>CM076577.1:1122531841-1122706485 GCA_034641835.2 Pinus albicaulis | reverse complement strand
ATATAGATAGATATAGAACAGGTAGATATCTGTTAGCGGGTAGCGGGAATCGAACCCGCATCGTTAGCTTGGAAGGCTAGGGCTTATAGTCGACATTGATTATTCAATGCCTCTAATTCAGAACCGAACATGAGAATTTCATGTCATTCAGCTCCTTCATGGGGGATAGAGAGCGGTATGAGGGAAGAAGCGGAATATTTATATCAAATCTTTGTGAAAGGAAATTTCAATTCTTTTCTTTCTCCTCTTTTATTTTCGAATAAAACCCTAATTTCTTATCGTACCCATGGCATCTACGCCAGTTTCTTCTCTTTTCTACTCTTCTCTTTTTTTAGTGAAGGGCCCAAAATCGTAGAATACTTACTCACTTTCTAGATGATCCCGATAGAAAGAGAAATTTGAAAAGTTTCAAATAATCACAAATCTTTCTAGTTAATTCGTTCCCTATTTCTACTGATTCTGATCCCCAGGAGAACAAATTCCACCGAGCTCGAACGAAATGCTGATAACCTAAGTAAACCAAAGTCATCGTTCTATAGCTATTCCGCTTCAACCTGGGGTCCTTCCATCCATAAGTTGAAGGTTTAGTCACGATGAAAAAATATCTTTGGATCCCCATAGATCTGGAATTTATCTAACCTTTCAAACATTCTGTGTCGCTATCTTGGAACCAAAAATGTGTTTCTTTTTCATCATTTCAGACCCAGATTACGAGAAGGTATGCTATTCCTGGGCATTCATAGGGAAGGGTTTGAGCCTATCTGGAAATAGAGCTTTAGATGGATCTTTGATCCATGTAAAAGATCCTTCAACTATTTGAGTTGATAATGTAACGAATCACACTTTTACCACTAAACTATACCCGCAACGATCTGATTGTAACATACAGATCGACCTTTTGTCCAACCAATAGGAAGATGAGGAGTTATCAATCAACCTCTATTGAAAGTTTCTATCAATCATTACCTCGTTTTCATAATTACATGAATCTCCGGAGATGGAGATTCATGTAATTATAGATTACCTTTGCGAATTGCTGATAAAACAATAACTAAAGGGCCCGATACAACCATCAGAGTCAGAACAGTGAGTTGCGCAATAACTTCTAGATCCATTTGGTTTTCTTTCACCCTCCATCGACTGGATGTATGAATAAAATGTTGTCGGTATCAATCACTTTTCTTCTATTTTGTCTTCTTCGGACTCCCACCCATTTGTGTAGGTTCGATCAGGAACCTATTATGGCCTTGAGCAACTAATATCTTTACAATAATCTAATATCTTTACAATAATCTAATATCTTTAGATAGAGAACCCTTCAATATCTAGATAATAAAATTTTATACTGGAGAGGGATAAATGGACTAATCCATCTAACGCATTTATTCAAACTGATTGGGGAGGGAATGAAGAGATGATAATAGAGGTTCAATTTTGGATAGCTTTTTTTCTTGCCTTTACAGCAAGTATTCTAGCTCTCAAATTAGGTCAAGCACTGTATGATTAATTTTTCTGACCTGCTTGGCCTGGCCATCGGCCAGGCCAAGCAGGTCAGAAAAAAGAGAGGAAAAGAAATAACTATTTTGAACGAAATGAGCCATACAATTGACTAGATTGTTCTTTATCCAACTGAATAATTGCAATATTCATTATATTGCCGATACAACCCGTACATACTATGGTATACACCTTTACTCCACCATTCATTTTGTTACACATGAACTCTTCCATCTTGGAGAGATGGCTGAGCGGACCAAAGCGGCGGATTGATAATCCGTAGTACGGATCATCCGTACCGAGGGTTCGAATCCCTCTCTCTCCGTTCGTACACTATTGATCCTGAAAACGAATAACCCCGAATCTTTCTACGGAACGGAAAAGACCCATTAACCTGGAGACATTTTTCACTATTCTTTACGTCCGGGATTACGTCCTGGATCGTTCGATAGAAATCCAAAGATAAAAAGAGAAATGAAAAATACCACTACTGCGTAAACGAACAGCTTAAGAGTAAGTATTACGTAATCTCCGGAATCCTTATTATAAGTACAACAGAATAGATCATCAATCTTTGTACCATATATGGATACTTGAATACCAAACAATAGTATGATTGTTACAAATCACGAAATTATTTCTTCGAATCACGCGTGAAAATAAATTTCAAAGAAGAAGAGAAATTTTCTCTTTGTTTTCCAAATGGTCTTTTTTCCCTCTTATTTTTTGGATCAACCAGATATTTATCGAATATTTATGAAAATATGTCATTGGTATCGATCGTATCAATACGTGACCCAATAGCTCGATCCGGAGTGAGCGGTGGGATCGGAAGGAATTGATGAAGGTTAGTGGAAAAGTTTTTATCCGGGAGCAGATAAGGTATCTGAATCTGGTATCGTCGGGTGGAACAAGGATAGAACTTCTGTCACAAAAAAATGGAAAGAGTTATACAAAAATTAGATCAATGACAGCGATCCAAAAACTTGAAAAAGAAAAAAAAGATACTTTTTATCGAAAACTTACAGCAGCTTGCCAAACAAAGGCTAAGAGAAAAGAGAGAACAGGAATAATTGGCATTACATCGACAATTGGATCAAAAATTGCATAAGCCTCAGGTAATTTTCCAAAAAAGGGATTATTTGAATGAATAAAGGCATCATCTAGACAAATATTGAACATAACTGGTATTTTTCTTCTCCAATAAAAATTAGGGGGGGGTAAAGCCAGAAAAGTCTTTGATTGATCGAATCGATCGAAGCTCTTCGGCAAGTTTGACCGGACTTGGGGTTGGAAGGGATGATTCTTTCATACATACAATATTTTACCCAATCTAATAGAAAATGATCAATGAATGAATATTTTTGTCCCTTTTTCTGTTTTTCCTATTATGTCCAATTCCATCAATAACCTATTTTGTTGAAATATCCACAAAATTTTTTTGCCCAATTGGGATCTGATCTAATTAATCTTGGATCCTAATGGGTTGACAAAAATTTGATATAAGTATTCATTAGCATATGAATAGGGAAATAGGATGGGAATGGGGCGTGGCCAAGCGGTAAGGCAGCAGGTTTTGATCCTGTTATTCGGAGGGTCGAATCCTTCCGTCCCAGACTTATTTCATTGGTTCCTGTTTTCCCTTCCCTCGCTCTTCCCTTTCTTCTTTCGTAAAGGGTAAATCCAATGGAATTTTTGTTTTTTATTTTTCTTATAATTTCACCATACTTAACTTATCAGAAGGGAATGTTATTACAATAGGGAAGAGATAAAGGGATATCTCTGTGGTGCAAGATGGGAATACGGATCAATTTGAGATAAGGTTCAATTTATGAAATTAGCCCATTGGATGTATGCTGGTCCTGCTCATATTGGAACTCTACGAGTAGCTAGTTCATTCAAAATGTCCATGCCATTATGCATGCTCCTCTAGGAGATGATTATTTTAATGTAATGCGTTCTATGTTAGAACGGGAAAGAAATTTTACTCCTGCAACTGCTAGTATAGTAGATCGTCACGTACTAGCACGTGGATCTCGAAAAAGAGTTGTGGATAATATTCTTCGAAAAGATAAGGAGGAAAGTCCCGATCTTATCATATTAACACCTACGTGTACCTCTAGTATCTTGCAAGAGGATTTAAAAACTTTGTGGATAGAGCATCCATAATCTCCGATTGCAACGTCATTTTTGCGGATGTGGATCATTATCAAGTGAATGAAATTCAGGCAGCGGATAGAACTTTGGAACAGGTAGTTCGATATTATTTGGATAAATCCCATACATTGGATCAATTCGTAACAGATGCACCTTCTGTAAATATAATTGGGATTCTTACTCTGGGTTTTCATAATCGACACGATTGTCGTGAGTTGAGACGTTCATTAAAAGATCTGGACATCAGAATTAATCAAATAATTCCTGAAGGAGGATCTGTAGAGGATCCAAAAAATTTACCAAAAGCTCGGTTCAATTTAATTCCTCATCGTGAAGTGGGCTTAATGACAGCGATGTATTTGAATAAGGAATTTGGAATGCCTTATGTATCTACAACTCCTATGGGAGCTGTAGATATGGCCGAGTGCATCCGACAGATAAAGAAATCTCTCGATATCTTGGCGGCTCCTATTTTATCGAGCAAAAGGGTTGATTACGAATCCTATATCGATGGACAAACTCGATTCGTTTCCCAAGCTGCTTGGTTCTCAAGATCTATCGATTGTCAGAACTTTACGGGGAAAGAAACAGTCGTTTTTGGTGATGCAACTCATGCTGCTTCAATTACTAAGATACTTGCTAGAGAGATGGGAATTGGTGTGAGTTGTACAGGTACTTATTGTAAACATGATGCAGAATGGTTCAAAGAGCAAATTAAAGATTTTTGTGATGAGATGATCATCACAGATGATCATGCTGAAGTAGGAGATATTATCGCTCGTGTGGAACCCTCTGCAATATTTGGTACTCAAATGGAACGTCATATTGGTAAACGTCTTGAGATTCCCTGTGGAGTTATTTCCGCACCAGCTCATATCCAAAATTTTTCCTTGGGATATCGACCCTTCCTGGGTTACGAAGGTACTAATCAAATAGCTGATCTAGTTTATAACTCATTCGCTCTGGGTATGGAGGATCATCTTCTAGAGATTTTTTGTGGTCATGATACGAAGGAAATAATGACTAAATCATTATCCACGGATATTAGTCCAATTGGGGATCCTGAAAGTCGGCAAGAATTGGGTAAAATCCCCCGTTTTGTAAGAGACGAAGTAAAGATAAATACAGAAAAATTTGCACGACGAAAGGGCCTTTTGAACGTTACTGTCGAGGTAATGCACGCAGCTAAAGAAGTATTAAGTTAAGTACCTAATCAATATCAATTAATTGATTACATTGAGTGTATTCTATACAAAAAGAGTGGATCCAATTCGATACCTATTCCTATCATATCAATTGAGTTAATGACTATTCATAATCACGTCTCGATCATGATTCGAGATCAGAGAGGGATCTTCAAAACATCGTCTGAAACGATGTGGTAATTTACATAATTGGTTTCGTGAATATGGATTATGACATCATTTCATATTCGGATCAAGTGCCCTTGGCTCAAAATTATTCTTATTTTCTTATATACTCTCCAAGTCAATCTTGTTTCCACGTGATTCCATACAAAGATGACGAATATTTGAATCGTTCTATTGTTAAAGCCTAGGATTTTCTATCGATGTGTCTAACATCTCGTCCTAATACAGCGACAATCCAACAATTCATTTATCTCTTATTCTGGATTGACAATAGTGTATTGTGTCGATATAATTCGTCCATTCACAATAGAAATAGATATCTTAGGTTCATCATTTATCAGTGATTCTATCCAATCATGATAATTCTGTCGATGGATCATTTATTCATAACCTAGATTACTTTATTCTGGAATGGTGGATCAAAACTATACATATCCATATATGAACTGACGAGTGAATTATTTGGTCATTCACATAGGTTTTTGATCCCTCCTGTTCGTCAATTAGATTGGTAGGATTCTATTTACCGGTTCATATTGAGTAACCTCGCATTCCACTTCGATCGTATATATACTCAATATCTATTCGCAATATGGGTTGCTAACTCAATGGTAGAGAACTCGGCTTTTAAGTGCGACTAAGATCTTTTACACATTTGAATGAAGTAGAAAACTCGTCGATACCATCGGTAAAGTTCGGAAGACTACGACTGATCCTAATGAACGGAAAAAAAAGCATGTCGTTCCAATATATGATCTTTATGATACCTGATATTATTTCTCGGATACCTGATTGTATTCGATCAGGACCGGATCTGATTCAAGGAATCAAATGGGTGGAAAATGTCTATTATATACCTGGATGGATGTATAATATGCTCATCCTTTCGGATCAAATGTGATAATTGTGAATAGGATTTCATCAATTCGCGGTTAAGTCGAATGAGTCAATGGAGAAAGCTATATGACTTGAATCATAAGCAGACCCAGAGAAATGAGCTTCTGTTCCTCGTTCCAATTTAACGAGCGAGGAATTCCCTTTACTGATCAGAAGTTAAGAGCAGTTTAGTACCTGATATCGGGAGGTTTTCCCTGAGTAGATCAGGGATTTATACACTCACAATGAGTCCTAAGTACTCGAGTACAGATGTGTAAGATAAATAGTGTACTGACCAGGCTTATTTATTCCATGAGTCAGGAGAGCGATTGGTTGCCAGGATAAAAAAAATTTTGTTCTTCCTCATGACGAATGAGATCCTTGGGTAGTAAATCTATAGAAGATAGAATCTTTATATTTGGATATATCTCTTTTTTCCTATCTTGTTCCGACTAGATCGCACCATGTATTTTCTCAGAAATGAAGAGGTTATTCTCATGAACGAGGGCCATAGCTGAGGTTTGGAAATGGATGAATTCCATAGATACGGAAAGGAAGACAACTCTCGGCAACAATGCTTTTTATATCCACTCTTTTTTCAGGAAGATCTTTACGCAATTTCTCATGATCATTATTTGGATGGATCAAGTTCTTCCGAACCGATGGAACATTTAAGTTCCAATGATCAATTCAGTTTCCTAACTGTAAAACGTTTGATTGGTCAAATACGTCAACAAAATCATTCAATTGTTTTATTCGTGAATTGCGCTCCAAATCCATTAGCTGATTGCAAGAAGAGTTCCTATTCTGAATCGGTACTAGAAGGACTTACATTGGTCCTGGAAGTTTCGTTCTCTATACGGTCAAAATATTCTGTGGAAGGGATGAATGAATGGAAGAGTTTCCGGTCGATCCATTCAATATTTCCCTTCTTGGAGGATAAATTCCCGCATTCAAATTATATATCAGATGCACGAATACCCTATTCTATTCATCCGGAAATTTTGGTTCGAACCTTTCGTCGCTTGATCCGAGATGCTCCCTCCTTGCACCCATTCCGCTCTGTTCTCTATGAATATCGAAATAGTCCAGAGAATTTACAAAGATCAATTATTGTCGTCCCAAGAGTAAATACGAGATTCTTCCTGTTCCTGTGGAATTATTATGTCTATGAATGCGAATCCATTTTATTTTCCCTTCTTAAACGATCCTCTCATTCACGATCGTTGTCTCATAGACCTTTCCCTCAGCGAACTCATTTTCATCGAAAGATAAAACATATTATCATATTTTCTCGTCGAAATTCACTGAAAAGTATCTGGTTGCTGAAGGATCCTAAAATTAACTATGTTAGATATGGTGAAAGATCTATTATAGCTATAAAAGGTACTCATCTCCTAGTGAAAAAATGTAGATATTATCTTCTACTTTTTCGGCAATGTTATTTCCATCTTTGGTCCGAACCGTATAGGGTCTGTTCTCATCAATTATCCAAGAATTGTTCTTCTTCTCCAGGTTATTTTCTGAGGGTTCGGATGAAACCTCTTTTTGTCAGAACAAAATAATTGGTGCTGTTAAGAATGTTGGGCATGCACTTTCCAATTTTTATTTTATTTTTAAATAAAGCTGAGAAAAGCTGAAACTAACTGCTCCAATGGAAAGATCTCGAAAAATTAGGCTGTTTAAAAAAAAAACGGCTCGAAAAACGGCTTCCGGATGAAGAAGTTATGCCTTTTGAAAAATTTGAGTTGTAGATGTCAAATAGTTGCGGGAACGGGATGAAGTGCGGCTTTAAAAAAAAAAAATTCCGCCCCTTTGAACAATTTTTTTTTACAAAGGAAGCTTGAGAAGGAGACTTGAACCCAAGACCTCTATTCTCATAAACTAACCAAGTGAGATAGTAAAAGGATTATGTTATTTTAGAAAGGAGGAAGGAGGGATTATTATTATTATTATTATTATTATTATTATTATTATTATTATTATTATTATTATTATTATTATTATTATTCGGTGTGCGTGCCTTTTCCTTTACAAAAAACACAAAAAAAGGGGCAAAAAACAAAATGCAAAGCCTTCCGGCAGAATGTTAGATTCTCGGTTAGCCTTACCGGCAACTATCACTTTTTTCACTATTTCTGATTTCCCAAGATCGCACAAAGATGCGGGGAAAGAGCATACGTAGCAAAAAAATCCCTTTTTCTTGTTTCTGATTTGCCGAGATCGCACGGAGCGCACAACAAAGATCATACACAGAGAAGAGGGTATAGATCCGGCAAATAAATAAAACCTTAATACAGAAAAAAGACCGAAATAAGCAGAACTATTAACAAATATAACTGCAAAATAGATGCTTTATACCTCTAGATCTAAACTGACATAACTTGGGCAGCCAAAAACCTTTTCACATGAAACGAAAGGCATTCCTCATTGTACAAACACTCCGGACACAACCGAGCAGTTCTCCAAGCCCAAAAATGTTCAGAAATAGTATATCTACAAAACGACATTCGCATGCAGTCAAAATGGCTTCGGATTTTGATCAACAATGGACGCGGCCCTCAAAATAGCTTTGATACCATGTAGGAAGTTACAGGGTAATTTCCATCGATCAATAACCAAAGGTCACCGCTCACAAACAGATCACAAATCAGTACACTAGTATAATCACGTGGTTAAAACCCTCAAAGAGGGAAACAGTCCACGCCCTGAGCCAACGCGGCCACTTCAGGGAATTTATTAATACAAAAAGAAAAGTTACATATGTTTCTCTCATAAACGGTTACCAGACAAATGACTCTCTATGCTCTTTAAATAGAGATCATGGACCAATCGGGTGTTAAGCCAGGGATCAAGTGCCGTTAATACCGAGGTGAGAGATAACCATCGGATCACTACAAATTGTGACCGTCAAATTATAAGTTACAAATGTACATGGTAAAGAAACACACTTTACCTAACTCTACACTAGACTAAGTTATTCTTAACTATTTCCTATGTGTCGGAATATCCTAACAAAGAAATCAATTGGTATGTCACCATACCAATTGGTCTATGGAATGGATGCTTTGTTTCCATCATATTTAGGAGTACCAGTCATGAAGATAATACAAGAATTACAGGTTGAGCTAAATGACATACAGAGAAGAATCAATCAAACCATTCAGTTGCAACAGTCAAGGGAGGAGGTCTACAACAAAACCCAAGTAATTCAGGAAAATGTTAAAAGGATTTTTGACAGAAGGACTAAAGCAGATGAATTCAACATTGGAGACAAAGTTCTAAGGTGGGATTCCAGGAGAGAAGACAAAGGTAAACATGGTAAATTTGATAACCTTTGGAAAGGGCCATACATCATTTATGCTTTTAGGGGAAACAATGCATTTTTCCTCAAGGACCTGGATGGAGCAGAGTTACCTGGTGGTCCTGTCAATGGCAGGATGCTGAAGCACTACTTTTCTTAGCATAACGATTTTTCTTACATCATTGTAAATATCACAATCTATATTGATTTGATTGGGTAGCTTGATGATTGGAGTTGAAGCCCGCAAAGAAGGCCCTAAGCTCTGATTGAAAAGCTATCATAAGTACCTTAACAACAAAAGAAATCAAATGCAAAAATTACAGACATTGGATACTCAAGGCTACTAATCATATGTTCTTCACACTTCACATGGAAAAGTGCCATCCCCAGCTGTAGCCAATGTTAGGGTCCTATATTTTATAGGATCTCAAGGTAATTGAATATTTCATATTTGTAATTTTACATTGTAAATAATTTTCAATTTGCAAATGATTTCCAAAAAAAGTATATATAAAAAAGAAAATCAAAAGATAGTATGTCAAAAAGAAAATGAATATGAAGAAAAAAACAAAAATAAAGAAAATTGAAAAAATAATAGAAAGAGAATAAATCCCCACAAAAGAAAAATAAAAATAGTACTGAAAGTGCTGCAAAATTAAATGCCACTACTGCTAAATTAGTTTCCTTTATGTCAAAATCCAATAAAATTGGGTGCAACTTGTCTTAAAATGCCACAATGACTAGATTTTTGTTCCAATCATACAACTTAATCATGATGGAATAATTGTGAATCTCATGTTAATTAGGTTAGTGAATAATGACTTTCCAAACAGTTTAATCTTGGAAAATCAGTAGTTAGATAGAAAATGAGATTGATTAAATAGTATAATTTGAATCAATAGGAGAAATGAGTGTTGAGATTCAACAAGATGATGAGCTTAGTGAAAATGAGTCGCCTTCACTAAGTGGGCCCGCAGGCTATTTTTGGCGCAAGTCTATTTTTAGACTGTGTCTATTTTTAGACATGATGATCATATTTTGGAAGTTACAAGATGCTATTTGTGGATGGTTGGTCAAGTTGGAAAAATAGATTAAATTCTATTTTTAGAATATTGGGCGAAGTCTATTTATAGATCATTGATCTAAAAATAGAAGTGTTGATTATTATTAGCTCTTAATAATAATTCGACAATAAACATCAACCTATTCTCTTGCAACACTTAATTTCAATGCATAGATTTGAAAAATTAGTGGGCTAAAGGAATTACGCAATTCCTAGGGTTTACTGGTGGTTCAGGCATGGAGGACTCAGTTAGAACTGAAGTGGCAAAGTTATGACGGAGGTGGAAGAGTAGTTCATGCTGGAGTTGTTATTCGGTTTAACTCGCTTGTGGAGTTAAACTCGGTTGATTTTAGGAAACTAGTTGTATCCAGTCTAACTGAATGATACACTAGTGAGAGTGGAGTGAATTAATTAGTTAATTAATTCACAAATAATAACTCATTAATCAACTAAACAATACAACAGTTAACTACAGTGCATGTCAGTTCCAGTGGAGACCTAGTGGAGAGATAGATGAAAGGGCAAGATGGACTATCTGTTGTGACTATAGTGATGCATTGATTGCACCACACACACATTGGAGTTTCCAATGAGGATTGCGCAGTGCAAGCAAAGGTAATTAGAATTCATTCAGAGCTATTCTTCAACAGGGATTGTGCACTGGAGGCAGGCTAGCAGGTGGCAAGAAATCGGTGCATGGATTTGTAGATTTCTTCTGATTAGTGTGTGACGATTGATTGTACTGAGAGCTTGATGTACTAAGCTTTTTATGAGATTGTTACATGATCTCCATGATACATAATATATGATAGTTGGGGTTTTCAGCTTTAGGCTTTCCCGTTAAACAACTGTTTTATGTGCGATTGTTTTTATTGCTTCATGTGTTTGCAATTTATTTTAATTTCCGCAAAAGATTAACAGTGGAAGGATTCTGTATTTAGCAAGAAGTTAAATATTGTTAGATCAGAAGGATCTGGATATATGCATGCATCTTGTACTTGGAAAATCAGTAGTTAGGTAGAAAATGAGATTGATTCAATAGTGTAATCTAAATCAATAGGAGAAATAAATGAAAGAGTAGGTTAGATTTTTATAAAAAAGGATATGTGGGTTTGCTAGCTTAAATGCACCCTAAGGAAAGAAGATGAAAAAAAATGTTAGTTTAGAAAAAGAATTGGAAATGAAAGGGTAGGTAGAAGTTTTGTTATAGCTTTGACAAGCATAAAATAGTTTTATCCTAAGTTTTTAACTTTCAAGGTTATTTCATGAACATGAGAAGGCAAAAAGGGTAAAAAGGTTTTATCCTAACTCTAAAAGGTTCAGCATATGAAAACAAAATTTTGGTGCATTATCCCATTTATCCAAATTTTTTACCCTTATTAACCCTCCCGCTACCCGACAAAACATCCCATCGCAGCACGTTAACTCATCTCCATCTGTCCCATCATCCGATCTCCCGCTCCCTCATTCGACGATCCTTATCACTTTTCGCCCCCCTCTCCATATGATATTTAACATTGAGGGGGGGTGGGGGTCCGAAAAAATATGTTTTGTGTTTCGGGCCCACGCTAACGTGGCATCCTCCCGTCATTTCGCACCCCCCCTCTTTAAACCACTTACCACTTCGGACCCCCTCCGAAAAGTAGTTTCCCCGCCATATAAAAAACCATCAATCCGCCCATTGAACGCCCATCATATCACACCACCTAGATCATACCGTTGCTAATTAAATGTCTTCCCGTGGTAATGCAACCATTGGTGAATTTAATTCATCACTAACCGTTAATCCAACGGATATGCGCCAGTATCAACGGGAAATCGATTGAATCGTGTATAAATCCATGCCTGCTAAACTTCTAAACCTTTACCTAGTCTGTTCATCTACTCTGTGCGTGTTTGTTGCAGGTTGACAGAACGCCAAAAAACCAATTTAGTCTTTGTCAAATTACTCTCTGCAATTGTCGCAACTTCCTCCTAATTCCATACTTTTACACAGTCCCGACACCCATTTTTCTATCAAAAACCCTCATTCACTATAAAATACCTAATCCAACCATGCCTCCTAAGTAGAAGGGACAAGAAGAACCTATAAATACATTTCTCCATCCCCTAGTAGACCTTGATCACCTACCTTTGGTAGATAGGGATTATAAAATCCATGAAACCCTGTGTGCGTTCAAGTTATTTGAAATGTACTGTTGGCTTGAAGGCAAATTCATTGACAAGTATGATGATATTGGATTGTGGGAAGACAAATTCATTGACAAGTTTGATGATATTAGATTGGGGGAGTCCAATTTGACCCACTACATCTTTCCCCACACCCATAGTGCCCCTAAATTCAGCAGGAAATTTCAAGCTTGTTATGTACCCAGCCAGAGAGCTATAATTTCCCTACAACAGAGATTTTATTTAACATAGCTGCCTAATCCATAGACCAAATGACGTAGGCCCCTATCACAGAAAATGAAACTGCTTTCTCTCAAGAAGCACTCACTGAATTATATCAGAAGCTGAATTTTGCAAAAAGGGCTAAAAACCTTGAGCTTTTTCTGGCTGAAGACACCCAACTACCCAAGAAAAATCCTCCCTATTCATCCTCCATTTTACCTGATAGAGCCAAGCAAATCATTACATTTATCTCCTACCTCCTAGGTTATTACTCATATCAGTGGGTAGATGAGGCCATTATAGGATTCCTTTCCATATTCTCTGCAGATTCTAAGCCTCCTATCTTATTCAACATTAGCCAATTCCTTGTAGATGCTATCCATGATCAGTTTGTCAGATTCCAAACTGAAGAGGTATTTAAATATGTCTCTATTCTAGTATATATATTTTTGTATTTTCAGGGAGACAGGCTCAAATTTGCAATGAAAAAGTTGGATGATGATGGAAATCAATAATCTGTCATCTTCTGGACTACCATGGTGATGAAGGAGCAAAAAGAGTACTCATACAAACAGTTCATAGAACTGTTTGTACATCCAGCACTCAGTATTTTAAGCAGCAATTCAAAGCCAAGGATCAATGAAGAAATTAGGAAAAATTTTCAATTATCAAACGAAACCAAAATATGAGACTAGTATCTTTACCAGAATTATAAAAAATTAAGAATCTATGGATGTGAGCTTGGCCCATATAAGCTCCCAAAATTCCTCCCCATGAGGATTTTTTCTCTAGAATACATCAAGAAAATGATCAATGCAGATGAGGTCTATTTTGTGTCTGCAAAGAAGAAATATCAATTCGAGATCAAAACACAGATAGGACCCTTCATTTGTAACAATAAAACAACAGGGAAGGAAGCAAAAAAATTGCTAAAAGTGATGCAATTCAACCTCAGTTTTACATGGTCATATGATCCATTGGGTACCATTTCCAAGCTAAGGATAGAGAACAAAACTACACCTTATATCCATACCCACGAGCCAGAGATTGAGAAATACATGAACCAACTAAACTGGACTGAGAACACTTTACAAGAGGCTAAGGAACAGTTGAATTCAACTTCAACCTCACAGACTCTTGTCCTACAGGAGAAAGCAAGAAAAAGGATGAGGGAAGAAGATTCACCTTCAGTGACTGACACTTCCAACAAAGAGTTCAAAATCATGTACAAGAAGAGGACTAAGCTCAATCCCAAGGTGAACCCAAACAAAGACTCAAAGCAGGAAGTCATTATCATCACTAAAGAAACATCTACTTCCTCACAAGTAGGTGGTAAGACCACACTATATCCTACCACCTCGACAGCTTCACAATATCAGCAACAAGCAATTCAAACCAGTACAATTGTTAGAGGGGAGAAAGAGGAGAATATTTGATACATTCAGAGAGATTAATTTAAAAAATTAATTTTTGAAGACTAACACTTATAATCAGGTCTAGAAGCAGACTTCCAGCTCTCAGAGTAGACTGTTGTCAGCCTTTGACTCTGAGAAAGGAAAATGCAGATGGATTTTCTCCAAGCATAGATTCCACAACCCAAGACAACATCAGATTATAAAAAGACTACATTTGAATGTGATATTAAAGACATACATCTCATTGATCAAATGGATATGCACAAGTAGATAGGTGAAATGATTTCTTTCTACCCTCACTAACACTGCTATGAGTTTTTCCAAGTTGTAGGTTTCCTTAGCTAATATCCAGTCACAGCTCAAGATGGAAAAAATATCTTCTTTGGTCAAGGATTCAAGGATTAAGTCTTTGGAAGACTTAGTGATCAGAGTTGGATATGATCCCTTCAACATCAAAGTTGCAAAAGAGGTGATTAAAAAGAAAAATGATGACATAGCAGCATTAAGGAAGTAGCTAAAACTTCCAGCTACATAGGAACCCTTGACCAAAGAAATCAAAGGGACAGAATCCCAGAAATCAGACATGATGAAGCTCATCATGGAGCAGAATGCTCAGCTGAGACAAATGGAATCAGAGATGCAGAATATGATCAAGGAAAAAGAGAAGGCTGCCAAACTTTCATTAGTTCCTTTGGAGGCTGTACCCCTTACAACCATTCCCACATACACACCTTCTACATCAAGTACAACAGATGGAGCTGAACAACTCACTAAAATAGTGCAGAATCTGTCAATCCAGACAAAAGAGATAAAGAAGCTTCAAGACCAAGTGAAATTGTTGTAGGATCAGAAGTCCAGGAGTGATAGGTCACATGCAGCTGAAGCCCAAAGAGCACATAGGTTAATAGAAAGGTTGCAGAAGTATGAGAGGGACTCATCTATTGGAAATACCTTGGACCAAGTCAAAGAGAGAATTTGGGCAGATATCATTGAGTCCATCAATGAAATTTGGCACTGCATACAGATCATATTTGAGCAAAAAGAATTGATACAAAAAGTAAATGATGCCATAAAACTATCAAGGAGGAGCTTGGAAACATGCCAATTGTTGCCAACATCATCATCAAGTTCCTTAACTCCAAGAATAGATATGAATTGGATGATTTGGGAGGTGAGGAAAAAACATAAACAATTTTGGAGGTAAAGAAAGTTCTCATGATGCAGGGGCATTAGACACTAGCCAACAATGTAGGAAGTTTGTCATGTTGTGGCTAGGAGGGTTCAAAATCATTTGAATTTGTAACAGCAAGGTGTCAATACCTTAGCTGTCTGTTTCATTTAGATCAGTTAGAGTCAGTAGAAGTCGAATAGTTTAGTTCAGTCCATCTGTCATGTTTCAGTTATTTGAATAAATTGTAATTAGGCCTTTGATTTTCTAAAACGGCCCTCACAGAGGAACCAAAGAGACAAATGTTTATGTATAAATGTAACCCCCGGATGCATCGAAGGGGAGGAGGTTTCGCAGTGAATTGAATCTTCAGTCCTGTGATTAATTCAATGAAGAAAATTGCTGTGTGAATCTCCGCAACTCCCGTCTATGGTTGATTGTGGGTTTCCCTGGAAGTTGTCGAAATACATTACGTAAGAAGCCGGGAGGATATATTAACCCATTGTCGCAGACACTGTAGACGCCAGTCTTGAAGAGCGTAACCTGTAGGAGTTATTTGCCCATAAAATAGTGGATTCTGGTCGTAGTGAAAGAAACCTTGTATAAAGAGATAGACCTGTTTTGATGTTAATTGGAAATATTGCCCGAGGTTAGACCCTGAGTTAGTGAATCAAAGGATGGCGTAACCCCGACTTAACCCTTGGTCAACCACTGTTCCAAAACCAAGAGTGGGTTTGCGAAACCAAACCGCCCATATCGCACCGCTTTTGCGGGTTTGCAAGCGATTCCATAGAGCGGTTGACATGTGGCATAAGGCGAGACCCCGAAAAACCGCCACCATCGCGCATTAACCTTCGATCGTAGACTCAGTGCGATATTGATACATATCGTCCGATCTGGGGTCGGGCCATCGAACGGCAATCGCACTCGGAAGTAGCACGGAGTTAATCAAAGGTATGGTGTATGTATTTAATTGAATTCCGCCGATTGTATGTGTGGGCCCGGAGTATATTAAAGTGTTTCATTGCCAAGATTGTTGGGTTATTAATATAAAGTTTCGAAGGGTGGTAACCGTGGTCATAAGGTTCGACGATAATTAAAATTTGGGAGACATACGTTAAATTTTCCAAAGCTTGCTGAGGGCATTTATTTGTCAATTTCTCCAAAATTGATAAATAAAATTACAGAAAAATGGAGGAAGACTACGGGGAAATAAACTGAGCTTATTGAATGAAAATGTTGGCAGAGCTACATTAGAGACCAGCTGTCCTTAGGGGCCGAATTCAGTTTTTTTGCTGTCAATTGTGGTATCAGAGTGTGTTTTGAGTTGTTTTTGCAGAAAATTAACATGGCAATCCGAGTTGGTAGAGGTGCTAGCAGAAGCAGACCCGTTGCCAATGCAGAAGTGTTGGAGACCTTGCAAAGGGTCCAAGCCAGAATGGATGCCATAGAGCGAAGACAACCCAAAGATCCTGAAGACATCAGTGAACCTGAAATAGAAGAAGCTGGAGAAATTGCTGAGATTCCTCCTGACATGAGGCTCCTCAGAACTGTTCTGGGGTCTGCAGTTAAGCCCAAGATTGAAGTATCAAGTTTTGCAGGAGGACTAAATCCAGAGGAGCTGGTGGACGGGATTAATGAAATGAACAAGTGCTTTGACTATGAAGAAATGAGCGAAGATAAGAAGGTCAAGTTTGCAGTAACAAAGCTGAAGGGACATGCTGCACTTTGGTGGGTTAGAGTGCAAGCAGAAAGGAGGAGAGTTGGTAAGCAACCTATCAAAAGGTGGACCAGAATGATGGCTAAATTAAAAGGCAAATTCTTGCCTAGTGATTATCAGCTAACATTGTTTAGGAAAATGCAGAACCTGAGACAGAGGTTGCTGACAGTAAAGGAATACACAGAAGAATTCTATAGAGTAAGCATAAGAGCTGGGAAATTTCAGGACACACCAGAGAAGACTGCCAGATATGTGAATGGTCTCAAGCTGGAGATCCAAGATGAGATTGGTCTTATGTCTCCTAAGACAGTTGAAGAGGCCTATCAGATGGCCTTAAAAGTAGAGGAGAAACTCCCGAGGAAGCAGTCTGCCAAAAAGAGAGGTACTTTCCGTGGAAAGGGAAGTCAGGGTGGTAGAGGAAAGCCTACTACACCGAGGGATGGAGCTAACAGTAGTTCACCTCAGAATGCATCTACAGAGGGTGATGCAAGAGGCAGAAGGGGTTATTATAGAGGAAGAGGAGGCAAAGGCAGAGGTAGATAATTGAGGTGCTATAGATGTCAGCAAGTGGGACACAAGCACTATGAGTGCCCAGAGAATGTGGGCACTGGTCCAAGAAATGTTGTTGTTGCCCAGGCTAGAGAAGAGGCAGCAATTGAAGAAGAAATTCTACCAGAGAGGGGAGAGTCCTTGGTGGTTAATAAGGTTCTATTGAAACAAACCAAAGAGGTCACTGAACCTGCACAAAGGAAGACTTTTTTTAGGAGCATATGCAAAGTCCTGGGGAAATGCTGCCAGCTAGTCATTGATAGTGGCAGCACAGACAATCTGGTTTCCACTGAGGTGATAGAGAAATTGAAGTTGAAGACAAGGGAGCATCCAACTCCCTACAGGGTGTCCTGGATGCATAAAGGGCACCAGTTGATTGTAAAATAACAGTGTGAGATAGAGCTGCAAATGGGCAACTACAAAGACAAAGTCCTGTGTGATGTGATGCCCATGGATGTGTGTCACATACTGCTGGGTAGACCTTGGCAATTTGACAGAGCAGCAGTACATGATGGCAAGAAGAACACTTACAAGTTCTTCAAGGATGGGGTGCATCATACATTGATACCCATGGAAGAAGGAGAGCCATCAAGTAGAGTGGTTGATCCAAATACCTTGTTGCTGAGTGGGAAGGAATATATGCAGCAGATAGAAGAAGAAGAGGTAAGTTTTTCTTTAGTTTGCAAACCTAAGGTAGTTCTTACTTCTACAAAGATTTCTGATTTGCCAATAGAAATCTAAGAGATGTTAGACAGTTATTGTGACATTGTTGTGGATGATTTACCTGATGAGCTGCCACCCGTGAGGAAGATCAGCCATCAGATAGATTTTATCCCTGGTTCAAATCTGCCAAACAAGGCAGCCTACAAAATGACTCCCACAGAAAATGAGGAAATCAGGAGACAAGTACAGGAATTGGAGGACAAGGGACTGATCAGAGAAAGTTTGAGTCCATGTGCAGTACCAGCAGTATTGAGCCCAAAGAAAGATGGAGGCTGGAGGATGTGTACTGATTCCAGAGCAATCAATAAGATAACAATCAGGTACAGGTTCCCTTTGCCTAGAGTAGAGGATTTAATGGATTGTTTGAGTGTTGCTAAATATTTTTCAAAGATAGATTTAAAAAGTGGATATCATCAGATTAGAATAAGAGAGGGTGACGAGTGGAAAACTGCCTTTAAAACAAATGAAGGACTATATGAATGGATGGTCATGCCTTTTGGGTTGTCAAATGGACCTAGCACTTTCATGAGACTTATGAATGAAGTATTGAAAGAATTCATTGGTAAATTTGTGATAGTGTAACTAGATGATATATTAGTTTTTAGCAAAACTAAAGAAGAACATTTAAGGCGTCTTAATTATGTCTTGAAGAAGCTGCACCAAGAGAAATTGCTGATAAACTTAAAGAAATGCACATTCATGAAGGAAGAAGGATTGAAGATGGACCCAGAAAAGGTTAAGGCAATTGTGGAGTGGCCTTCACCCATAAATGTTTTTGAGGTAAGAAGTTTCCATGGACTTGCCAATTTTTATAGGAAATTTGGGTTTTGTTGTTTCTGTAGAAGGATTGAAGATGGACCCAGAAAAGGTTAAGGCAATTGTGGAGTGGCCTTCACCCAGAAATGTTTTTAAGGTAAGAAGTTTCCATGGACTTGCCAGTTTTTACAGGAAATTTATAAGAAACTTCAGTAAGATTAATGCACCCATCATTGAGACAATAAAAAAGAGCAGACAACCATTTAAATGGACTGCTGAAGCAGAAAGAAACATTAAAATTTTGAAGCAAAAGATAACCGAAAAGCCTGTTTTGATTATGCCTGATTTTGATAAACCATTTCAAGTGAAGTGTGATGCCAGTGGAGAAGCCATTGGAGTTGTGCTGAGTCAGGATGATAGGCCTGTAGCCTATTTCAGTGAAAAGCTAAATGATACTAGAAGGAAGTATTCCTCTTATGAGAAGGAATTCTATGCAGTTGTTCAGGCATTGAAAAAGTGGAGACATTATTTGATGTCCAAAGAATTTGTATTATACTTTGATAATCATGCTTTGCAGTACATTGTACGCAGCCCAAGTTGAATCATAAGCATGCCAAATGGGTTGAGTATCTCCAAGGTTTCAACTTTGCTTTGAAACACATAAGTGGCCAAGCAAATAAAGTAGCTGATGCTTTGAGTAGGAGGCACATGCTTGTTCAAGAAACCAATTTTGAAGTTGCAGGATTTGATTTTCTCAAAGAATTGTATAAAACAGATTCAGATTTTAAGGAAGCATTTGAGGCATGCTATAATCCTGTTCTAGCAGATAGAAGCCAGTCGCTGGATTATTTCTTGCAGGAGGACTTACTATTTAGAAGAAACCAACTGTGTGTACCAAAATGTTCCATGAGAGAAAACTTGATCAAGGAGAAGCATAGTGGTGGACTTGCTGGACACTTTGGTACTGATAAAGCTTATGAGCAGCTGAGTCACTTCTATTATTGGCCCAAGATGAGAGCAGAAGTGGACAGGTTTGTGAAAAATTGCAAAATCTGTCGATATGCCAAAGGAAGGAGCCAGAATGCAGGATTGTACACTCCCTTGCCTATTCCAGACAGGCCTTGGGACATGGTGAGTATGGATTTTGTTCTAGGATTACCCAAGACATAGAGAGGGAATGATGCAGTATTTGTTGTAGTGGACAGATTCTCCAAAATGGCACATTTTATTCCATGTAATAAAAATAGTGATGCCACTCATGTTGCTAACTTGTTTTTCAAAGAAGTTGTTAGGTTGCATGGGTTGCCCAAGAGTATTGTTTCAGACAGGGACACCAGATTTGTGGGCCATTTTTGGAGGACACCGTGGAAGAAACTTGGTACCAAACTAAGTTTCAGCTCAGCTTATCATCCTTAGACTAATGGACAAACTGAGGTAGTGAATAGGAGTCTGGGAAATTTGTTGAGAAGTCTTGCAGGAGAGTATCCCAAGCAGTGGGATCATATTTTGCCCCAGGAAGAATATGCATATAATGACTCACCAAACAGAAGCACAGGGCAGAGTCCATTCCATATTGTTTATGGAATGCACCCCAGAGGAATATCAGAGTTAAGAAACCTGGGAAAGGCAGAGCTAAGGAGCGCTGATGGTGAGGAATTTGCTTCAGAGATCCAAGCCATACATGAACAAGTGAAACAACAACTACAAGGTAGCAGCATCAAATACAAAGGCAGAGTAGACTTGAGCAGAAAAGAAGTCCATTTTGAAGTAGGAGATCTGGTTTTGGCACACTTGAGGAAGGAAATATTCCCAAGGAAGCAGTATAACAAACTGAAGTTCAAAAAGATTGGGCCATGCAAGATACTTAGAAATTTTTCTGCAAATGCTTATGAGATTGAATTGCCTCCTGATGTTGGAATATCTCCCATTTTTAATGTTTCAGATTTGTACAAGTATGAAGATGATGGTGCAGAAGAAAGATCAGCAGACAAGGAACAGATTGAGTGGGAAAAGCAGCTACCTCTAGCACAACCATTGCAACCAGAGAAGATATTGGACAAAAAAGTGTTCAGGAAGACCAGAGGACAATAGTACTTTCATTATTTAATCAAATGGAAGGACAAGCCAGAGGAAGATGCCTTGGATGACTGAAGGAATGTTGCAAAAGATAGGCAGATCAGTGGAAGAGCTCATGGACAGGAGCCCATGAAGAAAATCACCCTCGGGAGTCTGATGCAGGGGCATTAGACACTAGCCAGCAATGTAGGAAGTTTTGTCCACATGTTGTGGCTAGGAGGGTTCAAAATCATTTGAATTTGTAACAGCAAGGTGTCAATACCTTAGCTGCTTGTTTTATTTAGATCAGTTAGAGTCAGTAGAAGTCGAATAGTTTAGTTCAGTCCATCTGTCATGTTTCAATTATTTGAATAAATTGTAATTAGGCCTTTGATTTTCTAAAACGGCCCTCACAGAGGAACCAAAGAGACAAATGTTGATGTATAAATGTAACCCCCGGATGCATCGAAGGGGAGGAGGTTTTCGCAGTGAATTGAATCTTCAGTCCTGTGATTAATTCAATGAAGAAAATTGTTGTGTGAATCTCCGCAACTCCCGTCTATGGTTGATTGTGGGTTTCCCTGGAAGTTGTCGAAATAAATTACGTAAGAAGCCGGGAGGATATATTAACCCATTGTTGCAGACACTGTAGACGCCAGTCTTGAAGAGCGTAACCCATATGAGTTATTTTCCCATAAAACAGTGGATTCTGGTTGTAGTGAAAGAAACCTCGTATAAAGAGATAGACCTGTTTTGCTGTTAATTAGAAATCTTGCCTAAGGTTAGACCCTGAGTTAGTGAATCAAAGGATGGCGTAACCCCGACTTAACCCTTGGTCAACCACTGTTCCAAAACCAAGAGTGGGTTTGCGAAACCAAACCGCCCATATCGCACCGCTTTTGTGGGTTTGGAAGTGATTCCATAGAGCGGTTGACATGTGCCATAAGGCAGGACCCTGAAAAACCGCCCCCATCGTGCGTTAACCTTCGACCGTAGACTCAGTGCGATATTGATACATACCGTCTGATCTGGGGTCAGGCCATCGTACGACGATCGCACTCGGAAGTAGCACGGAGTTAATTAAAGGTACGTTGTATGTATTTAATTGAATTCCGCCGATTGTATGTGTGGGCCCGGAGTATATTAAAGTGTTTCATTGCCAAGATCGTCGGGTTATTAATATAAAGTTTCGAAGGGTGGTAACCGTGGTCATAAGGCTTGACGATAATTAAAATTCGGGAGACATACATTAACTTTTCCAAAGCTTGCTGAGGGCATTTATTTGTCAATTTCTCCAAAATTGATAAATATAATTACAGAAAAATGGAGGAAGACTACGGGGAAATAAACTGAGCTAATTGAATGAAAATGCTGGCAGAGCTACATTAGAGACCAGCTCTCCTTAGGGGCTGAATTCAGTTTTGTTGCTATCATCTCACAAAGAGAAACCTGATTGTACAACTAGAAGAAAACTGTCACAACTTAGTGATAACTGTAAACAGATTTTTCAATAGGACAGAACCTTTAAATCATAAAGGTCTTCCTTCCATGTTTGTAATCAATGAAAATTTAATGAATAGAGAGGATTATGTAAAGAAGCAGAATGAAATTGCCAGGGACACAACTAATTGTTCAAATATCAAAGGCACTATGATAGGGAAAGCGTTTTTGGAGGCATTGGCTCATGACCCTTTCATCTAGCATGAGGTAAACGATTTTTTTGTAGTAAAACCAACTTTTGCTAAGTATACCGAAGTGGATGAAATCTACAGGAAGGTCATCAAGTTAACTGTCCCAGATGAAGATCGATGGGATAAGTTAACTGAGTTTCAGGAGTAAAAAGTAATGAAGAACGGTCATCTGCAGCCAACACATCAACCAATATTACAGCCAGCGCAACCTACAAATAGGCCTACTCATCAACTGATTCCTTGAAAGAAGTTCTAGCATGCCAGATCACCCACATCAAGCCTATCTTTTGTCACAGTTAGAGTTTATTGTTAGATTTAGGCTAATAATACATTGTCTATTGAGACAACATTGATTGTAATCAATTTTGTAATATTCTAGTATAAATAATTCATTAATAGAAGTATTAGAGGTTGGTTTCTGAACATATTTTTCCTACTGTGCAATTGTAAATTCCAAGTTTTGTTGGAGCATCAATAATAAAAAGACTTCTTTCAGGATTCATGTGGTGTAATTACTGGTGAAGTGTTTCTATTGTTTATGTGTTTTCCATTGTTTCCTTTCCTTTGTTTATCAGAATTATTAATTGTAAAACAGAAAGTGTGATGAATAGGACATGTTATTTAAAACACCTTATTCTAGCTGCTTTTACAATTTAAATGTTTTCTACTTGAAGTCAGATTGAAAAATACTTAATTGCTTTCCAGTCTCAACTGAAATTCACTTTTCTTCCATATTCATTATTCATTTAAAATCTTAAAGAAGCTAGTGAATGCAACCTAGCTTGCCCTATTACAACTCTTTTAAAAATTGATGCAAAATCCAGTTTTATGTTTTGACTCCAGTGCCTAATGGGGATATAGAGGTTTAATCAACCAAATCAATCAAAATCAAACAAAAACCAAGTACAGTAATAACTAGCCTAATACCTATTAAAAAAAAAGTTAAATCTTAAAGATAGATACCTCTCTGAAGCTAGCAGGGCTAGATTCCAGCTTCCAAAGTGGTTTTGATGTTGTCCTCTGGGTTTATTCTACCAATTTTTTAAATTACAGAATGATAAAAGGTTTCATCAGCAATAGATTTAATAGGTCAAAGACTTCTTCTTGATGTTATTGGAAATACTAAGAGGGGGGTTGAATCAGTGTTTCTTATCAATTAGCACTTTTAAATCTTTTCAGAGCATTAGTTAATCTTCAATTATTCTTGATGTTTATCCAGTAACAACAGTAAACAATAGAACACAATAGGCACACGAATTTTAGGTGGAAAACCCTCTCCATTTCAAAAGCCACTGAATGATTTTCTAATAAATTCTTTAATATTCAACCCCAACTGAAATGAAAGGCACAACTTCCTAGAATTCTAGAAAATCATTCTTCTCCAGCTCCCACTGGAAGGACGCCCCAACGCCCTGGTTTCTTCAGTAGTCAATTGAATGGATGCCCTGACATCCTAGATCGACCTACCACCCTGAAGCGTTCACAGGCTCCAATCTGTAGGTGACTTCATGCACCAACCTA
The DNA here is from genome assembly GCA_034641835.2 of Pinus albicaulis. NCBI lineage: Eukaryota > Viridiplantae > Streptophyta > Pinopsida > Pinales > Pinaceae > Pinus > Pinus albicaulis. Next base: position 1,122,682,229 of record CM076577.1, on the reverse strand, counting down.
GCACCTCCCTGCCACCCTACAATGATCAGAAATAAGACAAGAGTGTGGACTCCCATACCAGGGAAAATGATCCACGATACAATAAGATTCACAATGATTTTCTTGAACGAGACCAATCACCCAATCACACTATGACCTACAACCCAACCATAACATTATCCAACAATGACACTTATACCTCCCAACAATGCCTCTCTAAATCTAGGCAGATTGACTCTTTTACAATTTTACAATGATGATTTTTACAATACTGACTTTTGACACGACCTGATACTTAACTTGACTCTACTTCTTTGAACACTAGCAGATGTTGAGGTATTGTTGTGCTTGCTTCAAGTAATGGTACTTTGGCGTTGCATTGTCTTTCTCGTATGTGTTTGAGTTGTCCTATTGTGTCCTCCTTCCTGCACATGCATTAATGAACAAGACCCAAACCAATATACAAAAAAAATACTTACACTGTCCTACAAACCATATGTCAAATAAATATTCAATTTTCAAATGTAAATACATTCAACATTTATGAACAAAACCCAATCAAACATACATACAAAATACTTACACTATCCTGCAAAAAAACATGTTAGAGATGATATTCGAATTAAAATTCAAACACTAATCATACATACATTGTTTTAGCAGACTTACCCTTGACTGTTGATGTGTTTTCCTTACTGTAGTGATCCTTGAATGCATGTTTTTCTTTCCTTCTAGAAGCTCGATATTGAATCTGTTGTATCTATGTAATTTCAGATCTCTAAGGTCTGAAATTACGCCGTGTGGTATCTCTCTAAGTTATCTTTCCAACCCTTCAGGTCTGATCAATATTGGATTATTCAATAAATAGTTATGCCCAATCTCCTACGATGACTTGATTATAGACTGGTTCAATAGAAATAACTTGTACAAAGTGCCACATGTCACAGTTCCAACCTTTGGTCCTAAAAACGATATCCAAAAAACTACAGTCCATACTCTTTCTGTCACTGTTTATGAAATTTGAATCCAATTCTCAGAGAGAAATTTATGACGATTTTCCCAAGGTCACCGGTTTGACATGAAATTCGAGATCCTGCAAAAACCCTAACTTCATCAGATCATATCTCTGAAAATATAGCGAACTAATATCTGAAATTTGGTCACAAGCTTCATCAGGATTTTGGCTCAAATGGGTTTTTTTTTCAACGTCTGAAGCTTCGGAGAAATTTTTTTATAGCGATAATTCCATGATGACCTGTTTTAAGTAGCGAAATCCTTGCATCAAGGGGATATGAGGGTCACAATTTATACAAATGCTTAGGTTGAGAGGGTATTCAAAAATTGAACATTAGAGGGATTTTAGGAGTTCAAAAAGTTATTAATTTTTGACTATTCAATGACCACAACCAATTATTAGTGTCATGCCACAACCCCATGGGGTTTTAGCCCACTGACCGGGGTTGCTAACTTCAAACACGAATATCTCTCAAATGGTGAAGAGTTATGTGGTGTGCCATATATCAACGAAAACATATCAAAAAGTAGAAACCATCCAAAAATCCATGACTCAGAATAGAGTAAGTTGTCAAGTCAAAATTCCCATGCAAGATCAGGGTATCCGCTGGTGCTGCTTGGGTTTACATCAATGACAACCACTGATCAAAAATGTACCCCTTTGGCATTGATGGCAACACAAGTACTCCCTGTGCGATCATGACACCTTTTCCTACAACATTATCTCCCCCTTTTCATCAATGGCAAAGGGTAACTCACCCTAAAAAACGTCATCTCGCGGACCTGTACACACCTCAAATCCACTTTTTTACTTAGTTAGATAATAGAAAGAGTCTAATGAGAAATTTAGCGAATCCAAAAATTTAGGTGAAGATACTCAAATGCTTCACAAGTTAATGGTTTTGTAAAGATGTCAACAATTTGCTCCTTTGTGCCAACATATTCAAGCTTGATATTCTTTTCGGTGACCTGCTCTCTAACGAAATGATATTTGATCAGAATGTGATTTGTTTTGGAATGCATGACAAGATTCTTGGAGATACTGATGGCACTGGTGTTATCGCAAAACATGGGAATAGGCACATCAAACTTGACTTGAAGATCTTGCAAAGTTTGCTTCATCTAGAGAACTTGAGTATAACAAGTTGTTGTCGCGATACATTTTGATTTTTTTGTGGATAACGAGATTGAAGACTGCTTTTTACTTAAGCATGAAACAAGGAAACCACCTAGATAGAATGCTAATCCACTGGTACTCTTTCGATCATCAACAATTCCTGCCCAATCTGCATTTGTATAAGCTTGGATAACTAGATTATTTCCTTTGGGATACCATAAACCATATTCTGTTGTGCCCTTAAGATATCAGAGAATTATTTTGACGGCAATAATATGAGATTCTTTTGGTGCTGCTTGGAATCTTGCTACTTGTCCAACTGTCTGCATTACATCTGGCCGAGAAGTTGTCACATATAGAAGATTTCCAATCATAGATCTATACAACCTCTAGTCCACATCCTTTGACGAATCTTCTAAACTTAACTTGCAACCTATTACCATTGGGTTAAGGACAAGCTTGCAATCTTCCATCTTGAATTTCTTGAGCATTTCCTTGATGTACTTGGTTTGATATATAAATATTCCTTTATCCTGTTGAGATATCTAAAGCCCTAAAAAGTATGTCAACTCGCCAAGTAGAGAGATTTCAAACTCACTTTGCATATTTGTGGCAAAGTTTTTACTTAATCTGTCATCAATGCTTCCAAAAATTATATTGTCCACATATACCTCAATAATTGTTAGGTTATCTTGATCCACTTTCACATAGAGATTGTTGTCGGCGCTTCCTTTCTTGAATCCTTGTTGATGTAGATATCCATCAAGACGAGAATACCAAGCTCTAGGAGACCATATAGTGCCTTCTTTAATCTGCAAACATAGTCTTCCTTTTCAGAGAGCAGATAACCTTCGGGTTGTTCAATGTAAGCTTCTTCTTCCAATTCACCATTTAGAAAACTTAACATCCATTTGGTAGACCTTGATTTTTCTCGAGCATGCATAAGTGAGAAACATAATGATAGATTCCATTCTGGCAACAGGATCAAATGTTTCTTCAAAATCAATTCCTTCAACTTGTGCATATCCTTTGCTGACTAATATTGCCTTATTCCTGGTAACATTTCCATCCTCATTCAAATTGTTTATGAAGACCCATTTAGTTCCAATAACATTTTTATCCTTTGGTCGTGGAACCAATTCCAAAGTGTCGTTCTTCTCAATTTTATCTAGTTCTTCATTCAGAGCTGCTACCCAGTTTTCATCTTGACTAGCTTCCTCAAAATTGCTAGGCTCAAAAGTTGCTAAAAAAGCAAGGTGGGCATGTTGTGATGAACGAAGTTGTCTACTTCTTCTGGTTCCAATTCCTTCATTTATGTTGTCGATGATTTGATTTGACAGATGATTCTTTTGACCCCATTCTTTTAAGGCTTTTAGATAATTTTCTTATACATCATGCTGATCATTTCATATTTCCTCTTGGTTGATTGTTGTTTCCTTATTTGATTGGTCTTGTTTTGGAGCTTCTTCTTCATCCTTCACAGATTCTCCCTCAGATCCCTCATATTTTCTTGAAGGGACAATCTCATCGTCATCCTCTTTAACACAATCTTCATCAAAAGTAACATTTATGCTTTCCACTATTTGTTTTCACCTCATATTGTAGCATCTATAAGCCTTCCTTTTGCGTGAATAACTAATGAAAATACCTTCATCGACACAAGAATTGAACTTGCCCAATTTTTTATCTTCTCTTTTGATGTAGCATTCACTTCCAAATATTTTGAAGTATTTGACGTTATCCGGTCTTTCTCTCCATAATTCGTATGGAGTCATGTTACAATTGTTCCTTAGCAAACCTCTATTTATAATGAACATAGTTGTATCAATTGCTTGAACCCATAATTTATCATTTAATTTTGAGTCATTTAACATTTTTCTGGCCATTTCCCGTACGGTTCTGTTTTTTCTTTTAGCAACTCCATTTCGCTGCAGTATTCTGGCTGTTGAGGATTGCCTTGTTATTCCATTTGCATCACAGTACTGCTGAAATACCTTGGAAGTGAATTCGTCGCCATTATTTGATCTCAATCATTTGATCTTCAGATCAGTTTCAATTTTGACCAATTCCTTGTAGATTCTAAAACACTTGAATGCCTCAGTATTTTTCCTTAAGAAGCTGAAGATTGTCATTCTCGTGTAATAATCTATCATTAGCATAAAATATATTTCTCCATCTAAACCTTTTGTTCTCATAGGACCACATAGATCAATATGTAATAATTCCAATGGACGTGATGCAAAGTGTTCATTTTTCTTGAACTCAAATTTTGTCTGCTTTCCGTGCTGACAAGATTCACATATCGTATTGGTAGGTTTTGAAAGTTTAGGCATTTCTCAATTGCTTCCTTCTTATTGATCCTGACGAAATTTTCGAAATTTATATGTCCCATTCGTTTGTGCCATAACCAAATTTCGTCTTCTTTCGCCAAAAAGCACCCTTTAGGCGTCTCATCCAAAATATATATGTCATTTGGAGCTCTGCTTGTTGTAGCCACAATTTTACCCAACTTGCCTTTCCTGATTTCACCTTTCTTAGAGTTAAATAGCATCACGTGTCCTTGATCGCACATTTTTCCAACACTAAGTAGATTTTGATTCATATTTTCAACCAACAACACATCTTTCGCTAATGCATTATTGCTTCCAAGTGTGATTGTACCTACTCCTATGACGTTTGAAGACCCGTCATTTCCAAAAGAAAATGTTCCATTCTTCTTTTCCTTCAAGGATATGAAATTATTCATATCTCCAGTCATATGAGTTGAGCAACCACTATCAACATACCAAACGTTTCTATTTCTTTGAGCCTTGAGAGCGATAATACATTTTTCAGTATTCTTTTTCCATATTTGTTCATTCTGATTTTGTGAGAATTCCTTTGAAGAACTTCCAAGTCTGCAATCTTTAGCCAGGTGTCCAAAATGGTTACATTTGTAACATTCAACATCATCTCTCAAATGATCAAATTTGTTAATATTTTTCTGAGTTCTGGAATATCCATTTCTGAAAAATCTCCCGAAACTGTAGTTATTCCAAACATACATGCGACATTCTATAGCTCTATTTCCAAACCTTCCACATGAATAACAATGACCATAGAAGATAGGTTGATACTTGGGAGGAAATGCCCTTCGAGGAATTGTCTTCCATGGTTCTTCCTGCGAGTCTTGATCTCTTGAGTTGGCTGGGAGGTCTACCTGCTTGTTATATTTTGCATATCCATATTCTTTTGTTGTCATAGAAGGACTTGGCTCCTTTTCATATTTTTATTTGTAACCAAGACCAGTCTTGTCACTATTTGATCGCTGATTGTTGATGATTTCTTGCAATGCCTTGGCGCTGTTGGTGTAGTTTTAAAGAGTTTTTTCCATTTTTTACTTGCTTTCGTAGAGAAACTATTTTAGTTTCCAATGCTTCTCTTTCCTTGTTGCTTTCCTTTAATTCTTCCCTGAGCAATTCTTCAACTCGTTTGTATTCTTCAACATTGATTTTAAGATTTAGGACCTGTTCCCTTTCTATATTTAATTCGTCTTCAAGAGTGTTGACATGCTTCTTATCGACCTTGAGCTCTTTGATAACCCTGATCACTTCAGTTTGAAATTCAACCTCAGTCATCTCTTCTTCTTCATCTCCTTCTTCGTCAGATGCTTCTTGCTTATTATGCTTGGCCATAAAATATACTCTTCCGTTGATTTCTTCTTTGTTATCACTATCTTCATCAGATAGGAGTTATCTTCTTTGGAGAAGAAACTCTTCTTAAACCATTTCTTCTTGCCTTGCTTGTTGAACTTACTCAGACCTTTCTTTCCTTTCATAACATCCTCATTTTTGTGAGGACACTTGGCTGCAAAATGCCCAACCTCACCACAATCAAAACATATCAATGGAAGTTTACTTTTGAATTTTCCTGTACCTGTTCTCATTTTTCGTGTGAAGTAGGAAAATTCTTTATCTAAAAATTCTTCTCCATCTTCTTCCTTTTCTTCTTCCTTACAACTACAATTTTTCGCTTGTCGGAGTGTGTAGGTGAGATGTGTCATCCTCTTCTTCAAACCTCATTTCATATGACATAAGCACTCCATGAAATTCATCTTTGCTGAGATTGATTAGATTCGAACTATATTCCAAGGCAGATACCTTTGGGTTGAATCTTGCCGGCAAGGTTCTAAGGATATTTCAGACAACATTTTTCATGTCGACAAGTTCTCCCAAACCTTCCAATGCATTTGTTATTTCATCAACACATTGTAAGTATGCATCAATATTTTCATCTTCCTTCATTTTGAGTTACTCAAATTTTTCCTAGTAAATTTGAAGCTTTGCTTCTTTCACGTTTGAGACACCTGCATATATATTCTCAAGCTTGCCCCATACTTCTTTAGCAATTTTACAACTCAGTACCTTAAGATAGACAAATTCAGTAAGCCCACTGATAATGAGATCTTTAGCATTTGCATCATATACCATACTTTTCTTACCTTGTTCATTATGGGTCGATGTAAAGCCTTTTTCAACAATTTCCCATACTTGGTATCCTTGCACCAACAAATGAACCTGCATTCTGCCACTCCAAAGTGCGTAGTTATTTACATTAAACAAAGGAACTCTATTCTTAGTATACTCCATGATCTCCTTCCAGTTGTTAGACTGCTATTGGAGGAACAAAGCTCTGATACTAATTGTTGGAATACTTAGAGCGGGTGGGGGGGGGGGGGGGTGAATCAGTATTTCTTATAAATTAGCACTTTTAAATATTTTCATAGCAATAGTTAATCTCCAATTATTCTTGATTTTTATCCAGTAACAACAGTAAACAATAGGACACAATATGCACACAAATTTTAGGTGGAAAATCCTCTCCAGGTCAAAAAACACTGAATGATTTTCTAACAAACTCTTTAATCTTCAGCCCCAACTGAAATGAAAGGTACAACTTCCTAGAATTTTAGAAAAGAATTCTTCTCCAGCTCCCACTGGAAGGATGCCCCAACACCCTGGTTTATTCAGTAGTCAACTAAATGGATGCCCTGACATCCTAGACCGACCTACCACCCTTAAGTGTTCACATGCTCCAACCTATAGGTGACTTCATGTACCAACGTAGAACCTCCCTGCCACCCTATAATGATAAGAAACAATACAAGAGTGTGGAATCTCATACCAGGGACAATGATCCATGATACAATATGATTCACAATGATTTCCTTGAACTAGACCAATCACCCAATCACACTATGACCTGCAACCCAACCATAACATTATCCAACAATGACACTTATACCTCCCAACAATGCCTCTCCAACTCTAGGCAGATTTACTCTTTTACAATAATGACTCTTTTACAATTTTACAATGATGATTTTTACAATACTGACTTTTGACACGACTTGGTACTTGAATTGACTCTGCTTCTTTGAACACTAGCAGCTGTTGAGGTATTGTTGTGCTTACTTCAAGTAATGGTACTTTAGCATTGGATTTTCCTTCTAGTATGTGTCTGAGTTGTCCTATTGTGTCCTCCTTCCTGCACATGAATTAATGAAAAAGAACCAAACCAATATACAAAAAAAATACTTACACTATCCTGCAAACTATATGTCAGAGAAATATTCAAAATTCAAATGTAAATAAGTTCAACATTTATGAACAAAACCCAATCAAACATACATACAAAATACTTACATTGTCATGCAAAAACACATGTCAGATATGATATTCAAATTAAAATTCAAACACTAATCATACATACCTTGTTGTAGCAGACTTACCCTTGTCTGTTGATGTGTTGTCCTTACTGTAGTGATCCTTGAATGCATATTTTTCTTGCCTTCTAGAAACTCGATATTGAATCTATTGTATCTATGTAATTTTGGATCTCCAAGGTCTGAAATTGCACCATCTGGTAGCCCTATGAGTCCTCTTTCCAACCCCGTAGGTCTGATCAATATTGGATTCTTCAGGAAATAGTTATGCCCAATCTCCTACAATGACCTGATTATAGACTGGTTCAGTAGAGCAAACTTGTATGAAGTTCCACGTGTCACTGTTTCAACCTTCGGGCCTTAAAATGATATCCAACAAACTAAATTCTGTCACTTTTTATGAAATTTGAATCCAATGCTCAAAGAAAAAGTTATGACGATTTTCCCAAGGTCACATGTTTGACATGAAATTCGAGAGCCTACAAAAACCCTAACTTTCTATGATCATATCTCTGAAAATATATCAAATCAATATCTGAAATTTTGTCATGAGATTCATTAGGATTTCGGCTCAAACACATTTTTTTTCAACATCTAAAGCTTCACAGAAAAAAAATTATAGCGATAATTCCACAATGTCTTCTTTTAAGTAGCGAAATCCTTGCATAAGGAGGATATGAGGGCCACAATTTATATAAATTCTTAGGTTGAGAGGGTCTTCAACAAGTGAACGTTGGAGGATTTTAGGAGTTTTAAAAAATATTAATTATTGACTATTCAATTACCACAACCAATGATTAGTGTCATGCCACAACCCCATGGGGTTTTATCCCACTAACTAGGGTTACTAACTTCAAATTACATGGCGTTCCATATATCAACAGAAACATCTCGACACGTAGAAACAATCCAAAATATCCTTGAATCAGAATAGAGTAAGTTTTCAAGTCAAAATTCCCATGCAAGATCGGGGTAGCCCCTGTTGCTGCTTGGGTTGACATCAATGACAACCACTGATTAATAGATGTCTTTAGGATTTTTGTCATCATGTCATAAATATAATTATATTCATTGCCATGAAGTCGTGACACTTGTAAAAAGATACATTGTCCATGTAAAAGTATTCTCCAATACCTTTTCACTAGGCATCTTCAAGTCGGCCTAGAATATGATGTAGATCCTCTGTAAGGAAGTCGGCTTACCTACAAAATATCATGTTGGACTAAATTCAGAATACAGTCACTATATATAAGAGTGGCTCGACCTCATTTTAGGGCATCCTATTCAGACAAGTATGCAATAAAATGTGAAGTACAGTGTGACGTCAAGGTGCGAAGAAGGAGGCAGATTTGTGAAGTGTCAAGGGTGATATGGCTCGGACTTAAGTTTGATATCTATCTCTCATATCTCAAAAAAGTAGTAAATGGTTATTAAAACATATAGAGATTTCGATCTTGGGCAACAAAGATCCATTTAGGGTCTATAAATAAGACTGAGAAGGATGACCAAAGAAGTCGAGGAGAAATCTAAGGAAGTCATGTAAGAACACTAGTCTTGGAGTACTAAGAGACTAAGTTCTCTCTATGGTACAATGTAGTACAGTGCAAAGAAGAAGATTCGAAAAGGGAGCCAAGAAGAGCAATGAAGGGTATTAGTGAAAAGGGTCTTGGAGGAATGTTTGTGTCAAGGGTCTTTGTCATGGTCTTTGTACTTGAAGGTCCATAAGAAGAATTTTTTGTCGGGTTTTCCTCTCAAAGAGTGAGAGGTTTTGGCCCTGGCCTACAAGCCTAAATAATGTGTCTCTTGTGTATTTTATAATTGACTTGATGAGAAGAACATAATAATTTAAAAAATACAATATCTAAGAAGAAGCATAAAGTAAATCACAAGTAATTATCAAGAAGATAAATTTAATAAAAGCCCTCAATTTCTCAACATGGTATCAGAGCTATGGTGACAGTCAAAGAAGTGCATCTAAGAGGCACTCAAGAAGGAACTACAGGTCGTATCTAAAATTTCGGATGGCATATGTGGAAGGGACAGAGAGGGCATACATCTGTAGAAAGAGCAATGAGAAAGTGAAGATATCAAGGGCATACTTATGTGGAAGGAACAATAAGGAAGTGCAAGGACAACAAAGGCTTACATCTGAGATGAACTCAAATTACAGTCCTCGAATACCTTTGTATGTCTTCATGGTATCCCTTCTATTCTCGGTGATCACATAGTGATCAAGTTAGGATAAGGGTTCATACAAGCTACAACTCGGTGATATGATGAAAACCGCAGTTCGATATAGTGCCCTACTCTCTCACTACTACTACAAATAAGATATTATCTATGTGGTGATGAACTCGGTGTCTTGGAAATATGACATAAATGATGTCTAACCATAAAATGGAATCATGATACGATCTCAGTTATAAGTCTAGAAGACATCTAGAAGGCAAGGCAACTCAAAGTATAGAGAAGCATTTCTGATCTACATTCATTCACTACCAAAGAAGTCAAATTATCTTGAAGGCAAGAGGGAATTATCATCTTCAAAAGCTATAAGGAAATATCCTTATCATTGCAGCAAGGATCTCATCCTTATTCTTGAAGAATATCATCCGAGGAATCATTAATACATCTTCTTCAACCACCATCAAAGTGACAAAGGTGACAATTTCATCTTCAAGTGTCAAGTAAGTATCTTTTATTATATAATCAAATTCAGTAACATGACTTCGTATTTGTAAGGAGATATATTAGCTAGTTGGGTCATCGAAGTTTCTTGCATGTAAAAAAAAAATAGGATAGACATAATCCTCAAAGATAGTGAAGTCATTGATCATATCTATGAAAAGTCTTTGAAGATCAAGCATTATCTAAATACATGTAAAGGGATCAAAGGGCTCAAAGGATTATTATGAAATAATTCAAAGGTCCCATCATCCCTATGTAGTAGGAGTGGAGACATCAAAGAGATATATTATATGCTAGAAGATATATTCTCTGAAGATGTAGTAAAGAAGGTCATATCACTTAGACCTGATCTATACAAAATTGAAGGAATATCTTCATAGAATCTCAATTGTGAGATCTGGGAGAAATGATAAAAGATAATATCCATTGTTTTAACTGATGAGCAAGGTAAAAAATGTACATGGGACAAGAAATTTACCTCATTCAATTACTTTTGGCTTCTATGTAAGATAAAAAAGGAACAAGTTCTGATCAAAAGTGTTGAAGGTTAAAGGACTCAAACATTTGCAGAAAGGAAAGGGAATTTTGGTCCTCAGATAAGAAAAAACAACATAGCTAAGATTCAATGCTATGGAAAAGTTATGGACATTATAGAAAGGAAGTTCATATCATCGGAAAGAGGGAGGAAGTTGGAGAAAAGAAGACCAAGGAAAGAGGGAGTAAGAGATATCTACTATGATTGAGATAGTTTCCCTCACAAAAGGTCTTGTCATGGATCCTAAGTCTTTTGTTTTAGGATATGAAATTAATATATAATAAATAATCAATGTGGCATCATGAAAGCATTAGAAAAAAGAGCTCGTGACATCACCATGGGGAGTCATGAAGAACATAAGGAAAAAAATCCACGACAGTCAAATATGAAGGATATATCTCTTGATAACCTCATTGGATATTGAAGGAAAGGAAGTCATCCAAGACAAGGCTCATCATACATCAAAAGGAAACATCTTCCAGATAAGGATATTCAAGATCCTCAAGATTCTCTTATGGAATCTTCATTGAAAGGTTCACGAATCTAGAGAGGAAGCAAGTGTTTCATCAAGAACTCCAACTTGTGGAATTCATGGGATGATGGTATGATGGCATAAGAGATGAAGCAGATCAAGGGGTTGAAAATATTTCAATCAAGGAACCTGTTGAAAGAAGCCTACATGACCTGAAGGTAAATGAGGTATGTATGCCTGTAATTAATATTATAATGTCACGTCATATGGTTGCAGGTAACATGGATCGCTACTTCTAACTGGAGAAGCATGATCAGAGGAAAAGGAATCTCCTCCTATGAAAGGTTGTGGGAAGGCATGGTTCACACTAGACGAAGTCAACATAATATGTCCTCATATGAAGTATGAGGTGGTTGACTGTAATCAAGGAACTCTGATTGGAAGCTACTGTGAATGAAATGTGTGAAGAAAAGAAGGAAGAGATCATGAGACATTCAACCATGGTAAAAGAAATCAACATCCAAGAAGACTAAGAAAACTTGAATAGGAAATTTCCTGGAAAGATATGAAGACTCCTATGGAAGTCCGAAAAAGATGGAGACCCTTGATAATGGATATCTTTGGGATGTAGGATGTTGATACCTACAAGAAGATGTTGTGATGAAATACCATCACAAAGGTAATTTTTAATTTAAGTGTTCATTTTTATATTGAAAAAATATATGGATGAGCTTATGAAGGGCTGCCAAAGGGAAGCGTATGTCTTGCACCTTTGATAACCATGTGGTAGCATTAAATATCCTTGAAGGAATATGGTATGAAGATAACAGTATGACATGAAGCAAGCCCGAATGAAATATTGATGGATCACTCTCTGATGAAAAGGAATGATGGCATAACTCGTGGATGAAAGTGATGGATGGTTTGTGCCCTATGGAGAGATCCCAAAGAATAAAGTCTCCATATGAAATAAAAAAATTATGACACCGAAGGAGGGAGTTATTTAGAGCAGCTGGATGTCCCATTATTTCCTGAAGAGCTGCTACAAGTCCTTAATTAAGAGGGAGCCTAGAAACAAGTTTCTTACTGGTAGAAACTTGGAAATTCCTAAGCCAAAAAGAAAATTAGGAATGAGTACATGTCCTCCCTAATTGAGAGGGAGAGATAGACACATCATTCTTGTCTTCACCTGAGAAGACAAAATGAAGGATTGGGTAATCATTTGGAATCCGATACAATTTTAGGATGAATTAGGGAATCCAAGATAAGGGTAGTTGTGGAAGGACCGATATTCTTTGAGGACTGGGAATCCAAGATAAAAATAGTATTGGGCATACTCTGAGAGAACCCGAGTGGGTTATGTTCCAAGAGAGACAATGATGAAGGTGTCTATTAATCATTGGTCTCATCAGCATTGGGGCTCAATATCTCATGCAGAGATGGAGTTATTAGTCAAGGCCTTGCTATGTGACAATGTTGGTTTATATGATGCTATATAGATGGGTTACGAATCTGATTCTTCTTATGATATTCTTCAGATTGAGAATGACCAAATACCATTATGAATACCTCCCTAGTTAAGAGGGAGTGTTGAAAAGTGTAACTAGATTTTGTCTTCATAATGAAATGTAATTATGATTTTATGTAAAGAAGAGACAAAGGGAAATAAAATTTATTTGTTATTGCTTGCATCATGGGTTTCATGAACAAGATATTTTATAGGTCAAAGTCTTATTCGTGATGCATTTAGGATTTTTCTCATATTTTCATAAATATAATTAGGCATTGTCATGAATTCGTGATACACTTGTAAAAGGACAAACTGTCCATGTAAAAGTATTCTCCAAGACCTTGTCACTAGGTCTCTTCAATTCGTCCTAGAAAATTATGTAAATCCTCCGTAATGAAGTTGGCTTACCTAAAAAAAATCGTGTCGGCCTAAATTCAGAAGACAAGCACTATATATAAGAGTGACTCGGCCTCATTGTAGAGCATCCAATTCAGACAAGTCTACAATCAAGTCCGAGGTCAAAGTGCGAAGAAGGAGGAAAATTTGTGAAGTGTCAAGGGTGATATGGTTCGGTCTTAATTCTGATATCTATCTCGCATATCACAGAAAAGTAGTCAAGGGCTATTACAACATATAGATATTTCAGTCATGGGAAACAAAGATCCATTTAGGGTCTATAAAGAAGATTGAGAAGGATGACTAAAGAAGCTGAGGATAAATCTGAGGAAGTCATGTAAGAACACTAGTTTTGGGGTACTAAGAGACTGAGTTCTCTCTAGCGTACAACGCAGTACAATGCAGAGAAGAAGGATTGAAAGGGGAGCCGAGAATAGCAGTGAAGGATGGTGACAATGGTCTTGGAGGAATGTTTGTGTCAAGGGTCTTTTTCATGGTCTTGGTACTCGTCAATTGAAGGTCTATAAGAATAATTTATGATTGGGTTTTCCTCTTAAAGAGTGAGAGGTTTTGGCCCTGGATTACAAGCCTAAATATTGTGTCTCTTGTGTATTTGATAATTGACTTGATGAGAAGAACATACTAATCTAACAAAGACAAGATCTAAGAAGAAGCATAAAGTAAACCACAAGTAATTATCAAGAAGAGAAATTTAATAAAAGCCCTCAATTTCTCAACATTGACTTGGTCCACAAATATCCAGGTCAAAAGATTCGGTCGAGAAATAATATTGTCGATACTTAAGTCAAAATCCCAATAGACTAAAATGTATGGTCAATCTATATTTGACCACTCTCAAGGCAATTAATGAGTAATAGGAACATTATACGATTGTGCAACCGATGAGACACAATGATATGCAATCCTCAAGCACTTGTTCAAAGCGTTCCACAACCATCCATCAATCCATCCACAGTCAATTCAAAAAGTTAGTATTGGTCCACAATTCAATCATTTACGTCACTTCTGCAAATATCTAAAAGCATAATTGTGAGTTTTTTTATTCTTGGTCAAATGTCTTTTATTCTTAAGATGAGGGGAGTGGTAAGGCATAAAGTGTTGGTCGGTTGGAGTAGGGGCATGGTCTAATTACAACATAGCATATACACAACATTCTCAACTTTTGGAACAACCAACCCATTAATCTACTCATCACAAATAGTAGGGCATTAATCTTCGAGTTGAATCCCACCTACAAAAAATGTCACTTATTTGGGTTTAAAAAGGCCAGAGGTAGCAGTGGAAGTGTTATATCCAAGCACTGATCTAGATGTTTGTATCTCAAGAGTAATAAGGGCAATAATTCCCTATCCATTATTTCTAAATTTGCCACCAGTATACCCATTCTGCTCAAAATTCAGGATCCAATACATGTGTGTTTTTCAAAAAAAGGAGAAAAATCATTAATGACTAGTAATTCCTGAGATGAATTAGGAGGAGAGGCATCCACAGTCTCACAAACAATTGTATGGCAATCAAGGGTGGAAAGAGGTGAGCGTAGAATCTCATCAACTAAATTATTTTCAACATGCAGAAGTTGATGAATGGTGTCATCCTTCTCTATGAGTTGCAACAAAAAGGCATCATGATATTCGTTCAAGGCTTGAAATGCATCAAATAGGTGGTTGTTATCTAGTTGAAGTGGAGAAGTTTATTCATGAAGCTGATCAATGGTGCCCTGCAAATGGACAGCGTCATCATTCAACTATAAACTAGTCACTTCCAACTGGTAAATGGTGGCCTTTAAGTTATCAATTTTGGTGTGTGAAAGGGATTTCACTTTTGCTTCTAGATCTTCAACCAGGTCTTCTTGATCTTCAAAATCATCACCAAGCTTTTGGAAAAAACTTTCCATGGTGTTTTCCAAAACAAAAATCTCCCTAAACCCCTGAGTCATGGAATTCTAGAACATGCTAATTAAACATTGTAGTTGATTTTTCAACTCTGTATTATATGTTTACAACAAAACAATGGAAAAATATAGGGACATCACTTCAATACAAAGTTTATCATCAAAAATTTTCTCATGGAGGTCCTACAATCATCCACCCATTTTAAACAAATTATTCATTGAAAAAGTTACCAAGACACGTCTCATCATGGAAAGATTGAGTGGTTGGCATAATGAGATGTTATCCCCTCCACTTGGTTTCAAACACCACATGGGGCATCTTTGGCTTGTTGTGATAAGGCTCAAGGGTAGGCTCCCCCACCCTTGTGGAGTCTTAGCTATTGTTAAGTCATAAATTCTTGGCATATCTAGGTTACACATTGTTGGATATACTCTTGGTGTTATAGTGGCAACAACTAGGTTTGATCTTGGGCCTTGCCCATATTACTCCAACAAGTTACTGATTCACCATGGTAATAAAAAAGAAAAAGAAGAAGAAGAAGTTAACAAGACACTGTTGTAGTTGCTACAACACCACCCAAAATTTTGGGTATATTCAAAATTTCGGGTCCCCCTCTACTCACTCAGCCTATTAAGGTTTTGGTTTGGTTTCTGGTTGGTTAATCTCCCTATGACCTATTCCTTCCAAACCCTGGCATTACGCCCATTCATACGATGCACACCACACCCACTTGTCTTGTTGTCTCATGATTGCACTAGGGTTTGGGTGTTTTTTGCTTCAAAGAGCATTGAGGTCTGCTCTGTGGATTCGAGGCTAGGTTTCCCATAGTAGTCCTCATCAATTAGCGAGGATACTGAGCCCAAACATACAAGGTTTCAGTCTGGCTGACAGTACAAGGGTTTTGCAGAAATCTTAATTTGTCAAGAGAATTATCCCATTCTTGTTTTCCCTGATTCATGTTCCCCTCAGGTGTATTCTCATTAGAGTTGCATCGCATCATGGTAAGAATCATTGCAAGTAATATTCCCCTAGGTTCATGACTATTCCCTCATCTCAACATGCGCATGAGGGTTTGTAAGAAAGATATCTTTCCCTTACACACTGGTAGCGCTAGAATTGTGTGATTACAGGTCCAGCCTTGCCTTGCATTACTCCCCTCCCTCTGGATGTGCGCGCCGCAATTGAAGCATCATGTCAGGTATCTCATGGTAGGACAGAGCCACTTGCAACTTATTGATCTGTTAGAGTACCCAGATGGTTTAGCTGATTGCCCAATTCAAGCATCTCTTGTTCAACCAGTTTGTAGCACTTCGCTGTGGCTGTTTGAAGCTAGGTTATCTCTCTCGTTTGGATTAAACAAATTGTTTTATTTTACACCCTTCTTCATGTTCACCTGTAAAATCCTGCGTTTAATAAAGCAATTCTTCATTTTATTTCTTTGCAAAAATTTACATAAAGACGCCCTTAGATACCATGTTGGAAAATTGCATCAAAATAATGTGAGGACACCATGTAGGGAAATAATGTATCTGATAACACCTATATCAAAGGGACCAGGAATGCTATGTATTAAATGATGGGCATTTTAATTAAATAAAAGGGAATGGACATGAATAAATTGAATGGGAGAGGTACGTGCCATGTGAAAAAGTGATACATGATGCATCGTTTGTGTATATGGGTACCTACCTACAAAGGAAGCACCACGCACCATAATCATATATCGGAGAATCGTGGCACGTTGGGAATTACAAATAGCGTGCACCCATGGTTTTCCATTACAAGCAAAAAAATCGACATATATATATATATATATATGAAGGAGGATGACAATATGGCGTGACTTGTTTGCATACGACGGTGCACTAAGCCAAAGGGCGACAACGCACACATATACGCTCGGTCTTCACATTGCAGGAATCTTGTAAAGAGACAGGTTTAATGTTACATGCCAAAATCCACGAAAAGAGGATTGCTTGTTGAATGGACGTTGTGAAGAGCAATGCATTCTGTAAAGGCACGAGTGTAAAACGACGTTGACATACATTTAGAGGCTGTTATAAGAGAGTGAGCAACACATCCCTGTTATATTGGGTCAAAAGGAATGTTTATGATTGAGCCATGTCTTTAAGCAAATCTTGTCAATAGAATAACACATTCCATCTTAAATGCACTGCGTTGAATTCTTGATCTGAGTAAGCAGCTACACTAAGCATTGAGGTGTTGGAGCTTTCCATGTCTCTGTGCCCAAGAATGCAAGCAACACATGCAAGGCAAATGCTATGAGATCGTACAAATGGCTAGACGTTGAAGCTATCCTTGGTTGAGCGCACATCAAGGTTGGATTCGACTATTTTGAGGATGTGATGATAACATGCCAAATGCAACATGGTCGTGTGTTGATGGCATTAAAAGCCACTGTCGGTGTGATATTTTACAAATGAGGAAGAGATGTGTACAACTATCGCGTGGGGACTGCGAAGGGGAATCGCATAGCTGGCGAGAAAATATAGAGTTTGCGACCTCCTGTAGTCGCATGGTCGCATATCGAGTTCGCAGCACTAGTCATGCGACTTAGTTCACCACCTGCGACCTATCTGCAACCCCATCGGGACATTCAGCGGTTTGATTGGAGTGTGAGGGTGCCCGGAGGGGCAGAAGCGACATGGGCGCCAGCCAAAGTCGCAGTACGTGGCAGAGCCAGGCTATATGGGCACGTCCTCACCGTATAGAAGGCACTTCGACGTCTTATGGGTGCTCCTTTCCTGCTTACAACAATTGCAAATGATGATATAATCCCAATATTGAAATACCTCAAGGATGACGACAATACTGAACCAGATTTTGCAACTCGTTTACAGTGTTTCTCCCACTTACGAGTCATGAGATTCAGACATTCTGCATCGCCGAAAGAAGAGCCAAGGCACGGAGAAGATTTGCGAAAAAGTTCGAATTGAGATTCATTGAGTCGCAGCTCGAGAGGGAATTGAAGGTGCGACTGTTGTTCTAATGCGACCAGTCGCTGAGTCACAGAGTTTTAGAAGCAGTCCAACAATGCGACATACATTACATTGCAACCTTGCGACTGCTAGACGGTCGCACTCTCCCTCAAGTAGTTGGGTCGTGTTACAACGCCTCAACCAAACTTCCAGATTTCCCCGATGTGTGAGTCGGCTACTTCTAATGAGTCGCATTGCCACCAGGTTGCACAATCTCACCTTAAGAAAGCAACCAGAGTTGCGACCTCCTTTAAATGGTGATAGTGCGACATGACATGAAGGAGTCCTTTGATGAAGTGTGGAAAAGGGAATACAATGATTGGCGTCATCTTGGTGCCAAAATATTAAACATATTAACGCACAGATTTGTGATCATGAAATTGCAAGCAATTTCAAGACTAAAAATTCTGGCTTGTGATATTTACTTCTTATATTTAATGAAGGTACATTTGTCTCAATGCTTAATTAATGTTGTGTATGTGTAGGATTGAAGCTCCGAAGGCAGATCCTCGGCATTTATGCAGGCACTTAAGCCTAATTTGTAGCTAAAACAATCTGAGGGGTTGATGTGGCGGAAATGTATGATCTTGGTCAAACAACAGATATTGAAGTATAACTGGCTCCAAGGCGGAAGGAAGGAAGGAAGCGAGATTTTGGTCTATGCAAAAGGACTAGGGTTCATCATGAATATTTCATAGCTAGGGTTACCTTTGGCGAGCAAGGTGGTTCCTTACAAAACTCCTAGGACCTCGCGATAAGATCAAAGGCACATCACCGAAAGATGGGTGATTACAAATGGAGCATAGTTGCAGGAGGATACGTTGGTTGCAAGACTTAGCAACCACAAAATTTCCGCATACGGGAAACCAACACCCTAGGGTTTCCAAGAACCCTCGACATCCCCTCTTCTCCTTCATTATGATGTAAATATTGCTCATGATAATGTTACTAGCTGTGTTGAGACTGATTTGAGCATGTAATGGTCAATATGCATGAGAGAGTAGTGAGGAAGTTTAAAAGTCACGAGGGGAGGTCAAGGGTCACGGTAGGTGAACAGTCACCTTGTCTCTATAAATTTTCCCTCATGCATCATTGGAAATGACTTTTGACACTTGAGTTAAGGCTAGGACGAGATAGATGATTTGTGCTTGAGATGCTAAGGGCACTCGGATCTTGGTAGCTAGTAGAGGGAGTTGTAGTGAGGCTAGGGTTTTGCATCAGGTATTGGTATGAATAGCCCACGTTCCACTGTTGGGTTTTGACGAGTTGCAAGATATGTATTTGAAGTTGCAGTAGAATTAATAAGATATTCTCCTTTTCTGGCACTAATTTGCATGCTTGCTCATGATGGTAGTATTAGTTGTCTGATACATCACTATATTTGTATGTGTGTTTTCATATACGAAATATGTTATGGAATAATTCATAGTGGTTGCATGTATGTTTTGCTTTCGAATCAGTGTTTACTTGTTCCTTGCCATGTCAGTGATCTATTATGAACTACTTTGCAATTAACTTCTGGCATGTTTTTATTCTTGTATGTATGACTCGGTTTTGGCTCATTGATCCCTCTCATGGCATGCCCCTTCTTATTACTGCTTAGAATTTCTTGTATCCATGTCTGTAGTTTGTCAATCTCGGGCTAATTTTCTTTCATTGTCTGGTCATTTCACTCTTGTCCCTACTTCGACACCTTCTTATCAGACAACTAAGAGCGAAAAAACTCATGGTGGCGGTCGGGCCCACCTACTGGATGGGGCTCCTATCCCAAACAGTGTGAGATATATTTGGGACCTCTCATCGGGGAGACCCCTTATTGTTTGCGATACAATTTTTCCCGTCAACAAAATTGGTGCTAGAAGGAGGGCCAGATGACAAGCTGTACCCTTGGAGCCTACAATTTAGCCTCAAATCTTTAAATGGCTCATTCCCAAATCATTCTCCCGAGATGTTTATCGAATTTATCTATCTGTCAATGCTCAATCCCCGATGAGCCTCTCTATCACTTGTCACAGTTAAAGTTCGACGGTGAGAATAGAATTTCCATAACCAAGCACCTTTATGATTTTCTTGAGTTTTGTGAATATTACGAAATTGATGATGAGGAATTTTCTTGTGTTCTTTTCTCCCTCACCATTGAAGGTCGCAATAAGCAATGGTGTCTCATGTTGCCAGCAACTTCCATCCATTCGTTTGAGCAACTCACTGGTGCTATTAGATCAGAATGAAACCTCAAGAATATCTAGAGGAATTTGCTATTAGCTTTGTCCATCCTTGTTTTGAATTCCCTGAAAGAGATGTTGATTAGGCATATTTAATTGAACAATATCAATAGTTGGTTTTCGTTTCTCTGCGACACCTTCCATTTGAAACTAATCCTGATCCTTATGGCAGCCATGATAATATTCAAGTTACTAATTTTCTAGATTATGTCCCAACAATCTCTCTGAGTCTGGAACAAATTCAAGCCTCCAAGGAGGAAATTACTATTTGTGACATTTCTCATCCTCCTAATTTTCTACCTATTGGAGTTTTGGTCGAAAATATTTTAAGTGATGAAAGATTCTTGCAGGGAAATGAACCATGCAGTATTGCATCCGCATCCTTCATACACCCTGTCAAATCAAAACTCGAAAAACAAGTTGACTTAACATCTCTCTCTGTTAATGAAACCAACCTCGATTCCATTGAACATATGCCTAATTCTAGTCCTAAATCTCGTGCACTTGTCGGAAATGACTTAGGTGTTGTCCCAGATGAATTTGATTGTCCTATAAAGCTCACGGACCGTGACGTGCATGCAGGTTCATTGCCCCCTCTGGATGACACTAATATGCGAGATGAAAGTCCTGATACGATTGGTCCCCCCTCATATGAATCATTTCATCCATTATCCCCTGATTCATTTCATGAGTCTACCATGCCAATGTTTTCTACAAATCATTTAGAACTTTCTTTTGTTGGTGTTGGTGGCAGTGATGAACACGAGGGTGATGTTTCACAATCGCATTACGAGAATGACGAGTCTCTTATTTTTTATCTCTTATGTTCATAGTCCTTAACCGGTCAAGCAAGAGACCTTATGTCTCTGCAATCTCAGGATGTTTCTCTAGTTGATTTATCCTCACTTTTAATCCAAGAAGAGCCTAATGTACCAGATACCCAACCTAATCAAATTGGTGGCTTCAACGATTGTAATTTTCCAAAGACGTATTCACTCACACCTCTGGCGGCTGTCGTTCACATTTATCTGTTGATCCTACGAAGCCACCAAAATTCGATGATTCACCTTTCAAAGATTTAGGGACTCATCAGGAAGTTGAGGCACTTCAGCTTCCACTAATGGTTATGTCAGGTTCTCATGATCCTTATGAGACCCCTGAACCAAGTTAAATTAGGGTTTTTGAAATTAGATTTTCCGCTCACCACACACCTCTCAACCTAACTATGTCAGATGCCAGCTCATCTTGGCAAGTTAGAGCACGTATTTTTGTCCCCTAACAACTAATATGCATCAACCTCTATACACTAATTTGTTCATTGGATGGAGGACACCGACCATTGTCTCAATTTTTTTATTATTGTTGCCCAACTAGTATAGATTGTAGTCAGGTACAAGAAGATAATGTTTTACAATCCAATCACTCAACCTCTATGTTGCCAAAGACCCTTCTGGTCAATTCATCTCATCCGTGGGAATCTAAAGAATATGATCCGTTGAAATGTCAATCTATCAGTGTGCAAAAATCTTACCAAATTAACAATATGCTAACTGATAGTTATCCAGTCGCCGCAAATGATGACCATACACATCCACTAGTTGATCTCACGAAACCACCGAAATTCAATAGCTCCCCGTCTGAAGGTTTAGAGTTTTTCCAGGGTGGTAAGACACTTCAGCTCCCACTAACGGTTATTTCAGGTCCTCATGTCCTCAGCTAAACCCATGGACAACTTCAAACTAAGGTTTCCAAAATTAGGGTTTTTGTACTTCAATCCTCTAGTATCTCATTTTCACCTCATGAACACCTATTTGTTCCATGCCATCAAATTTATCATCCTCACTATTATGATAAGGTTGTTGCTCTACTTAAAGGATGTTATTTTGAAAATTTCTCTACAGGCTGACAACATCTTACCTCACTTGTACCAGATTTAGGGTTAAACATGAATGGATGTGTTTCATGGCCGGATGATTATAGGTTTCAAGTACATATTTTTTCTTATCAAGATTGGGTTGTAGTTCAGCTTGAACAATCTTTTCTGGCACGTTCTCTAGAAAGTATCCATGACCTTCTTACTGTTGTGCATGTTTTACAGGCAAGCTTTGTTTTTCATGCACCATTTTTTATGTTGTTTCTGATTGTGGACATCTTTGTTCTTGCAGGTCAGGAGTTGATGTGATGGTTGCACTGGAAATCTCATTTCACATTGCCCGACTGCCTCTCCGGTTAAACTAGGGTTTTAGGTTTATGTCAGCTAGGGTTTGTTAATTAAATTTTACTTGTTCAATTTTTTAATTAGGGTTTACTTGTTATGGTTTGATTTGTGGTTAAATTAGGTCTCCTATATTTTCTCTATTGTAGTTACTTTAGTTTTATGCATTATGGTTTTTGCACTAGTTTGCAGTTTCTCATTGTTGCATGGAATTCATAAAATCACTGCACATGTGTTGCATTGTCCTTTAACTGCAATTAGCTTTTTCCTTATGTGCATAACATTGCATTGCATTATAATCCTCGTTGGTTGCATTACATCATGCATTTTACCTCTTGCATAATATACACTTGTCGTTGACCTAGACTTGCAATTTTCCTTTATACTGCATACCACTACATGAGCCTTCGTTGTACCTGGAGCTTTCAAACCTTTGGTGCCTTGACTAGCCTTCTTACCCCTTCTTTCACATGCTTGAAGTTGCATGGATTGATTTGACCTCTTTGTGCACACCGAGACCCTAAAGGTATTCCTTAATTACATTTCCATAATACTGGAACCCTAACCCTAATTATTGTGTGAGGTTTGGATGGTTACTCCAATAGGAAGATTCTCTCAGAACTAGTCATCAAAGTCACGTCTTGGACATCATGCCTACAAGTCTAATTTATTAGGAAGGGAGATACGGGCAGGCTGCTTGTGGGGAACCCTAATCAGTTTGAGTGACCATGTCCATAACTCGAACCTTGTGCTCAACATGGTCTTGAATATCTTAATGACTTGTTTACATGTTTCACCTGTTAGTTGGAGATGGGATGTGAAGGCTTGGAATGAGGTCAAAACTAAAACATAATACCTTTCAATTTTTGTCAAACAAGAAACAACCTCTCATGCCTGTAAAATAAGTCGGGATCCCTCATTCGCCCTGGCGCAATGAACGCCCAATAATAAGTGCTAATGTGCACATAAAAGAAAAATGAAATTAAATGAACGATAAAGGATCGAGAAAGGCTTCCTACGCAAAGAGGTAATGCAACGATTCTGTTGGGGTACTGACCAGGCTCGCTGGAAGTGGAGCAATGTTTTTTATTTCTTGGAGTGACTTCGTCAGGGTACTGTCAAGGCACCTGCTGGCAACAGAGCAACACCAGAAAACTTATTTTAAATTTTTGAATATAATAAGCCCTCTGCCTCACTCTTTGCATCATCATCAACCATTGGCATGCGTGAATTTCTACTTGGGTGTTTACTGATTAAAAATAACTCATTTAGACACAAAGGGAAGGCATATCTGTAAAGGTCAAAGTTGTTGGCAAGTGTAACTAGGTTCGGTCTTCATATTGATTATGTAATTATGTATTTATGTAATGAAGAAGACAAAGATAATAAAATGTATTTTTGTTATGCTTGATTCATGAGTTTCATGAGAAAGGTTTTTATTATAGGTCAAAAGAATTCTTCTTGATGTCTTTTAGGGAATTTTCATCTTGTCATAAATGCACTAATCAAGATTCATGTATATGAAAAGTCAAGACAATCAAGTATGCCTCAAGACCTTGTCAATAAAGCTTGAAGACATGGCTCAAAATGTTGCTTAAAGATCAGCGTTGGAATAATCTTCTAAACAGCCTACAAGTCGGCCTATTAACAGTGATCAGGTCGGCTCAATGAACAATCACGTCTATTGACTGTTAGGTCGTCTAATATAGGGGATGACCACTATATATACGCTTGTGTACTACGCAAAAAGACAGAACAGGATCTCGGACTTCTGTGATTTTCGGTCAAGGTATCGGGACAAAATTGCAAGAAGAAGTGTGGACAAGTCTGGGTCAACTTCAGTGTTATACATATGTAATGATTACATGGATAGAACTACGTTTAGAGTGAAGAAAAGAGATGGACTGATATATATATATATATATATATATATATATATATATATATATACACACAAAGCTACAAATCTAGGTTAAAATGTGAAATTACAGGACTGTACCTAGTGTGATATTATAGGATTGTACCTAGTGCGAAGTTGCCTGACTAAATTTAGTGTGAAGTTGCAAACTGAGTTTAGTAGTGCGAAGTATGATATGTATGCTTAATGAAGTAATGCAACACTAGTAAGGGTATCATTATAGTGGACTGTTCATCAAAAGGAATCAAGACATATGTACATTGAAGACCCCCTGTAAGGTCAAGTGAATGTGCAAGGTGTGCATAGGACAACCTATAACAAAGTGTTGATATCACGGTAAGGATCACATAGAAAGAAGGATCAGCTGAAGGAGTCAATGAAGAAGCAGTGACAAGGTCTTGGAGGCATACAAGGGTCAAGGGTTTGTGTCATGGTCATGGTACTTGTCATATGGAATTTTATAAGAATAATTTATTGTGGGTTTTTCCTCTCCAAGAGGGAGAGGTTTTGGCCTTCGCTTGAAAAGCCTAAATCTGTGTCTCTTGTGTTTTTGGTAATTGACTTGATGAAAGACTTAATAAGCTAAGAAGAGAAGACATAAGTAAAAGAAGTAAGCTCACAAGTAATTATCAAGAAGAGAATTTGAATTAAACTCTTCCCTACCTAATTCTCAACATGGTATCAGAGCTAAGGTGCTAAAGACAAGGGCTACTTAGCAAGGAGAGACTCAAGTAAGCAAGAATCAAATTCAAGGTCAAAGTTTTCTTTGAAAATTCAAATCAGTTTCAAGCCATTTCAAGAAGACCTTCAATCTCATTCAAAGGATCCTCTCATCAAGGAGATAATATTTGCCATCAAAGATTTATGACATTGAAGACATTGTTGGAAGACACACCATCAAGCACCATCCAACTTTATCCAATACCTTTGAAGACATCTACATTGGAGATTTCAATCTAAGAGGAAGTTCTTAACTTCACCTTCATCATCATCAAGGAAGCTACTAGAAGAAGGAATTCACCCTATTCAAGTAATTATCTATGACCTCACCTACCTCTGTCAAAATGACTTATTGCAAAGAAATAAACAAATTGGTTGGGTCATAAAACTTTAGTGCATGGAAGAAGAGGACAAATTTGAATCTAATTGAAGACGAATTTATGGGCTACATCGAAGGATCTACAATTCAACCCTCGAAATAAGATGCTCCAGCTCATGCCAAATACATGAAAGGAGAAATCAGAGCCCAGAGGATTCTCATAGAATCCATTAAGGACTCACTCATACCCTATGTTCAAAACTAGAAACTGCGAAAGATATATATGAGAAATTGGTGGAGCTATTTTCTGTGAGTACTGCAGAAGAAGAAATCTCTCTGAGACAAGA
Source organism: Pinus albicaulis (assembly GCA_034641835.2). NCBI lineage: Eukaryota > Viridiplantae > Streptophyta > Pinopsida > Pinales > Pinaceae > Pinus > Pinus albicaulis. The sequence continues at coordinate 1,122,656,161 of CM076577.1, read as the reverse complement.
ACTATACAAGATGAAATTGTCAAGAAAGGAAGGTTTAGAAATTAGTATACACTAAGCATGCATACATCAAGATTCCCCCGATCTCACAATATTTAACTTCTTGAAAAATACATAATCATTCCACTGTTAATATTTTGCGGAAAATTAGTTGCACACACATGTGAAGCATAAATAAAACAATCGCACATAACACAGTTGTTTAACGAGAAAGCCTGAAGCTGAAAACCCCACATATCATATATTATGTATCATGGAGATCATGTAACAATCCTCATACAAAGCTTAGTACATCAAGCTCTTAGTACAATCAATCATCACACACTAACATAGAAGAAATCTGCAAATCCATGCACCAATCTCAGCCCTCTTGCTAGCCTGCCTCCATTGCGAAATCCAAGCTGATTACAAAGTCCAATTCGATGCAATCCCACTCTCCTTGATTGTGTGATTATCATTGGAAACTCCAATGTATATGTAGATGCAATTCATGCATCACTATGGTCACAACAGATAGTCCATCTTGCCCTTTCACCTATCTCTGCACTGGGTCTCCACTGGATCTGACATGCATTGTAGTTAACTGTTGTATTGTTCAGTTGATTAATGAGTTATTATTTGTGAATTAATTAACTAATTAATTCACTCCACTCTCACTAGTGTATCATTAAGTTAGTTTAGATACAACTAGCTCAACTGAGTCTAACTGAGTTAAACTAAATACAACTCCATGAACTAATCTTCCAACTCTGTCATAACTTTGCCACTTCAGTTCTAACTGAGTCCTCCATGAATGAACTCTAGTAAACCCTTAGGAATTGCGTAATTCCTTCAGCCCACTGATTTGACAAATCTGTATATTGAAATTAAGTGTTCCAAGATAATAAGTTGCTGTTTAGAGTCTGATTATTATTAAGAGCTAATAATAATCGACATCCATCTATTTTTAGATCAACGATCTATAAATAGACTTCACCCAATCTTCTAAAAATAGAATCTCATCCATTTTTCACATTTGACCAACCATCTACAAATAGCCTCCTGCTACATATAGAATATGCTCACCATGTCTAAAAATAGACATACACCTAAAAATAGCCTGTGTGGGCCCCACCTAGTTTAGGTGATTATTTTCCAACTAGGATCAAGGATGATGTTTTAGGATGCCTCCTTCACTGTTTCTTGTTGCAAACTTCAACAGAAGGAATCACTTCATATTTTATGAGGATTTTTTAAATTAGAGACCAACTGCAGGAATTGGGAGCAGTAATGTCTAATAGTGAGATGACTACAGTGGTACTGAGTTCTCTACCGGAATAATGGGGAAACTTCACTTCAAGATTATACAGGAAGAAAGAAGCAACACCATTCCAGGATCTATGGTCTCTATGTAAAATAAAGGAAACAAGATTGAAAGCCAAAGCTGATACAAGATCAAGTGAAGGAAATCAAGCCTTTGCAGCCATGTTCGGGAAGAAAGGAAGATTTGGTAAATTTGGTCCTCAAAATAAAAGAAGAAATATGGACAAAGTATGATGCTTTGGATGTAATGAACTTGGGAAATAGTAAAGGGAATGCCCTAAATATGGGAAGGACAAGAGGGAAAATGAAGAATCCCATGTCATAGATGAAAGGGAAGAACTTGATGCAAATAAATCTAAGAAAGAAGAAGCGAATCTCTATTATGATTAAGATCATCTTCCTCTTTAAGTGATTTTTTTTGGTTGTAAAATAGTATGATATGAAACATTGTATATTTATATAATCATGATAGAAGCATGGAAGGAGCACTTGAAGAAGTAGCTCCTAGAAACCTCACTAATAACAACATTGATGAAATGAAGTCATCAAGATCAAGGTTCATCATTCAATAATAAATATGGAAGAAAGTGCTAACATTTTTCTAATCGATTCCTCTCTGGATTCACTAATTAGAAAAAATAAAAAGTTTCATCAGGAATTTTATCTTGCATAATTCATGGATTAAAACATGATGACATATTGATGAAGCAGGTCAAGGGAATGAAGTTCTTCATTCTAGTGAAATTGTTGCAGGATGACTCAAAAGGAAAAGGATGAGGTACACATATCTATATGTTGACATTGGATGTTGTGAAGTCACGTCATATGGTTTCAGGTTATGGACTTATATATTTGGAAATACGATCAAAGGAAGAAGGATCTCTTTTGGTGCACGGGTTTCCACTAACAGATGAAATAAAACATATATATGTCCTCATATGGAATATGAGGTGGTTGTATAAAAACAAGGAACTAGATACTAGAAGTTCCTGGGAATGAAGGTGTGTGGAGAAAAAAAGGAAGAGATCATGAAGTGCAACCATGTCAAGAGGCGGTTATCATTTGGAATCCGAGAAGATGTGACTAGGAGATATCCTAGGAAGATATGTGGACTCCGATAGAATTGTGGTAAACAAGAAGACCCTTTACAAGACATATATTTAGGAGATGTGTCAATCTAAATAGAGGATGTTGATGCCTACAAGAAGATGTCATGGTGAAAGATCATCACTGAGGTAACTTTTGATTTAAAAGTTCTTATGTATATGTTTATCTGGATGAGTTTATGCAGGGATGCCAATCATGTGGAAGGATGTAAGATCCTTGGGATATGGTTCGAAGGAAAGCAGCATGGCATAAAGGTGGACCAGATGAGAAATATTGATGAATCGCTTTCTGATGAATGACATGAATCGTGGATGAAAGTGATGGATGATATGTGCTCTATGAATCTAAAAGGTTGAGTATTCCTCAATATCAAAATCCATGGTATAGGGGTGAGGAATTCTTCATGAGCAGATGGGTGTCTCACCATTGTTGTTGCAGGTCCTTGGTTGAGAGGTAGCCTGGTGGTAAGTTTCTTACTTGGAAGTATTACACGTTATTTTGTCACCATGACATTTGACTATCTATATAGATTCATCATCACCTATATTGTGCTCCCTTAAAGGTCAAAAACCCTAATGTTCCTAAACCAAGTCTTGGAATTAGAGAAAAGCTCATTAAAACCCTAAAAAATCTAACTCAGCACTTTTCCTAGCTCTTTCCTGCGGATCTGCAAATATTTTCTCTATAGCTTGCCACACATCCCACACGTTTTGCTTATAAAACCTGCGGACCCTGTAAACAGTCAAATAAAGAAAAAAGTAAGTTCTAGAAGCCCAGCTGGACGAATATTCTCCCAACTGGAAGCTTCTACAAGCACGATCAGTTCGAACTTTATCCCTCCACTCATGGAGCTCTATCCCTTCACTCATGGAGTTTATCCCTTGGTTTATGGAGCTCAAATCCCTTCATGAGAGGAATCCATCCCTCTCTTCATGGAACTGAAACTACCTCCATTTCCTTATAAATTGAGCTCATGTTTCAGTCTCAAGGGTAGACACACATGTGGTAATTGCCGAAGAAATTATCAAGAGAGCATACTCTCTATACTAGTCATTTTTGGTATGAGAATGATCACACACTCATGTCCATAACTTCGTGCTAGTTCATAGAGAAGAAGCCTTGTCAATCTGAAGGAGGAACGGTATTTCAAGACCCCGGAAGAACCTGTATAACATCAAGGTGACAGGTGTAAGGTTACTTCTTATTATACAAGTTAATACAAATGGATTCCATTTTCTCATTGAATTTTTCATGTATCTATTTGAGTAATTCAATTCTTAGATTCCTTGATCACTAAGATAGATTAGTGTTTTCTCAATTATTATATCTTGCAGGTGCTTTTAATCCTTTTATCTGTCTTTGATTGTAGGTTTCACATGCTGAAGTGACCTCTTTTGGAGCGACTGGATAGAATATTTCGGCAAGCTTTGGACTTCAGGTAGGGGCACGTCCTCGTACTTTGTTATTAATAATTCTGAATCACAAATGATCTAGAGAAAATGGTTTGCATTTGGTTGTTTGTTTCTAGATATCCTTAGGATGGTAGGGAGATCTTTCTTGTCCGCAAGAGGGATTTATCCACATAACAAGAAGAAACTTGAAGTATGTCCTTCCTAAATTAAGAGGGAGTGACGTATATGATTCTCTAATTCATGTGTCATGAACTAGACCAGGACTAACAACCATAAGTCGTAGTGAAGGCCATGAGGAGAGAATGGATAAACACATCATGTTGGGCTTCACCTGGGAAGACATAATGGAGGATTAGGTAATCATTTGGCATCCGATACTCTTTGAGAATGAGATAGGGAATTCAATATAAGAGTAGTTGGGGACCAATATTCTTTGAGGGCTGGCTACCCAAGAGATGAATAGTCCAAGAACGTCATACTCTGGGAACACCTGGGTGAAGTATGTACCTTGGAGAGGCATGGAAAATTTTAGGGGCTAATGTTCACAGGTGGGCTAATTTTCAATGATTTTTCCAAAAAAAAGATTCACCAATTTCCATTTTTTATAAAAATGATTCGCCCAAATTTTACAATGTAAAATTATTTTACATTAAAAATCGCCAACATTATATAGAGAGTATATATAAAATCATTATAAATTTGAATAATTTTACATATACATGAATAAACATTTTATAGTTTGCATATTAGGGATTACTGATATTCACCGATGTTTTTAAACTGTAAGATAATTTTCCATCCTTAAAATTTTCCTTGTTGGAGAGACAAAGACTATGGTGTCTATAAGTCACGTGTCTCGTCAACATTGTAGCCCATTGTCTTATTGAGAGATGGGTTTGTTACTGAAGGCCTTCCACTAGGACAATGTTGGTTGATATGATGTTATACAGATGTGATTACCAATCCGATTCTTCTTATGAGATTCTTCGGATTGAAAGTGACCATGTACCTATATGAATACCTCCCTAGTTAAGAGGGATTGTTGGAAAGTGTAACTAGGTTTGGTCTTCATATTGACTATGCAATTATGTATTTATGTAATGAAGAAGAAAAAGATAATAAAATGTATTTTTTATGCTTGCTTCATGGGTTTCATCAGCAAGGTTTTTGTTATAGGTCAAAAAAATTCTTCTTGATGTCTTTTAGGGAATTTTCATCTTGTCATAAATGTACTAATTAAGAGTCATGTATATAAAGATTCAAGACAATCAAGTATGCCTCAAGAACTTGTCAAAAAATCTTGAAGACACAGCTCAAAATGTTGCTCAAAGATCAGCATTGGAATAATCTTCTAAACAACCTACAAGTCGGCCTATTAACAATGATCAGGTCAGCTCAATGAAGAGTCACGTATATTCATTATCAGGTCAGCTAATATAGGGGTTTACCACTATATATACCCCTGTGTACTACACAGAAAAGACATAAAAATATCAAACTTCTGTAATTTTCGGTCAAGGTCTATGGGAAAATATTGTAGGAAGAAGTGCGGACAAGTCTGGGTCAACTTTAGTGTTATACATCTGCAATGATTACAAGGATAGAACTATGTTTAAAGTGAAGAAAAGAGACATACTGATATATATATATATATATATATATATATATATATATATATATATATATATATATATATATATACGAAGCTACATATCTGGGTTAAAATGCGAAGTTACAGGATTGTACCTAGTGCGAAGTTGCAGAGTGAGCTTAGTCGTGTGAAGTATGATATGTATGCTCAACGAAGTAATCCATCACCAATAAGGGTATCATTATAGTGGATTTTTCATCAAAAGAAATCAAGACATGTGTACGTTGAATACCAACCTGTAAGGTCAAGTGAAGGTGCAATGTGTGCACAGGACAACCTATAACAAAGTGTTGATATCAAGGTAAGGATCTCATACAGTTAAAGAATGAAGAATACAAATAGAGACCGAGCTCTCTAATATTGGTGCAGAAAGGTGTAAATCAGTGTAGGAAAGAAGGATCAACTCAAGGAGTCGATGAAGAAGCAGTGACAAGGTCATGGAGGCATAAAAGGGTCAAGGGTCTGTTTCATGGTCATGGTACTTGTCATCGGAAAATCTATAAGAAGAATTTCTTGTGGGTTTTTCCTCTCCAAGAGGGAGAGGTTTGGCCCTGGCTTGAAAATCCTAAATCTGTGTCTCTTGTGTTTTTGGTAATTGACTTGATGAATGACTTAATAAGCTAAGAAGAGAAGACATAAGTAAAATAAGTAAGCTCACAAGTAATTATCAAGAAGAGAATTTGAATTAAACTCTACCCTACCTAATTCTCAACAAAAGCAACATAAGAGGTACCCACAGTACCTGTTCAATATTCCCTTGCATCACCATCCAGACTTGAACAAGTGTAGGGATGTTGACAAAGATGCTGGATTCTACCAGTGGTTCCCCAATTGTTGTAATTTCTACAACACCATCCAAAATTTTGGGTATATTCAAAATTTTGGGTCCCCCTCTACTCGCTCAGACTATTAAGGTTTTGGTCTGGTCTCTGGTTGGTTAATCTCCCCATTACCTATTCCTTCCAAACCCTGGTGCTGCGCCCATTCATACGATGCACACCGCACCCACTTGTCGTGATGTCTCATGATTGTACTAGGGTTTAAGGGTTTTCTGCTTCAAAGAGAATTGATGTCTCCTCCATGGATTTGAGGTTAGGTTTCCCATAGTAGTCATCATCAATTAGCGAGGATACTGAGCTTGAATAGACAAGGTTTCAATCTGGTTGACTGTACAAGGGTTTGGCAGAAACCCTAATTTGTCAAGAGGATGCTCCCATTCCTATTTTAGCTGATTCATGTTCCCTTGAGGTACATTCTCATTAGAGTTGCATGGCATCATGGTGAGAATCATTGCAAGTAATTTTCCCCTAGGTTCATGATTGGTCCCTTGTCTCAACATGTGCATGAGGGTTTGTAAGAAAGTTATCTTTCCCTTACACCTTGGTAACCCTAGACTTGTGTGATTATGGGTCCAACCTTGCCTTGCAATAATCCCCTCCCTCCGAATGCGTGCACCACAATTGAAGCATCATGTCAGATATCTCATGGTAGGCCAGAGCCACTTGCAACTTATTGATTTGTTAGAGTAACCAGATGGTCTAGTTGGTCGCCCAATTCAAGCACCTCTTTTTCAACCATTTTGTAGCACTTCTCTGTGATTGTTTGAAGCTAAGATATCTTTCCCGTTTGGATTAAAAAAATTGCTTTATTTTACACCCTGCTTCATTTTCACCTGTAAAATCATGCGTTTAATAAACTAATTCTTCATTTTATTTCTTTGTTAAAATTTACATAAAGACGCCCTCAGATACCATGTTGGAGAATTGCATCAAAATAATGTGAGGGCACCATGTAGAGAAAAAATGTATTTGATAACACCTATATCAAAGGGACGCTCTGTATTATATGATGGGAATTTGAATTAAACTAAAGGGAATGGACATGAATAAATTGAATGGGAGAGGTAGGTGCCATGTTGAAAGGGAATAAGTGATACATGATGCATCGTTGGTGTATATGGGTATGTCACGTAATCACAACATACCTACCTACACAGGCAGCACCACACACCATAATCATATATCAAAGAATTGTGGCACGTTGGGAATTACAAATAGCGTGCACCCATGGTTTGCCATTACAAGCAAAAGAATCAACATATATATATATATATACATATATAAATGAAGGATGATGAAAATACGGCGTGACTTGTTTGCATACACCGATGCACTAAGCCAAAGAGTGACAACACACACATATACGGCCAATCTTCACGGTGCAGGAATATTGTAAAGAGACAGGTTTCATGTCACATGCCAAAATCCACGCGAAGAGGACTGCTTGTTGAATGGACATTGTGAAGACTGACGTATTTTGTAAAGGCACGAGTGTAAAACGAAGTTGATACACATGTAGAGGTCGTTATGAGAGAGTGAGTAGCGCATCCATGTTATATTGGGTAAAAAGGAATTTTTATGATTGAGCCTTGTCTTTAAACAAACCTTGGCAATAGAATAACACATTCCATCTTAAAGTTGCTATGTTGAATTCTTGATCTGGGTAAGCAACTACACTAAGCGTTGAGGTGTTGGAGCTTTCGATATCTCTGCACCCAAGAATGCAAAAAACACAGGCAAGGCGAATGCTATGAGATCGAAAAATGGCCAGACGTTGAAGCTATGCTTGGTTGAGCGCACATCAAGCCTGGATTCGACTGTTTTGAGGATGTGATGACACCATGCCAAATGCATGAGTGTCGCGTGTTGATGGAATTAAAATCCACTATGGGTGTGATATTTTACAAATGAGAAAGAGATGTGTACAAATATCGCGTGGGGACCGTGAAGGGGAATCGCATAGCTGGCGAGAAAATATAGAGTCTGCGACCTCCTGTAGTCACAAGGTCGCATATCGAGCTCGCGGCACCAGGCATGTGACTTAGTCAGTATGACCGAGATTTGAATAAATCACCACCTGTGACCTATCTGCAAACTCATCGGGACATTCAGCGTTTTGATTGGAGTGTGAGGGTGCCTAGAGGGGGATAAGCGACATGAGCGCCAACCAAAGTCGCAGTACGCGATGGAGCCAGGTTGTATGGGCACGTCCTCACCATGTAGAAGGCACTTCAACGTCTTATGGGTGCTCCTTTCCTACTTACTGGAATTGCAAATAATGATATTATCCCAATACTGAAATGCCTCAAGGATGACAGCAACACAAAAGTACATCTTGCAACTCATTTACAACATTTCTCCCACTTACGAGTTGTGAGATTCGGGCATTCCGCATCGCCAAAATAAGAGCCAAGGCACGGAGAATATTTTTGAAAGGGTTTGAATTGAGATTCATTGAGTCGCAACTCAGGATGAAACCAAAGGTGCGACTATTTTTCTAATGCGACCAATCGATGAGTCGCAGAGTTTTAGAAGTTGTCCAGCGATGCGACATACATTACATTGTGACCTTGCGACTGCCAGGAGGTCGCACTCTCCCTCCAGTCGTTGGGTCGCATTACAGCGCTTCAGCCGAACTTCCATATTTGTTTGATATGCGACTAGGCGAAGCGAGAGTTGCGGCCACTTTTAAATGGAGACAATGCAACCTCTATGCACTAAATCAATCTTTCATACTTTTTTATATTTATGACATGAAGGAGTACTCCGATGAAGTGTGGGAAAGGGAAAACAACGATTGGCGTCATCTGGGTGCCAAAATATTAAACATATCAACACACAGACTAGTGATAATGAAATTGCAAGCAACTTCAAGACTAATAATTCTTACTTGTGATATTTATGTTGGGTATGTGTGATGCAGGAGCATTCAGGCTAGTCAGCAATGTGATAGTATGGTCACATGTTGTGACTAGCAAGGGGCTGAAAGAAAATAATTTAATTAAATTATTTGTTTAAATATGTGAGAGTGTTTATTGAGGAAAGGGTATAGGTGGCTGAGTGATTCTCCTTGTATGGAGATCAGGCCAAATAGTTGGATTTATTTGGCTAGAATAGAGTATGAGGGATTTTAAAAGCTTTATTTAGTGTTAGTTTAGAAAAGAGTGGGATTGAAGAGATTTTTTAGGTGAGGTTGAGAGATTTCTGGTTCAGAATCAAAATTGATTCATGGAACCATTTATTTGTATAAATTAGGTCTTATTGTGTGGAAGTGAGAGAGGATTAGAGTAGTTTTTGTGTGGAGCAATAGTGTGAGGGTGAGGTTTTTTTTTGTGTGGAGCGAAAAGCTCAAATTAGTAGCGAGCTGTGTGTGAAAAAAAAATAGTGATCAGTCTTTGTGTAGTTGGCCACGAAGCCGATACTCTGTTCCATACATTGAATGCAATTGTGGATTGTGCAAATCGAATGATAAATATTGGAGAATTAAGTATTGTTTGTTGGTGTAATTGATTTAAACGGTGTGCAACTTGTGTGTTTCAATAGCAATTGTGATAAACATTGTGTTAAATATAAGTCTGGTACTGTCGGCAATTGTGAACTGACAGAAGTTTTTAGAATTGTGTTTTGTGAAAAAAAAAAAAACAGAGATCATCGTTGTATGTCCAGACAAATGTCAAGACTCGGTCTTTTTCTTATATTATGGTCAAATTGAAGGTCGTATCTATGATGTATGTTGAACCATCAATTGAGGCGTTTGTTTATTGGTAAATTGCTGGAGGCGGTTTCAATTGGTGTCATTATTAAAGTCATAAGAATTCTGTGATTATCACGAATTAAGTGTGGTCAATTTTGTGAATTGGAAACTTCACAACACAGAGGAATAGTCCGAAAAGATTTCACCGACCTTTTGGCGCAGAGTTGAAATTTGTGGCTCATAGAACTTATTGCATTGGTATGAAAAGCATATAACAATGGAAAGCGGACATGAAAGGTAGAAAACTTATTTGATATGAGATCGGGTCCAGAATATATCGGGATACCACAGAAAGGTAGTTGTGCAGCCATTGAATTACAAGCGAACTCCGATTTCCGATTGGATCGGATCGGAACTGCCGATTGATATCTGAAGGTGAAGTTGAATTACAAGCGATTTCCGATTCCGATTGAATCGGATCGGAGAGATAGAAGATTGTATCGGGTCAGAGGTTATAGTGATCGGATCGGAGCAACAGGAATTGGACTCCAATCAGAGTTTGGGTGGAATGCAGCGATCGCCGAGTTGCGATTAAATCGGATAGGAGGTATTTCAAAATAGAATCGGATCGGATATTTGCCATCGCTGGATCTGGAGTTAACGCAGAACAAACTCTCCGCTGAGACTTCGATCCTTGAATTGCGTGGTCCCGGAATGCACGTAGCGTTGGAAAAGTGATGTGTCATATCGACTCTTATATTGTATAAGGAGAAATTACAAATGACAGGGTTCATTTAAAAGTCCATAAATGTAAACTTGATTTAATAAGTTGGGTGATCGCTAGGTAGTATGAGCACATCCAGAAATTTATGTATTCAGCTTTAAACAGTGACTTCTTTTGTCAAAGATAGCGCACCTGCAGGTAACATTTGTTTTAAGTTTGTGACGGGTTGTTGCTTAACTGTAAGATGCGTAGAGTAGTCATAGTAGAAAGGAGTCGCTATGAATGGGATAGTCCATCGATTTTGCTGTGATAATTTGATTGAAGGTTGGGTTCTGTTGCTCTGAATATCGATTGAATATCGATTGCTTCTGCGGGGTGGTTGACACAAATATTGGTGTTTGCTGTAGCAATACACATTGAAAATGTTGATGTGTGGCTGAACTCAAATATGGGTTGAAATAAGAAAAGGGAAATCGATTAATGGCAGATTTGTATTAAATAGATATAAATTTATGACACATTGAGTTTGCATTAGTGAAAGCAGGGTGATTCAAACAATTGCAGGTTTGGTGCGAGTTAGATCATTACAAGGGCTGGAAAAATGAATTGAAGACTTGTTCACACATTGAGATGGACACTGGATGTATGATTCTGGGTTGCAGGATCTGCATGCATCAAATTTTGGTATCAGAGCAGGTTAACGCTCTGAAAATATTGTTTTTGAAAACTGAATTTTAATTTTGCCAGATGTATAATTGCTTGAAGTACGTTGATGAAGATGAGAAATCAGAATGGAGAAGCAGAGAATGCCCGGGAAGGTCTGGTAAGAATGTTTAAGTTAATTGCATGACTGATTTGATTGAAGATTGTTTAAATATTGTTGAATGCAATGATATTAATGATCGAAAGAGCAAAGATTGGGTAGGCAAAACAACATTTGCTTACAAACAGATTATCAGAAGGAATTGATAGTATTTGAAAGATACTTTGATGTGAAAAGATTGTGCAGGTCAGTGGAAGCAGTGGATTTGCTGAAAGATGGAATGAGATGTAACAGCATCATAGCATATGAGCTATGTAAAGAAGATAGAGCAAGAAGAAATCCCAGATGTGTAAACGTGACAATACCCGGCAATAAACAAATTTACTGAATAAGGTAGTGGGAAAGGAGTATTTCAAGAGGAGATGAGAACAAATTCCAACTGAGGTTGGGTAGAAGTTGATGAGGCAGCTCCGCAATTGTGAGTGTGGATAGGAGATAACAATTCCAGCAAGAAGAGTGCTGAGTAGAATTGTTAGTCAGTGAAAGGTTCGAGGAAAGAACCAATAGGTGCCAAAAGGCTAAACTCAGGAAAGTTTGGTGAGGCATGAAGGAGACTTGTTACAGGCAAAATGGAAAAAGTTAGTTGCAGCTCACTAGTGAACAAGGAAAGTTCACCAGAGGAAGAAAAGGAATTGACTATTGATGGTCATGATAGGGGTACAAAGGAAAGTCACCGACATAGGGAAAAGAGTGCTGAAGCAGTTAGACTCAAAGGAATGAGTAAAGAAGAAAGGGACATAGAGTTGGCTGAGATGAAGGCAGAACTCAGTCATTTGGAGAAGCTAGTATTGAAAGGAATTAGAGAAAAATGGAAACAAGGATTTTATGTGGAAAGAAGAGTTAAATGGCCTGTCAGAGAATTGTTTGCTGAGAAATTATTACTTCGAAGAACTGAGAATGAAGAAGTAGAATACATCTGTGAACCAGAGAAAGGACCTCTCCTTGGGGACGAAGACAGTGATGACAGTAGAGAAGAACTGATCTATGCAGATCAGAACGAGAGGAATGTGTTGACATCATCTGCACAGACAAGAGGATCTCATATTTTTGGGATTAATTATTTTTGTGAATGTAAATTTGCAGGTATGCAGCATAAATAATTTGAACCTGTAGGAGAAGAGGTAAGACAAGCAAGAAAGGAGATGCATAAGAACTTTCAAGACTTCAATTGGTGGAGAAAATTAAAAGGTATGGCTGAATGGTTATGTCTTCTTTTAGTGGAAACTTATTGGATTATATTTGAAGGAATTTTAGCATGGAAAGAAGACCAATGGGAAATGGAAACAGGAAAGGAAACAAATGCAATGCAGATTTATGAAGTGAAGGGAAGGAAAGCAGACACCGAGAATTTAGCTGAAGAAGGTAAGCCAAGGAAATTTTTGAAAGATCAAAGTCTTATCAGAGAAGAGGAAGAGGCATTATTGTCTTATTTGGACAAACTGAGTATTGGAGGAAGTTGTGTAGAACAGGAAGGTATTCTACAAACTTATGATGAAGTTGCCAAGTATAGTCAAGAAATTGCAGTCCCAAAAGTTTTCTTTGATGAGGAAGAAATCAGAGATGTTGAGGAAGAATTTCTCAATAATTTAGTGAACTATCAGAATAGTTCAGAGGAGCATGAGAAGCTGATCATTGAGGCTTCGAATGAAGAGCCTTGCATTTTTGAAACTGACATGTTGTGTATGTTTTCAGGTTTGGCAGGTGAGGAACAACAATTGGACAATGTGCTTATGCATGTTGATGAAGAAATGAGATTACTGGAAGAAATGGCTGAAACAGAAAGATATTTTGAGCATGTATTTAATGATTTTGAGAATGATGGTATTGATAGGGAAATTGTCATGATTAAAGGAGCTGAAGATAAACAAATGAAAATTTGTGATGATAATTATAATGAAGTATTTTTAATAGAAAACCAAAATGAAAATATTATGGAAACTGTGGAAGAATGCATGATGATGTTGATAGATGCAGGAGTTCAGAAATTCTATGATTCTAAAGTGAATTATTTTATTGAATCTGTAAACCATGAAGAAGCTCTAGAATACCATAATTTTGTTCCTGTTGAAGGAGAAGATAATATAACATCATTTTGTTGCAATGGTATAAGTATAGAGAATGAAAAGATACTTCACAATGATATGCTCCAAGAAATCCTAGCCATTGAACTGTTGAATGATAATCTTGTGTTAGAACAAGAAACACCGTATAATGCAGAGGAAAGTATGGAAAAGGAAAATGTACAGCAGACAGATGTCAGTGGAGTTCAGTTAGAGACAAATGATAAGAAGGAGATTGAGAAATTGTGGAAGATGAAATTAGATGAGAAGAAGGACAGCGAAAAGGAGAAATTGACCACAGAAATTTATATCAGCAAGAACAGAGGGCAACAACAAATTAAGATTTGGGAACCTGGAGGAACAGAAGTGACAGTGGCAGAAGAATTAAGTCAGCAACATAATGAAAGTGATGACCAGTTACAAAGTAAAGTTTGGGATACTGGATGGACAGCAGAAGAAACACATGACCAGGAGGTCATGGAAATTTTCAACTTTGAGAGTCTGATGCAGGAGCATTCAGGCTAGTCAGCAATGTGATAGTATGGTCACATGTTGTGACTAGCAAGGGGCTGAAAGAAAATAATTTAATTAAATTATTTGTTTAAATATGTGAGAGTGTTTATTGAGGAAAGGGTATAGGTGGCTGAGTGATCCTCCTTGTATGGAGATCAGGCCAAATAGTTGGATTTATTTGGCTAGAATAAAGTATGAGGGATTTTAAAAGCTTTATTTAGTGTTAGTTTAGAAAAGAGTGGGATTGAAGAGATTTTTTAGGTGAGGTTGAGAGATTTCTGGTTCAGAATCAGAATTGATTCATGGAACCATTTATTTGTATAAATTAGGTCTTACTGTGTGGAAGTGAGAGAGGATTAGAGTAGTTTTTGTGTGGAGCAATAGTGTGAGGGTGAGGTTTTTTAGTGTGGAGCGAAAAGCTCAAATTAGTAGCGAGCTGTGTGTGAAAAAAAATAGTGATCAGTCTTTGTGTAATTGGCCACGAAGCCGATACTCTGTTCCATACATTGAATGTGATTGTGGATTGTGCAAATCGAATGATAAATATTGGAGAATTAAGTATTGTTTGTTGGTGTAATTGATTTAAACGGTGTGCAACTTGTGTGTTTCAATAGCAATTGTGATAAACATTGTGTTAAATATAAGTCTGGTACTGTCGGCAATTGTGAACTGACAGAAGTTTTTAGAATTGTGTTTTGTGAAAAAAAAAAACAGAGATCATCGTTGTATGACCAGACAAATGTCAAGACTCGGTCTTTTTCTTATATTATGGTCAAATTGAAGGTCGTATCTATGATGTATGTTGAACCATCAATTGAGGCGTTTGTTTATTGGTAAATTGCTGGAGGCGGTTTCAATTGGTGTCATTATTAAAGTCATAAGAATTCTGTGGTTATCACGAATTAAGTGTGGTCAATTTTGTAAATTGGAAACTTCACAACACAGAGGAATAGTCCGAAAAGACTTCACCGACCTTTTGGCGCAGAGTTGAAATTCGTGGCTCACAGAACTTATTGCATTGGTATGAAAAGCATATAACAATGGAAAGCGGACATGAAAGGTAGAAAACTTATTTGATATGAGATCGGGTCCAGAATATATCGGGATACCACAGAAAGGTAGTTGTGCAGCCATTGAATTACAAGCGAACTCCGAATTCTGATTGGATCGGATCGGAACTGTCGATTGATATCTGAAAGTGAAGTTGAATTACAAGCGATTTCCGATTCCGATTGAATCGGATCGGAGAGATAGCAGATTGTATCGGGTCGGAGGTTATAGTGATCGGATCGGAGCAACAGGAATTGGACTCCGATCAGAGTTTGGGTGGAATGCAGCGATCGCCGAGTTGCGATTAAATCAGATAGGAGGTATTTCAAAATAGCATCGGATCGGATATTTTCCATCGCTGGATCTAGAGTTAACGCAGAACAAACTCTGCGCTGAGACTTCGATCCTTGAATTGCGTGGTCCCGGAATGCACGTAGCGTTGGAAAAGTGATGTGTCATATCGACTCTTATATTGTATAAGGAGAAATTACAAATGACAGGGTTCATTTAAAAGTCCATAAATGTAAACTTGATTTAATAAGTTGGGTGATCGCTAGGTAGTATGAGCACATCCAGAAATTTATGTATTCAGCTTTAAACAGTGACTTCTTTTGTCAAAGATAGCGCACCTGCAGGTAACATTTGTTTTAAGTTTGTGACGGTTGTCACAACTGTAAGATGCGTAGAGTAGTCATAGTAGAAAGGAGTCGGCTATGAATGTGGGATAGTCCAGTTGAATTTTCAATGATAATTTGATTGAAGGTTGGGTTCTGTTGCTCTGAATATCGATTGAATATCGATTGCTTCTGCGGGGTGGTTGACACAAATATTGGTGTTTGCTGTAGCAATACACATTGAAAATGTTGATGTGTGGCTGAACTCAAATATGGGTTGAAATAAGAAAAGGGAAATCGATTAATGGCAGAGTTGTATTAAATAGATATAAATTTATGACACATTGAGTTTGTATTAGTGAAAGCAGGGTGATTCAAACAATTGCAGGTTTGGTGCGAGTTAGATCATTACAAGGGCTGGAAAAATGAATTGAAGACTTGTTCACACATTGAGATGGACATTGGATGTATGATTCTGGGTTGCAGGATCTGCCTGCATCAATGTGTTATATTCTTTCCACGACTAATCATGCGTGGGGGGTCATAGGGGGGGCGACAGCCTCCCTGTTTGGGATTTTTGGTCCTTATTTTTCGATGGGCGGACCCGCTCATGGTTTTGTGCATGGGTTTGCACATGTTTTTGGGGCATGATGGTTTTCGGCCCTTGGTATTTTTTAGATCCGATCAAGGGAACTACGGTTATGTTCTAATCCAGGGTTAATGGATTGGGGTTTATGTATGCTTCGGCATGTATATATATGTGTTGTAACACTAAAAGGAATACAATTAAAAATCAAGCTGGTCGTCTCGATTTGGGATCCATGGGAAAATATCTGTGTTTATCTTTTTTATGTTTTATGCTCTTGCTATTGTTTATTTTCTGTTTTTAAAATTCGTTTGTAGATAATTTCTGTATAGGATTAAAACCTACAATTTACTTATTATATTTAATGTTTGTGTGTATGTGTAGGATTGAATTTGCGAGAGCAGATCCCCGGCATTTATGCAGGCACTTAAGCAGAATTGGTAGCTAAAACGACCCCAGGGGCTAATGTTGCAGAAATTCATGATCTTGGTCAAACAACAAATATTAGAGTATAACTAGCTCCAAGGCAGAAGAAAGGAAGTGACATGTTGGTCTATGAAGAAGGAATAGGGTTCATGATGAATATTGCATAGCTAGGTTTTTCTCTGGTGAGGAAGGTGGTTCCTTATAAAACTACCAGGACCTCATGATAAGATCAAAGTCACATCATCGAAAGATGGGAGATTGCAAATGGAGCATAGTGGCACGACGATAGGCTTGTTGCAGGGCTTAGAAACCACATCATTGCGTCATACGGGCAACCAATGCCCTAGAGTTTCCAAGAACCATCGACATCCCCTTATGATGTAAATATTGCTCACCATGATGTTAGTAGCTATGCTGAGACTGATTTGAGCATGTAATGGTCAACAGGCATGAGAAAGCAGTGAGGAAGTTGAAGAGTCATGAGGGGAGATCAAGGGTCACGGTAAGTGAATAGTCACCTCGTCTCTATAAATTTTCCCTCATGCCTCATTGGAAATGAATTTTGGCACTTGAGTTGAGGCTAGGATGAGATAGTTGATTTGTGTTTGAGATGCTAAAGACACTCATTAGGGGAATTTTGAGGTCTAAAATGGGCCTCCTAAGGAAATAATAAAATAATAGCTAAACCAATCAAATAATATTTATGAATTTGCAATTCACTTTTTGCACCAAAATCCATGTAACCATAGTTAAATTCAATTCAAAAGTTGTACTAAAATAAAATTAATAAAAATGTTGTATTGATGTGACTATAAATAAGAATGAGCTTTTCAAAAAAGAATCATTATCATTGAACAACTAATGCATTTGTTCTTTGTACTTAAATAACTTAAAATAATATATAAATATAAATTTATAAATTCTTAATTATATTATATGTTTTTAATTAAAATTTATACTATTTAAATTCTATAATAACATGTAATTAATATACTATATAAAAATAATATAATATAATATAATAAATGTATAGGGATATGCATTGTTTCCTTCAAGAAATATTAAATGACAATAATATATTTTATTCAAAAAGTGTGAAATGACATTTATTATGAGTACTTTACTTTGACTTTAAAAGTACTTAGAGCACTACCATGGTTAACCATTAGTTTTTATCCACCATTGAGAATGTGACAAGTAAATACCTTTAACTCAAGCAATGCCACCTCAACCATTAAGGATGATGTCATGCCCTAAAATGTGATTGATTCTCATAAAGTGAATTTTGATTGTACATTTTCCTTAGGAGGCCCATTTTAGACCTCAAAATTCCCCTAATGCATCTCTTGGCAGCTAGTATTGGAAGTTGTAGTGAGGCTAGGGTTTTGCATCAAGCATTGGTATGAATATCCTAGGTTCCACTGTTGGGTTTTGATGAGTTGCAAGATAGGTATTTGAACTTGCAGCAACATTAATAAGATATTCTCCTTTTCGAGCATTGTTTCACATGCTTTCTCATGATGGTAGTATTAGTTGTCTAGTACATCATTATATTTGTATGTGTGTTTTCATATACGCAATATGTTATGCACTGATTCATAGTGGTTGCATGTATGTTTTTCTTTCGAATCAGTGTTCACTTATTCCTTGCCATGTCAATGATCCATTATGAACTACTTTGCAATTAACTGCTGGCATGTTTTTGTTCATGTATATCTGACTTATTTTTGGCTCACTAATCCTTCTCATGGTGTGCCCCTTCTTATTACTGTCTAGACTTGCTTTTATCCCTGTCTGTAGTTTGTTAATCTTCATCTGATTTTGTTTCACTGTCTGGTCATTTCAAAATTGTGCCCACTTCGACACCTTCTCATATGACAACCAAGAGCGAAAACACTCATGGTGGCGGTCAAGCCCACATACCGAATGGGGCTCTTATCCCAAACGGTGTGAGTTCTAATTGGGACCTCTCACCAGGGAGACCCCCTTGTTGTTGGCAGTACAATTTTGCCTGTCAACAAACACCCAAGGTAGAATATTCAAAACCAATTCACAAGTTAAGAAGATATAACACATTCCAAAAAAGGTATGTGGTTCGCAAATGAAAAGGAAGCTAATAAGTGTGGCTTTAGTCGAAGATGAGACCCAGTTGATCAAGGTCAAATGCATTCCATGGGATTTGTTCTAAGTAAACAAGGTACATCCCTAGAGAGCCGACTAAGCAGAAATCAATCCAATCAACACATGGTTAATTCTCACCAGATATCCTAATTAGTTAAACCTTGTCAATAGAGATATGGACGAGTGGATTCAATAGTGAAAAGTTGAGAGATCTAGTCGACGTCCGATCAAACGGTTTGGTGGGCAAGTAAGTTTGGTCGAGCTAAAATCATGCCATATTGTCCAGCTTGGTTGACAAAGTGTTTGGTCCATAATGGTAGTCAAAATACTCAAGGAAAGAGTCCAAAAGTTTCCAATGGAGCCTAATATGCATTTCAATGGAGGAATGTAAATACAAAACCAATTGTCTAGTTGAAAGAGGCTAAGGTACAAGTTGATGGCATTGACCATAATGCCCTAGTAATGAAAGAACTAACCATGAATATGTCAAGTGCCAATTATGTGCCTAATATACAAGCCCTCATGTGAAGACACCCTAAACTCTGTCCTAGATACATAACTTGATGATGACATGAATGATGGTACACTTTATGATGAATTGTGTTATCACCAAACTGAGTCTTGTTGGGCTGCTTCAATGGTCAACTTGGAGTAACTATTTCAAACCAACTTGTAACTGGAAACTAGCCTTTCCAATCAGAGAGGGCTCTCTCCAAAGGATAAAGGATATTCTGTTGTGAAACTAGCTCCAAAAATAGAAGAAAAAAGATACCAACGCCTTAGAAATAAGCCACTTCGAGGGGGAAACCTCCAATACATTACATGAATGAACATTTCTTGGATGATACAAATGACAAAACCTCCTTTCTATATATAAGAGTCCATGGGGCCACAACGTAATCCTAGTGAGGCCACAATGTAACCCTAGCCGACCTAACAATAATAATGCAAGGGCACAATAATAACAATATGGGGGTTACAGGTGTACAACAATAACAATAAGGGGGGATACACTAACGTAATAAGGGACTACACTATTAATATAGGGACTTAACATGCCCCTCTCCTTCAAACAAGTGTTTTCCTCAACGCTTGATTATTTCTTGATGCTTCTATATAAAATTCTCATCCTCCCATGTGGAATCTTCTACAGGAAAGTTCTTCCACTTGCCGAGATACTCGAAATTGATCTTACTTGTCGAGTTTTTGTTTCTGTGATCGTCTGAACTTCTTTCAATGTGATGTTGATCTTCCTGTTGTTTCATTAGATTCTGCACCAAAGTTAGGTTATCCTTTGAGAGTTGGAGAACTTGTTGTTGATGCTCGATGTGATATTCCACTAATTTATCATCCATTTTTGCTATTATTTGATCCTTCAAACCATCCAACTTAGCCTCCATTTCTTCTTTTAAACCATCTATGTCATCTTCGGTTGCTCTTCGTAAGATCGAAATTTGTTGCACTTGGTACCGTAATTTTGATATCTCATACTGCAATTCTTCCTCTTCATGCGTCATAGTATAGCTTTTTGAGGTCTTAATGGGAATGGAATTATTTTTTTGAAGCATTATAGAACCCAATACTGATAAAAATTCTAAAACATGCCCTTGGAATCACTTCAAACTGTTTTTTCAAACAAACGTTATGCAATTTTAAAAACCAAATACACACATTTTTCTTACTTTTGAGGAGCTCTATATTGAAATTGGATTATATCTATAATTGCGGATCCTCATGTTGTGTAACCAGCTCCAAAAATAGAAGAAAAGAGATATCAATGCTTTAGAAATAAGCCACTTCGAGGGGGCAACCTCCAATACATTACATAAATGAACAATTCTTGGATGATACAATTTACAAAACCTCCTTTCTATATATAGGAGTCCATGGGGCCCTAATGTAATCCTAGTGGGGCCACAATGTAATCCTAGCCAACCTAACAATAATAATTTAAGGGCACAATAATAACAATATGGAGGTTACAAGGGTACAATAATAACAATAAAGGGGTTAAACTAACAACAATAAGGGACTATACTAGTAATATAGGGGACCCTAACATGCCCCTCTCCTTCAAAAAAGTGTTGTCCTCAACGCTTGAGTAGCTACGAGTGCTTCGTATAAAATTTTCATCCTCCCATGTAGAATCTTCGATGCGGTAAGTTCTTCACTTGATGAGATACTCCGAAATTGATCGATTCCGTAGTCGTCGAGTTCTTGTTTCCGTGACCGCTTCAGAGTTCCAATATGATTTTTCCTTCCTTATCAAGTTCGGCAATATTGTTTGAACTAGAAGATTTTCACCTATAACCTTCTTTAAGCATGAAACATGGAAAATCGGATGCACTGCGAAGAAGCAAGGAAGCTCCAATTTTGTATGCCATAGTACCAATCTTTTGCAACACCTTGTAAGGACCATAGTACTTTGGCGATAATTTATTATCCTTCTTAGCTTTCTTGAGGGACATTTGTTTGTATGGTTGTAGCCGTAAAAATACCCAATCTCCTACATCAAAACTTCTCTCGTTGCGATGTTGATCTGCGTGTTGTTTCATTCGCTTTTGTGCCAAATTCGGGTTATCCTTTAAGAATTGGAGAACTTCTCGTTGATGCTCGATGTGATCTTCCACTGTTTCGAACCTTTCGAATTTTCCCTTAAATATGATGTGATGGATGGTGGATGATATCCATAAAGTGCCATAAATGGGGTCATTTTTTGCTGCAGTATGGAAGGAAGTGTTATACCACCATTCAGCGAGAGGTAACCACTTGACCCTATTGTGTTTGTTTATCGGATACAAAACAACGAAGATATCCTTCCAAAACATTTATTTACTATCTCGGTTTGACCATCAAATTGAGGATGATAAGATGAGCTATGAGCTAATTGAGTACCCAAACAAGAAAATAACTCCGTCCAAAAAAATTTCCAGAGAAAATGGGATCTCTGTCGCTCACAATAACCCTTGGGCTTCCATGTAGCTTTTGAATTGTGTCCATAAATGTAGTAGCAACTGTAATTTCTTTAAATGGATGAGATAATGCACAAAAGTGTGCATACTTGGTAAGTCTATCAACTACCACCATGACGACACTCTTTCCTTCGGACTTAGGTAAACCTCTGATAAAATCCATTGAAATCTCCTCCTAACGTTGACTTGGAATGGATAAAGGTTGTAGAAGTCCCGGGGTCTTAATTTTCTCAACTTTATTCTGCTGGCAAAACAAACATTCCGCCACAAAATTTTGAATATCAGATTTAAGGCCATCCCAAAAAAATTCTTTCTTCACCCTATGGTAAGTTCTTAAAAATCCTGAGTGTCCTCCTAGAGGAGAAGTGTGCAGTTCCAAAAGAATCTTTTGTTTTAGTTGGGAATTCTTATAAAGATATAAGCAATCTTTGTACCATAAAGAATCATTTTTCCAACTAAATGTATCAGATGTACTAGGATCTTGCTGCAACTTTTGAATGAGTATCCATACATATTTTTCCTTCTTCCATTCATCTCTTGCTTCGGTTATCCAATATGGTTGGATAATAGAAATGGCACAAAGCAATGCTTCCACCTCTTCATTCTTTCTTGAGAGTGCATCTGCAACAACATTAAACTTTATTTTTTTGTAGATTATTTCAAAGTCATAACCTGACATCTTTGTGACCCATTTTTGTTGCTCTTCGGAAGATAGTCTTTGTTCCAAAAAGTGTTTAAGACTATCATAATCAGTTTTTACCTTGAAGTGTCTTCCCATTAGGTAAGTTCGCCATTTCTTTAGTGCATGCAATATTGCTAACATTTCCTTCTCATAAATAGGTTTCTGTAAATACTTTCCTTTGATTGGACAACTTTCAAAAGCAATGGGTCTTCCTTCCCGCATTAAAACAACACCAATTCCATTTCTTGAGGCATCACATTCCACAATAAAGGTTTTTGTTAAGTCTGGAGTAGCTAAGACCGGTGCTAGGCACATTGCCTCTTTTAAGATGTTCAAAGGCCTTAGTTGCTTCAGGAGTCCATGAAAATGCATCTTTCAATATGCTGTAGAGGTGATGCTATTCTCCCATAATTCTTAACAAACTTGCAATAATAACTCGTTAACTCGAGAAATCACTTGCAATCGCTTTATGGTTGTGGGGACTTTCCATTCCTTAATGGCTTTAATTTTGTTAGGGTCTACCTTAACACCCTCGTGAGATACAATATGACCCAGATATTCCACCTCTTGTACTCCAAAGAAACATTTGAATGTTTTTGCATATAATTGTTTCTCCCTGCAATAGTTTGAGCACCACTGTCAACATGTTCAACATGATCCTTCCAAGACCTCGCTATAGATTAGTATATCATCAAAAAATACTAGCACAAATTTTTCTAAGGAAGGGTTTGAAAATGGAATTCATCAACCCTTGAAATGTAGAAGGTGCATTGGTAAGGCCAAAAGGCATGACCGGAAATTCATAATGACCCTCACGAGTTCGAAATGTTGTTTTTGGAATATCTTCGCTCTTCATTCTAATTTGATGATATCCCGAACGAAGATCCAACTTGGTAAAATAAATTGCTCCATGTAATTCATCCAATAATTCATCAATCACGGGAATGGGAAATTTATCTTTAATGGTGAGCTTATTGAGCTCCCTATAATCCCGGACACTATTTGCCATGATCCATCTTTCTTGTGTACCAATACTACAGGGGAGCGAGAGAAAGAACTTTGACTAGGTTGAATTATACTTGCCTCTAACATTTCGCAATCATACGTTCAATTTCGCTCTTTTGGACATAAGGATATCTATAAGGCCTGTTGTTTGGAGGAACACTTCCTGGAATCAAATGAATAGCATGATCATGATCACGAATAGGTGGGAGTCCTTTGGGAGTTTCAAACACCTTGGAATGATTGTCCAAGACTTGTTGGAGATCTCAGTAAATAGATGATTTTGATGTTGGAACTTCTAGTGAGCATAATTGTGCAATTACGCCTCGTTGTTCTTTCTTTCAAGCTTTTTCATAACATTAGAGCTTATTATCTTTCCTAGCTTCCCCGCAATACCCCGTAATTCGACTTCCTTTCCTTCGAAAAAAATTTCAAGAAAAATTTCTTGAAAATTAAAAAGCTACCGTCCCCAAAAGATTGTAACCATTGTACTCCTAGTACAACATCGTTTACCTCCCATATGAATGGAAAGCATTGGACTAGTCAATACATATTCCCCCATGGTTAGCTTGATATTATGACATTTTCCGCAGCAATTTATAGTTCCTCCATTTGCAACCATCACTTGACATTCAGGGTGTCTGGTATAGGAAACAATTTAATTCCTTGGCTACCTTACAATGAATAAAATTATGGGTGCTACCCAAATCAATCAACACTATTACCTTTTTCTTCTTGATATATCCTTCTATCTTAAGAGTTTGAGGGAGTGGTAATTCCCTGCCAAGTGCATTACACGATATGGTCGGATTCATTTCTTCCCCTTCTATGGTCGGTTCCCCTGTGTGTATCCTCTTCGTTCATTTTCTTCTTCCTCTTCACGCCTATGTAAAATAATTTCTTCTCGCACACTTATGGCCTTTAGTGTATTTGCTATCACAACTCGTAGTAAATCCCTTTTGCTCTTTTTTTCTTCCAATTGTTGTGGTGTCAACCTTGTAGGTTGTGGAAATCTAGGCATAGCAACACTTCCTTCTTTATAGAAGTGAGTGGTAGGCTTCCTCGTCGCCATTATTTTACATTCAATTTTTCTTGCCAACCTAAATGCCTTCTCCAATGAATCAGGGTTCCAAAATGCGAACTTCATGTTGGATGTTATCCTTTAAAATGCCTATGAAGAGATCAATCTCGTGTTCCTCCGGAATATCGAGTTACCCTTATATTCAATTTTTGGAAGTCCTCAATGTGCTCCCCCACTAAGCCCTTTTGTTTGAGATTTATTAATTGGCTAAAGAAGGTGTTGCTCTTTGTATCCTCATAATGTGCTATCATTTCCTCCGTAAAAATTGACCAAGTGACAATTTTTTTACGGGAGCAAAGCCATTGATACCATACAAATGTATTTTGTTCTAAATGTAAAGTTGCAATGCGTACCTTTTGTGTGTTTTGCACGTTATGGAGATCAAAATATTGCTCCATCCGTAGTATCCATGTTACAGGATCCTTTCCATCAAACTTCCTCATCTCCATTTTTGGAATATGGTGGTTCTTCGTGCTAGCATTAGAGTTTATGAAATTATGATTAACATTTATTTTGTTCTCATCATGAGTTTCTTCTACTATCTTTTCACCATTATGAAACATTTCTTGTATCAACTTTGTCAAACCTTCCATGTTTGCTTTTAGATCCTTCTTCATGTTTTCCATGTTGTGTTTCATGTCATCCATCTTAGCTTCCATGCCAGCTTCCATGCCATCCATCTTAGTTTCTACGCCTTTCTTCAAAACTTCCATTTCATTTTTTGTTGCTCTTTGCGAGAGCGAAATTTGGTGCACTTTCTCTTGTAATTTTGATAGATCATGTTGCAATTCTTCATCTTCATGAGTCATAGTAGAGCCTTCTGAAGGCTTAATGGGTGTTAAATTATTTTTACGGGGCATATTTTAAAACCCAATACTGATATCTATTCTAGAATATGCCCTTGGAATCAATTCAAATTGATTCTTCAAACAAGACTTATGCAATTCGGAAAAAAAAAAAAGACACACCTTTTTCCTGCTTTTGAAGAGCTCGATATTGAAATTGGATTATCTCTGTGATTGTAAAACTTCAATATTTGAATTTTGGTATCGACGTAGCCCTCTAAATTCTCTTTCGAATGCCACAGGTCTAACCTGATTTGGATTATCCAAGACAAAGTTGTGTCCAATCTCCCACAATGACCTAATTATGGACTGGTTTAGTAGAGTGAACTTGTACGACTTGCCACGTGTCACTGTTTCGTCCTTCAGCTCTGAAATTGATAGCCAAGAAACTAAATTCCGTGTACTTATGACCACTTTTTACGGCACTCCAATCCGATGCTCAGAGTGAGAGTTATGAATATTTTACGACGATCACCTCTTTGAGATGAAATTCGGGAGCCTGAAAAAGCACTACCTTCCACAGATCATATCTCCGAAAAATATTTCGAAACCAAGCTCTCGAAATTTTTGACGAGTTTCCCTCAGGGACTTTGGCTTCGCACCCCTAAAAATTTCAGATTCCGAACCTTCGTAGAAAAAAAGTTATAGCGAAAATGCCACGATGACCCGTTTAGAGCAGCGAAACCCGAGAATCCAAAGCTCGATACCAAATGTTGTATAACTAGCTCCAAAAAATAGAAGAAAATAGATATCAATGCCTTATAAATAAGCCACTTCGAGGGGGAAACCTCCAATACATTACATAAATGAAAAATTCTTGGATGATACAATTTACAAAACCTCCTTTCTATATATAGGAGTCCATGGGGCCCTAATGTAATCCTAGTGGAGCCACAATGTAATCCTAGCCGACCTAACAATAATAATTTAAGGGCACAATAATAACAATATGGGGGTTACAAGGGTACAATAATAACAATAAAGGGCTTACACTAACAACAATAAAGGACTATACTAGTAATATAGGGACCTAACACCTCAATATCTAAAATTTGGCGTTGTAGTATCCCCTTGAAGCTTCTTTCAAATGCCATAGTTCTGACTTGATTTGGATTCTTCAAGACAAAGTTATGTCCAATCACCCACAATGACCTAATTATGGACTGGTTTAGTAGAGCGAACTTGTACGACTTGCCACGTGTCACTATTTTCTCCTTTGGCTCTAAAATTTATAGCCAGGAAAACTACAGTCTATGTACTTCCAGTCAATTTTTACAGAATTCCAATTCGATGCTCAGAGAGAGAGTTATGAATATTTTCCCACGATCACCTCTTTGAGATGAAATTAGGGAGCCTAAAAAAGACCTAACTTCCACATATCATATCTCCGAAAATATTGTGAACCAAGCTCTAAAATTTTGCGAAGATGTTCCTCAGGATTTCGGCTTCGCTCTCTAAAAATTTAAGCTTCTGAAGCTTAGTAGAAACAAATTTATAGAGAACATGCAGCGATGATTTGTTTAGGTTAAATTCAGGAGCCTGCAAAAAGCCCTAAATTGCACAGATCATATCTCCGAAAATATTGCGAACTAAGCTCTGAAATTTTGCGACGATGTTACCTAGGATTTCGGATTCGCACTCTAAAAATTTCATCTTCTGAACCTTCGTAGAAAAAATTTTATAGCGAAAATGCCACGATGACATGTTTGGAGCAGCGAAACCCTAGAATCCAAAGCTCTGATACCAAATGTTGTGAAACCAACTCCAAAAATAGAAGAAAAGAGATATCAATGCCTTAGAAATAAGCCACTTCGAGGGGGAAACCTCCAATACATTACATGAATGAACAATTCTTGGATGATACAAATGACAAAACCTCCTTTCTATATATAGGAGTCCATGGGGCCACAATGTAATCCTCGTGAGGCCACAATGTAACCCTAGCCGACCTAACAATAATAATGTAAGGGCACAATAATAACAATATGGGGGTTAAAAGTGTATAACAATAACAATAAGGGGGGATACACTAACATAATAAGAGACTATACTATTAATATAGGGACTTAACATATTCAATGAGTAATCTTGAAAGCAGATGGCTAACTCTGAATTGGATTGAATGTTGTTGTTTTAGTGTAGGTAAAAGATGTAAAGGGTTTACTACCATTGGGCTATGGAATCAATATGAAAAATAAGTCACAAGTCAACTTGTCTCATGGAAGCTAAGGCAATTGTATTCTTCTTAAACCACACATGAAGGATAGAACAACCAACTATATGTATACAAGAAGTTGGAGCATGCCACCATGAATTCCAAGTGATCATACATAAGCAAACTAATAAAACATGATAAAACAACAGACTAGATGTATAAAGGAAGTTGGAGCATGTAATCATGAATTCCAAGTGATTATACAACTAGAACACAGGAGAGAAAATAAAATACTGATAGAAGAAACATACATAAGGATACAGAGAAGAATCTCAGGTCTGAAATATGTTGCTGCAACTATATATTACTGAGAGACAAAGATTACAATGGTGGTAGTGTCAAGTAACCATCTCCCAAATAGGTGATATTCGACTTTCTGTCTATAAATAGACTCCTTTTACATTGCATAGGATGCTGGACCACCAAACCTTAACTTTGATAGCTAATATAACTAAAAACTACTTTCTTGGAAGAGAAAAAGACAACTAGTCTCTAAGACTTACATTCCTAATAGGACTCTAGTTATATCTATTACAACTACTACCTAAAGGAGTGCATAATTACATCAAAAGTAGTTAGGTTTCTCGAATGGAACTATCAATCATCAAAAGAATAAATGCCCTTATTGAATACAAATAGTCATCCTATTTTTAAGGAAATGAAGACATGGCCATGGCATTTGCTGATTGTTGAGCTAAATCAACCCCTTTTTCCTAAGCTGCGTTGTTGCTAATATGTTGATGTAGTGAGGCAGTTTAGGATGTGGACCTTAATTCGCTGATATGCTAACAGATGAGCTAAGAGCTAGCAAATATGTTGTATGGATGGAGTTTTGAACGCTTTTGCTGCCCGACATCGAGCTTTTTGTTGTTTTGTCACCAGAAATCTTCTTGCTGTGTTAAAACCCTTTTATAAACAAAATAACGTGAAAAACAATATACTCGGACTTGAAATATTTCCAATCTCAATTATGAACTGCCATCGCATCCATGCACGTCGCAACCTTTATGTTTAAGTTATAAAGAATATGATCGGCAGTGCGATGCGAAGGGGAGGTGACATGGAGGATCAGTGACGTAGAGGGTCAGTGGGACCGGACAACATCACATATCACAACTCTTAGCATTAAGTTATAAGCGCGGGGGATGTAAACTTTAAACATAGCGAAGTGCGATGCACGGGGGAGGGGATGGGTGATGTGGCATGGAAGAACTGGGATCGGACTGCAGCGCAGATCGCAACTTTTAGCTTTTAGTTATAAGTTGCGGAGGTTAACTTTTATAATTTTCGATGTGCGGGGAAGAGGGACCCACTAGCATATGGCAGATTTTTATGAATTGGCGGAAGGTTAAAAGCGATAAGTGTTATGGAGTTTATATGATATCACAATATATCAAAGTATTGCAACGACTGTGAAGCGAGGGTGGAACTGCTGAGGTGGGGCCTGATTTACCGCATCGCAATTAAAATAACCATGTTGCGGGCGCTCACAAAAGTAAAGCCAATGCGATACGAAGAGGTAAATGAAACGATCGGGGAATGAAAAGAAATGAAACTGTAAAGGTGGAAGGGTAAAGCAAAAAGGCGAAAAAAAGGGTAAGCTAAATTATTTTCGATGAAAATGAAATGGAAGGGAAGCATGGTGGAGAATGGGTCCCACTTCATATCGCATCGACGATTTTTTAACTTTCGCATTGGATTGTTGTAACAAAACTTTGCGATGGAGAAATGCGATGAGGTACAAGGGGTCCCACCAATGGTTTGAGCGGCTCTTGTTATATATATGATATGTATTATATATAACGATAAGTTATATATAACACAGCTGTTTGATGGGTGGTAGAACTTATAACATAAAGTCCAAGACTTTATAATAAATGGGTTTATAAATTAATAAGCCCCGAAAGGTTATATACATGGGTTTTGGGCTTAAGATAAACATGATTTTGAAAATTTTGAGTGTGATAACGGTGGCTCCACTAGGGATGATGTACCCCTGTGGTACAACAAAGAACTCGTAGTTTCCAGTGCCATCCTTCTTGAAAACAAAACTTCTAAAATTTAGCAGGCTTTCTTCAAACTCTTATGGCCGTCTCCTCGGGCTCAAGCTTGATGATAACTACTGAAAAATCAAATTTGTACATGCTTAAAAGATGCTCAGACTACTTGAGCTTATTCACACACACACCTACCTACCCTAAAAACTTCAATCTTCATGTTTGATTCAAGCAACATGAAACCTCTAATAAAGCCAGCCAATGAGCTGGTCTGATACTTGAACCCCTTGATTGCACTTGAACCAAAAGAAAACTATATTCAAAATGATAAAGGTAAGAAAAAATGGGTATGTTTTTCATAGTAAAAAAACAATTGAAAAGTTGGACTATAAAACTCTTCCATGTAATCAACTATGGGATCATAGAAGACACAATTTATTGATATCCCTTTTAAGCTCCCAATGAAAAATTGATCTTGGATATCCTTTTCATTTTCTTCATTGAGGCTGAACCTTGATTCCAACTCTACAATATCAAGCTCATAATCACATTCCTCCTTTATCTGCAAATCAAATGGTATAACAATTTCCTCATTTTTTGGAGGAGGAAGACTTTCCAAGAAATGTTTAGGATCTTGGAAATCATATGATCCAATTTGACAATCCAATAGTTCAATTTCATTCTCTAATTTTTTAGCAGCTAAACCAAGAAAACAAATTTTATTTGTAGGTGTGAGTCGACTGGATTTCAAACAACGGAATACTATTGTTGAAATTTTTTTATCTATCTGAAATCCTGCTAACTCATCCCTTACAGTTTGTAACATTTCATCATATAAAGGGTTTTCCACATACCCTGTCATCTTGGATCACCATGAATATTCTGAAATCTGGATTCTTCCCAGTGAAGTCGCTCTGAACTTTGAAGCTCGAGATCTTGAACAATAGAGTCGCCAGGTGAATGGAACAACCTTTGTGTGTTGGGCTTCTGTTCACCATCAGAAGTCAAATCTGAATCTTGTTGTTCTACCCGGAGAAAAATTTCACCTTCATGTCCCCGGAAATGACGCCAAAATGTTATCACCAAATTGAGTCCTGTTGGGCTACTTCAATGGTCAACTTGGAGTAACTATTTCAAACCAACTTGTAACTGGAAATTAGCCTTTCCAGTCTGAGAGGGCTCTCTCAAAAGGATAAAGGATATTCAATGAGTAAACTTGAAAGCAAATGGCTAACTCTGAATTAGATTGGATGTTGTTGTTTTAGTGTAGGTGAAAGATGTAAAGGGTTTACTACCATTGGGCTATGGATTCAATATGAAAACTAAGTCACAAGTCAACTTATCTCATGGAAGTTGAGGCAATTGTATTCTTATTAAACCACACATGAAGGATAAAACATCCAGCTATATGTATACATGAAGTTGGAGCATGTCACCATGAATTCCAAGTGATTATACATAAGCAAACTAATAAAACATGATAAAACAACAGACTAGATGTATAAAGGAAGTTGGAGCATGTAATCATGAATTCCAAGTGATTATACAACTAGAACACTGGAGAGAAAATAAAATATTGATAGAAGAAACATACATAAGAATACAGTGAAGAATCCCAAGTCTGAAATATGTTGCTGCAACTGTATATTACTGATAGACAAAGATTACAATGGTGGTAACGTCAAGTAACCATCTCCCAACCAGGTGATATTCGAATTTTTATCTATAAATAGACTCATTTTACATTGCATAGGATGTTGGATGCTCCCCAACCTTAACTCTGACAGCTAACATAACTGAAAACTACTTTCTTGGAACAGAAAAAGATAGCTAGTCTCTAAGACTTACATTCCTAATAGGACTCTAGTTATATCTATTACAACTACTAACTAAAGGAGTGCATAATTACATCAAAATTAGTTAGGTTGCTCGAATGGCACTATCCATCATCAAAATAATAAATGCCCTTACTGAAATACAAAACAGTCATCCTATTTTTAAGGAAATGAAGACATGGCCATGGCATTTGCTAACTGTTGAGATGAATCGACCCCTTTTTCATGTGTTGTGATGTTGCTAATATGCTGATGTAGTGAGGCAGTTTACGATGTGGACCTCAATTCGTTGATATGACGACAGATGAGCTGAGAGCTAGCAGATATGTTGTATGGACAGAGTGCTGAACGCTTTTGGTGCCCGACATCGAGCTTTCTGTTGTTTTATCACCCAAAATCTTCTTGTTGTGTTAAAACCCTTTTATAAACAAAATAACGTGAAAATAAATATACCTGGATGTGAAATCTTTCAAATTTCAATTCCTAACTGGCATCACATCCACACACTTTGCAACCTTTATGTTTTAAGTTATAAAGAATACGATCAGCGGTGCGATGTGAAGGGGAGGTGACATGGAGGATCGGTGATGTGGAGGGTCAATGGGACCGGACAACATCGCATATCGCAACTCTTAGCATTAAGTTATAAGCGCGGGGGATGTAAAATTTAAACACGGTGGAGTGCAACGCACGGGGGAGGGGATGAGTGATGTGGCATGGAAGAAGTGGGACTGGACTACAGCGCGGATCGCATATTTTAGCTTTTAGTTATAAGCTGTGGGGGTTAACTTTTATAATTTGCGATGTGTGGGGAAGAGGGACCCACTTGGCATATGGCAGAGTTTTATGAATTGGCGAAAGGTTAAAAGCGGTAAGTGTTATGGAGTTTATTTGATATCACGATATATCAAATTATTGCAATGGCTGTGAAGCGAGGCTGGAATTGCTGAGGTGGGGCCTGACTTACCGCATCGTAGTTAAAATAACTATGTTGCGGGCACTCACAAAAGTAAAGACAATGTGATGCGATGCGGTAAATGAAATGATCAGGGAATGAAAAGCAATGAAACTATAAAGGTGGAATGGTAAAGTGAAAAGGCGGAAAAAAGGGTAAGCTAAATGATTTTCAATGAAAATGAAATGGAAGGGAAGCGTGGCGGAGAATGGGTCCCACCTCATATCGCATCGGCGATTTTTTAAGTTTGGCATTGGATTGTTGTAACAAAACTTTGCGATGGCGAAATGCAATGAGGCACAAGGGGTCCCACCAATAGTTTGAGCGGCTCTTGTTATATATATGATATATATTATATATAACGGTAATTTATATATAACACGGCTGTTCGATGGGTGGCGAAGCTTATAACATAAAATCCAAGACTTTATAACAAATGGGTTTATAAAGTAATAAGCCCCGAAAGGTTATTTACGTGGGTTTTGGGTTTAGGATAAACATGATTTTGAAAATTTTGAGTATGATAACAACTTGAATTGATGGATGTTGCACAATTAATAACATACATGATGATAGACTTGATGACATATGATGACATAGAAAAATACATGACAAGTGGACACCTCCCTTAAACCCATTTTGTCCCAAACACCTTATATATACAAATTCAAGAACAGTCATAAAGAAAAATATTTTTTGGCACCTTCGAGGCATCTTGTCATAATAATTCCTTCACCATCTTAAAGAGGACTCTTTCCTCTTTCCAACGAGCCCTCACTCAGCTCCTAACTCCAAATATTCTAGGAAAATTTGATTTTTAAAAATTATATATCCTATTTTTTTTACAGTCTAGCCGACCTATGCTCAGCTAAACTGAGTCGGCTTCCCTCAAAAGACACGTCCCTTCATTTCCAGTCAAAAATCAATATATATATATATATATATATATATATATATCTAAGTTAAGACTCATCATTTAATCCATCATCTCGGTGAGGAATATAAGAGTAGAAGTACAGAATGAGATAGAGGCCGAGAAACATAAATGAATTACAATTTGGGTTAAATTGTTTGAATGAATTATTATTCAAGACCAGAACAACTACCACTATATTAGCTCAGATCATTGTTGGAAAACTCAGAATTTTGGGCAGTTTCTTGTGAAAAAATACCTCACCTCAGATTTGTTATCACCTAGACATGTAGCACAAAATACTATCACAGTCTTGTGAAGCTCGGACAATAATCAATCTCCTTGAAGGCACAGTTTAGGACTCGGCATAACCATCAAGGGACAATCACACTGAGAAGATTATAAGAAGATTGGACCTTTATTTTGTGGAGGCTCAGGCCTGTAATTCTACAGGAGGTCATTCTATTGACAGAGTTTCAATTCAGTCAAATGAGTGTTTGGAGGGATTGGACCTGTGGCTTGTAGACTGTGTCAACACTTGGATCAAAGGGACAATTTTTCAGAACTTGACTTGGTGAAGCCACAAAAATTTGGTTTAATATCCCAAAAGTTGTTGTTATTAAGGTTGGGACAACGTTTGGTTGTTTTAGGAGCTCGGTCTCCTGCACAGAAGCTACAAGACTGTTAATCTGTGTTATAAGGGCTCGATATTATGAAAATACTTTAGGACAGAACTTGGTAGTGTGGAGCAGCTTCAACACTTGGCCCTGACTTATGGAGTAGCCTCAGAACTTCGCTCGGAACTGTGGTGTAGTATTTAGAACCTATGACAACAAGCACATTTTTTACAACATTGATATTTCAAATTGTATCATCAAACTTCTATTTAGCTTGCAGATTAATCCTCTTTCCTTGATAAACAGTGGAGGTATAATAAACTTGAGAAGGTTATGTGAAGGGTTACCTATTTGTGAAAAGGTCTAGACTTAATCTCGAACTTGTACTAGTCACATTTTTGAATCATTTGGAAACCTTGGACAGTCACATTTTTGAAGCACTTGGAAAACTTGGACAAAGGAGTCTTGGAGCATTTATTTTGGAGGAGGATTGAAGCCAACAATCTAAAATGTCTAGGAGAATCTATTGAGGAGCTTGCGGAGAAATATCTTGGTGGGAAAGATTTTTGAAGACACCTTGAAGGTCTTGGAGATACTATTGGAGACCATGATGAGTTGAAGCAATCATGAAGTGACCTTGAAGATCTTTGTTTGGGTGACATGAAGAACTGTGGAGACACCTTTATGGTAAGACAAGGTTGTCATTGATGAAGTGATGTGGAGCTAAGTGAGGGGATAACTGAAGATTTTCAGGGCTTGTTGAAGAAGACATTGGGAGCCTTGAAGATCATCAAACTTATCTTGACAAATTGAAACAGTGGGTTGCAGTCCTAGAGGATAAGTGTCCTCAAGAAGACCAGGTTGGTGCCAGTACCAGATATAGGGTTGGAGCCCTAGAGATTGGAGCCTCAAAGTGACAAGGTTGGGGCCTTGGAAGATAGGTTTGGTGCCTTAGAGGTCGGAGCCTCGTGAAGTCCAAGTATGTTCTTGGAAAAGTACAGGTTGGTGCCTGGAAGGATTGAAGATTGGTGTCTTCATATAGGGTTGGGGCCCTACACTATTGTATTGGATTTATTGTAAAAAAGAGATTAATAAAAGTATTTATTCTTATTGTTCATTTTGTGTTCTAATTATAAGTGATCTAATTGGTAAAAATAACAATTGAAAAGAAATATTGATTCAGCCCGCCCCACTCTCCCTCCCCCAGTATTTCCAACACATTGGATGTGGAATTAAATTACACATCCAATGAGTACTCATTATATATATTTTTTGGTATACCCACAACCCAAAAAAATGAAAATACATGAAAAATGTGTTTCAAACATGTTTCTTTTATGTATTTTTTATATTTTTCATTATGGGTCTACCAAAAAGCATGCAAATAGTGTACTCCTTGGATGTGGAATTTAATTATGCATCCAGCGGGTGTTTAGACTTGAAATTTGAGTAAACCTATAAGAAGATAAGCCAAAAATACAATTAAAAAAAAAGTTTTATTTCTTTTCTTTAGAAAATCCCTTATTTTATTATTTTCTTTATAAGGTTCATTTTTAGACTTCAAAATTCCCCTAATGGTTGCGCTGAAGCATAAAAGATCTTCATGATATGATGATGATAGACTGATCCAAGTACCATCAATAAATAGATTTGAATATGGACCACACAAACAATCACAGGACCATTTGTTGTCACTGTTCATAAAAAATGGATAGAATAATCCAACTGTGGACAAGGTTGATTCATATTTTACTTGGCAGTCAATTCCTAAGAATAGTTGACTCCCTTGATCTGACAGGGTGAGGTTTACCAAGGAACCTGATGTTTTGACATGCCATTCATGGGTATTTCTCTACTCTTTTCCGATATATTTTTCTCATTGTGCTATAGTATGACACCTTGTAGACACCTGCTAAAATTTGTAGATCTGGTCGAGAAGGTCTCAGAGCTCTATGTTCGCAGGGCAAAAATTAGGTTGAGACGTAGGCTCTGCATTAAAAAAATGCACCCATGAAGTAATTCAAAACTTTCAGTGAACAACGATGGATATGCAAGAGGTAAAAGTATCAGCCACGACACTATAAAAATACAAGATATGATTTGGTACTACTATTGATGATTTTTTGGTCATTGATGGATATAAAAGAAAATGAACCTTTTTCCTCACCGATTAACAAGAAGAACCCACCAAGTTTCTAGGCCTGATAGAAGCAAATAAAAAATCAAGAATTTTTAAAAGAAAAAAACAATAAGATTTTACAAAACAGTGTGTGTTTGACCTGTTTGAAATTTTTGTCATTTGTATCACCAAGATTTACAGAACGGTCTTTGTTTGAAAAAAACAATAAGATTTACAAAACAGTCTTTGTTTGACCAGTTCTAAAGTTCTGATTTGTACCACCCCATCTTTTGCAAGATTCCATCATTGTGAAGAACAAATCCATGGAGTGGTGTTTCCTACTTTCAGGTTCTCATCCTCCCTAAGCAGTGGTAATTAACTGGGGCATGAAATCAAGAATTATTAACATTTACTACCATCGTCATCATAGAAGCATAGTAGATTGGAACATTATGAAGCTTTGGATGTGCTGCCCAATATTCATCAAGAATCGGCAGAAGTTCCTGAGCACGGCCCAATGCAAATGCAGGAATAAGGACCCTTCTACCCTGAGAGACAACATTATGTATAACATCAGTAAATATTTTCTCTTTGATAGCTCTGGGTTGAAGAAGTTGTACACCATATGTTGACTCAATAATACAAACATCAGGAGAGAACCAAGGAGTTTCAGCAGCACAAAGGCTGCGATATTATTCCTGAGAATAATCCCCAGTATATAGTAACGCACCCCCGCAATGTCAACCATTAACATCGTTGCACCCAACACATGTAATGTCGTGTAACACAATAATTTGATGCCATTTACCTCCAAGGTCTAATGAAAGTCAATCACCTGCAACAGTTCATTGATAGATTGACTAACTAGAATATAAAATTGTAAATCAATTTACAACTATAGCCTGCCATAAGAAGCATATTTTGGAAGAGTCTACACTCATCCTGGGTAGCTTAAATATAAATTAAGTATAAACCTAGTACAATAAATTTATCTTATTAATAAAGTGGATGAGAGCAAAGAGGACATGCACCTCAATCTTATCCATTGATTGAAAAATGTCTTCATAAAATAGCATATCTTCAACAGACACTTTGTTTACTTTCACATAATAAAAAAGTAAAAGTTTGTAAATAGCTTTGGTTGCATGTTAGCATCTTGAAGTCTCCAATTCATGGAAGCGAGAAGAAGGCATTTTCATCATCATCAAGGATTCAAGGTGATCTCCCTCTCTTTGAATCATGGATCACTTTTGAAGTAAGACATCTTCATCAAGAAGGCATCTTCTATTATCAACATCATCGTCAAAAATCAAGAAGGCATCAAGCTGAAGATATTTTCATCAAGGAGTATCTTCACAAGTATCTTTATATCTATGTTTGAATCTATCAAAATGACTTCATTTTGCAAGGAGAGAAACAAATTGATCAGTTCAACAAACTATCTTGAATGGAAAAATAGGATAGATTTGATCCTCATATAAAATGAAGTCATTGGTCATGTTAAGGGTTTAATTATTGAACCACCAAAAGAAGAAGGTCAAGCTCTACAAGATAAATATATCAAAGGAAGTAAGGAATAGCCTCATACTTCATGAGTGTGTCATAAATACAAGACCAACTGAAAGAGTTGGGGGGAATCATAGAGAAAGGACCACCGTGGTACTCACTGCACCACCTGATGACTAGGGCAACTTTGTATCAAACATTTTTGGAAAGAAGGAAGCCACCTCATTCAGTGAACTCTGGTCATTGTTGAAGAAACCAGGTTAAAAGCAAAGAGCGATGTGGGACCAAGTGAACAAGTTCAAGCATTTTCTACCATGACTAAGACAAAAGGAAGGTTTGGAAAATTTGGTCCTCATAAAAAGAAGAAGCATATGTCGAAAATCCAATGCTATGGTTATCAGTAATATGGGTATCACAAGAAAAATTGTCTAAAATTCAAGGACAACAAGAGGAAAGAAAGAAATGAAGCTCATATCACCGAAAAATTGGAAGAACCTGATGAGAAGAAATCCAATGGGATATATATTCACTATTAGGGTTCCTCCAATGCATAGCAAGGAGAAATAGGAGGTGAAAATACCTCTACCATGGCAGTCAAGATGACTAGACGCATCTTAGTAGAAGATGGCATCATATTAG
This sequence comes from Pinus albicaulis, assembly GCA_034641835.2. NCBI lineage: Eukaryota > Viridiplantae > Streptophyta > Pinopsida > Pinales > Pinaceae > Pinus > Pinus albicaulis. The sequence goes on along the minus strand of CM076577.1, from coordinate 1,122,617,864 downwards.
AACCATGTCCTTAAAACAAGAGCTCATTAGAAAGGATTGAAAGGATAGTCGATGTAGAAATTTACATGATTGTATAAGTCATAATAGAAAGGAAGTAGCTCATCATGTATCATCATTATTAGGAAGGAGCATTTGCAGGATGAGGATAAGCAAGATCCTCTATTGGAATCTTCATTAGAAGGTTCACCTCTCCTGGAAGAAGCAAGTGTCTCGTTGAGAATTCCATCTTGTATGGGATTCATGGGATGATGGTATGATGACAAAGGAGTGCAGTGGGTCAAGATGGTTGAAGTACTTTCAATCAAGGAAGTTGTCAAACGAAGTCTATATAACCAAAAAGAAGAAATGAGGTATGTATGCATGTATTTGATCAGATTGAGTCATGCCATCATATAGTTGCAGATAGCATGGATGAATGTTCTAACTCATGAGCATGATCGAATAAAAGGGATCTCTTTTGTTGGAAATATGCATGAAGGCATGGTTCACATATTGACAAGATGAAATCAACATAATATGTCCTCATATGGAATATGAGGTGGTTGACAAAGACGAAGGAAATACAAATCAATGTTCTTGAGGAGAAATATGTGAAGAAAGTAAGGAGATGCAACCTTGGTCACATAGAAAAGGAAATCAATATTCGATGTCTAAAAGAAATAACCATAATATCTCCATGGAAAAGGTATGAAGAATCTAATGTAGTATGGTAAGAAATAAATAAATAAATAAGACCCTTGACATTGTATATCTTGGAGATGTGTCAATATGTATGCAAGATGTTAATGTGGCTATAAGCAGATGTCATGATGTAAGGCCATCACAAAGGTAATGTTAAAGTGATGTTCGTTTTTTAACTTTGAACAATATATGTATAGGCTAATACATGGCTACCAAAGGAATAATTGTGGATATCACCTACAACTGGTACTCATGTGGTGGGATGATAAGATCATGAAGAAAACATGATGTGGAGAAGGTAATTGTATGAAGGAAAGCCATATATGGATAGATGGATTACTTTCCGATGAAAGAAAGGATGAAATCACTGACGTGATTTATGAATGAAAGTGATGGATGGTCTATGCCCTACGAAGAAGCCCCAAAAGATGAAGGCTCCATAATGATAAAGATGAATTTCATGACATCGAAAGAAGGAGCCCTACAAGCAGCTGAAAATCCCATGATCTCCACGTAGAGCATAAATTTGTTGGAAGCAAGCAATGTCGCAGGGGAGCACCACCCACCCCCCCCCTCAAATCCACTCCCGGAGCTCACTTCACTCGAGAGAGTATAGGGAGCAACCTCGGGAGCGCTCTCCCTAAAAAAAATTGCACTCCCTATTTTTTAGGGAGCGAATGAGGGAGCAATCGGGAGAATTTGCTCTAGAAGCGAAATTTTTAAGGAGGGATTGAATGCTCCCCACTGCTCCCTCCTTAAAAATTTCGCTCCCGCCAGCAAAAAAGGCGCGCAACAGGCGGGCAAGGAAGGGGAGGGAGAAATAATATAAAATACCCTCCTCCCCCATTATTCACCATTTTCATAGTGAGAGAGCAAGAGAGGGATTTTGGAATTGGAGCTTGAGTTGAGGAGGGAGATTGAGAATAAGATTGAGAGGATTTCTTGGGAGCTTGAGGAGCTTGGAGCTTAGGATTGAAGGCCAAAGAGGTAGGATCTAGACTCTAATCTAGCATTTGTGTTTTTTTTTTTTTTTGTGGTTAATTGTTAAATGAAAATGATATCTTCTCTCTTTCCCATTCTCATTCCTCCATTTTGTTGTTCGCTCAAAACTTCAATCATCATGGCTATATGGCTTGGAATTCTCTTGTTGTTGTTTCATTTTTTTTTATTATGGTGTTGGAGAGTAGAAGGAGGATTGATCATGATGAAGAGGATGAAGAAGTGGGTTTTAGTGTATTTGATGAAAACCCTAGAGAATAGGAGTACCTTGGTGAGGAGGAAGAGGAGAGTGGAGATGATGAGGGCACAGAAATGAAACCAGACCAAACCCCATTGTGGAAATATGATTCTATTCTTGGAGGGAAAGGGGGTGGAATCACTAAATTTACATGCCTCCATTGAAAAAATACTTACACATGTTCATACACTCGTGCCAGAAGGCACCTTTGTGGGAAAAGGCCATGGGATGGAGATAAACAAATAGGAATCATAGGCTTGTTTAAGTGTGTCAACACCACAAAGAGCCAAATACATAAGGGAATAGGAGGAATCCTAATATAGATCTAAAATATCAAAGGGTGTCTTTGAACATGATAGCCGACAATCACATGCACAAAGAACTTCATCAGAATCCTCCCATGGAAGTGGATATGGAGGCATAAGAACAAACATCCCTTTAAGGCATAGAACCGTATCAAATTTCCTTGACAAAGGGTGTAGGAATGATGTGGATTCAAAAATTTACCAATTTCTCTATGCATGTGGGATATCATTCAACGTTCTTTGCTCGCCTTATTGGAATTAAATGGTTTATAGCATTAATGATTCCCTAAAAGGATACAATAGCCCTAGGTATGACAAGGCTAGAATCGTGGGACTTGATCGTGAAAAAGCAAAAATAGCACATTCTTTGAGTAAAATGACAAATTCTTGGAATGAGCATGGGGTATCCATTATATCTTGGGTTTTGTCTCTTACTAGAAAAAATTCAACTTTGTCCTTGAAGTTGCCCAACTGGGATTGAATCAAGGATGTTCCATCTCTTTCAAAATACCAAGATCAATGATCAAATATAGCTCTTGTGAGGCTTGTATTCTACCTCTTTATTTACTAGTATTGTAAAGAAACAATACCCTCCAACTATAATGTCAATAAGGATCAAATATTTCAGATCGATCCATATTTACAAATCTCCAATAAAGAATGCTCCATGAAAGTAGGATGTCTTCAGAAAAGGGAATAATACCATGGAATTCCAACATCCCTCATAAAATATTCCATAAGAACTAGCTCCAACAACCAGTCCTTACTATTTGTGCAAGTAGCAATCTCCAAGTGGCACAAGCATGTAATACTTGAAACTGTCCTTCGAAAACACATTGAACTTAATAACATTTGTTAGAGTAACCATAAGTATGGAATGTTATTGTCATTATACAATCAATAGTATATATTTGGCACAAATATGGATTTTCTATGGAATCAAAATGTAGATCTAGCACTTGGAAACTCCTAGATCTCTTCCAATTGTAAACATCTCCCTAAACCATGTATCTCAATGTGAGAACTTGAGGTCTTCTCTCCCTTTTTCTCTAGCATCCTTGAATCAAATCTTATTGTGGCAGGAATCAAGTAATGGCACTTTAGCAATACAATTTTAATAACATATACAAGGCATTAGTGAAATGCTCCCTTTTAGTGATCTGTATATACACTTGCTTGCAGTATTTTCCTCAATATAAATTGAGACTCCAAGTTGTCCTTTCAACAACACAGAGACACCTCATCCTTATTTACTAAGGCTCTAATTCTGCTCAACTCCCTTTGTAGGTCTGCGATCTAACCTCAGACTCTTCCTCATCCTATGTCCTTAGCACAGAATCATTGTTGCTCCCTTTTTAGGCCTCTTTAAGGTCTTGGGCCCTTCTATTCACAAGGTTGTGACTCTCGGCCTCTTCTAGGACTTTGAACAACACCTTCCTCTAACTCAGTAGCCTTATCTAGCAGATAAAACTTGGCCCTAATCACCCTTCTTGGAAGCTTTTTTCTTGCACTGCCTCAGGCTGCCTTCTGCTACTATATCTCAAACTTATTAGCCCCTTTTTGTGGCTCGAACTTAACCCTTGTTGTGGCCTAGAATACACATATTTTGTGACCAGATCAGGATCTACATAGCCTCTATCTGCGACCAAATCAAGTCTCCAAACAACTTTTGATAATCCGCCTATGGCCCTTTATTTTCTGCAGTCTAAAAAACCTTAACCTTTGCTCTTTCCTATAGCCTATACAAACCTTACTCAACCCCATGTATGCAACTTAACCAAACCCTCTTCTTATGGTTGTCATAGGGTTAATTCGGCCCTTCAAAAAACCTTGCTTTCAGGAAAAAACATCCCTAATAATAGACGTGAATTCAACCTTATTCACTTCGGATGAACCTCGGGCCTCAAACCTGCTTTGATTCCATGCTGATTTTTCAAGTGCAATATAGACAAGCACAATTTCTGAAACTAATAATTACTTCCAATGATTTTGTTATTACTTTAGCACATTCCAGATTAACATTAAGCAATTATACTTCAGAAATTTCAACCATAAATGCAATAATGACAATAGGATCATAAAGAGACATCCAAACACAAGAGAGACAAATTTTTACCTTGGGAAAACCCTAACTAGGGAAAATCCCGGCAAACTTTTCTTAGGAGGAATTGTCCAATTCAACAAGACATACAATCTGGTTTTTCCAATCAATTTAGATCAAACTAACCGCATAAACAAATGATTCAAACCTAGTAAAATAAACCAACATTTCGGCCTTTATGTTTCTTCCTCATAAAGTTGGTCTACCCTGGTCAACAAGGTTAAATTTCAGCCTCTTGTATCTCCTCTGAAATTCAGTCACTTACCCAAAAAATCTACCCAAAATATCTCGGTCAAACAATCAAACCCGATGGCCACACATGTAAGCTAATTTGTTGGTAAACATTGGTCAAATATAAGATAAACTCAACTGCCACAAAAGATTATCCTCCACAGAAAAACTCGGCCTCTTTCCTTAGTTGCTTCCATGTGTGAATAGAGGAATATATGTGTAACAGATGATTCCAATTGTCCTTCAAGTGGTGATGTTGAATGCCAATTTATAGTGGTTTAAGGAGCCTGAATTGTTGTGTCTCTTAGCTGGGCTGACTTGACTTTTGGAGGCAATTTCAAAAATAAAATTCAAATTTTCCCTCTTTTATTTTGGAGTCGACTTGAATCCAAATTTGATTTTTTGCTTCTTTTAATGTTGTTGACTAATGTAATTTAAGAATATCGAGTGCATCTACCAAAATTCAACAGAGGGAGCAGTAGTGGCAGAAGGACTTTTTCACGTGACAAAGGGAGAATCTATGTAATATTCCTAATGGAAAATTAACAATGATAACAAAAAACATGCAATTACAACAACAACAGAAATTTTTAGAAATTTACACATATAGCCAGAAATTGCACCGACTTCATACACTGGCCAAGATTTTATTAAATGATATGTATGTGGTACAATAAGTTGGAGAAAATGCACATGGGCTTGCACAAGACAAGCTACAAGCACAAGGTGGTGAGTACAAGAAAGCCCAACAATGGTCCAAGCTAACTCCTCCAGAAAACTGTATTGCTGCTCCAAGACTACATTGTTACCTGACTTTGCCCTCTGATTTACCCCTTGTAAACTGCCCAAAAATTCTAGGAGTTTTGGAGTGTGATCCTTTCCCAAAACCTAGAAAACGCAGAAAGGGTTTCCCTTAGTTCCAACCTTCAAAACTGACCCTTCACAACTTGGCCCTCTTCTAAATTCGATTTATGTTACTGTAGTTGCTGTTGTAAATCACTGCTCACCAAACTCCAGCAAACCTCCTCAAATGGCCCTACAACTGATCTCCCAACACCTCAACTCCAATCTCCCTGTGATGCAGCTACCTCCAATGACCCTCCTCCACTCACTGTATAGTTCAGGGAGGTGCTTACGCAGTCTCTGCAAGTGTTGGCTTAGAACTGCGTAAGGGTTGCTCCTCTATAGTTGTTGTTGCTCCCACACTCCATAAATTTGACCTCAATCGCCTCTGTAGCTCCTCTGGTCAACCCTCCAACAACTCTACTCCACAACAGCAAGATGTCTCTCCCCTCTGCGCAGTAGTAGTTGCAGACTGCATCCCAAACTCTCTAGAAAAGTGTATCACCTGTAGGCAATCACTCCTCTTGTCTCAAGGCAAGGAAATTCCTTCCTTGGGTGGCACTCGAAGTCCACCAAAGAAAATTTGAGCTTCACTCCTTGGAAAGCTCTTGTGCTGAAAACACAATGTTGGCTCAGCTAAACAGAGGCAATTCGATTTCTTTCGATTTCTTCAATAGAAAAAAGATGCAAATGACTTCCTCATTCCTTCCTTTTATAATTGTTGGCCATGCATTCCTCGTGGTTCCCTCCACAAATTCGATTTTCCTAAAGGAATGTGAATTCCTTTGTCCTCTAGTGTGTGTTTCCCGTGGGTCTCGTATTCCACTAGAAATCAAATAATTTATTTCTCCTATGTTTGCTACCAAAGACTGCCTTAGGTTAACTTAAACCAAAATTAACAAAATTGATTTCCTAAGACATTAGGAAAAGCTAGGAAGGGACCCCTCCCGGATGTTTCTTGACCCCAAGCAACTATAAAACTGGGGCCTACAAATTCTTCTCATTCTCCCATGTAGCATCCTTCTCTGGTAAATCCTTCCACTTGACCAAGTTCTCCCTGACCATTCTGTTCCTCAACCTCCTCTCCCAAGTCTCCAGTATGAGCTCTGGTGTCAATACCAACTTCCCCTCATCATCCAGTGGAGGCAACTCAGTTTCTGCTACAACCTGTTGTCCCAACGCCTTTTTCAGGCATGAGACATGGGATGCGTTATGGATCTGGCTCTCGGAAGGCAGCTCCAGCTCATAAGCTACCTCACCTACTCTCCTCACCACCCGGTAAGGTCCATAAAATCATGGCCACAATTTTTCTACACCCTTCTTCTTGAGTGAAGACTGCATGTATGGCTGCAAACGCAGGTAGACCATGTCTCCTACCTCAAACTGCCTCTCCGCCTTGTGCTTATCAGCATATATATTTTGTTGATTTTGGGCCACCTACAAATTTTTTTAAGAGCCCAGAGAATCTCCTAGCTCTCTTGAACCCAGTCCTTGGCCCCCGGGGCCCTATTGTCTTTAAAAACCATGTTAGAAAATGTAAATGCATTATATCCATAAAGAGCTCAGAAAGGGGGCATACCAATGGACATGTGATAAGTTGTGTTGTAGCATAACTCCCCCAGATGCAACCATTTGACTCACGCTCTCTAATGTCCCCTCACATAGATGCGCAAGTACCCCTATAGCCATTTGTTCACAATATTTGTCTTCCCAACAGTTCGAGGGTGATAGCTAGTCCTGAGCGTGAGCCTTGTCCCCACCAATCGGAACAACTCCTGCCAAAAGGCCCCCATGAATCTGATGTCCTTGTCACTCACGGTGGTCTTGGGAAGACCATGCAACTGGAAGACCTCTCGAAAAAACAATTCATCCACCTGTGAAGTTGAGGATCTCGAAGATATAGCAAAGAAGTGGGAAATTTTGGTCAATTTGTTGACCACTACATAGATACAGTCACTTCCCTGTGTAGCTGGAAGCCTGGTGATGAAATCCATAGATACGCTCTCCCACTTACTCTCTGAAATGGGAAGTGGTTGTAGCAAACCGGTTGGGTGTGACAACATGACCTTGTTCCTCTACCAATCCATGCACTCACTCACATGCCTCAAAACATCAACCTTGAGTCCCTGCCAAGAGAACCTCTCCCTAATCGCGCGGTATTTCTTGAGAAATCTCGGGTGCCCTGCTAGTGGAGAATCATGTGCTACCCACATGATCCTCTCCTTCAGTTGAGATCATGGCACTAAATAGATCTGGTCCTTGTAATAAATCACATCGTCCATCACCTGGAATTGGTCATCTCGATGTGTGCCATCCAAAATATTGCAAGCCTGTCTGTCCTTGGAGTACTCAACCAATAGTTGAGCCTTCCTATCCTGCGTGACATCCATCAAGGACAACCTTGTTGATATCCTAGAGAGGGCATCTGCAACCAAATTTTGCTTTCCCTTCACATACTCAATCTCAAAATCATAAGCCTAGAGCTTACTCACCCATTTTTGTTGCCTCTCCTCCAATGGTTGTTGCTCTAGGAAAAACCAAAGACTCTTGTGATTAGTCTTCACTTTAAACCGACTACCCACTAGGTATTGTCTAAATTTGGCTAGTGCATGCATCACTACCAACATCTCCTTGTCGAACACTGAGTACAACCGCTCATGGGGCAGCAATTTCCTACTCTAAAATGCAATGGGATGGCCTCCTCATGTCAAAACGGTCCCCACCCCTTCATTGGAGGCATCACAATCCAGCACAAAGGGTAGTGTGAAATCCGGCAAGGTCAAGACCAAGGCCTTCTTGAGGCACCCAAAAGCCTCCTTTGTCACCTGTGTCCACTCAAACGCTCCCCTCTGTCAAATTTGTAAGTGAGGTTGCAAGTTGTGAGAACCCTCTCACAAATCTCTTGTAATATGTACAAATTCTCAGGAACCCCCTCAACTCCGTCACGTTCCTGGGTGTGTGGGCCAATACAAATAGCTCGAATCTTCTCCCCATGTACCTTCGCTAATCACTGCCAAAAATAGCATAATCAACTGACTCTCTAAAATTTATGTCACCATCACTGCCAATCTCTGAAACTCGGTGATAAATGCCTTTGCGCTTCCTGTCTGGCTCAAGTGGGCTACCTCCCTGAAGTGCAATTCTGGGTCCTTTCTCTTGAACCTCTCCAATAACCTCCGAGTTAATTATGTGTATGATGTAATGTTGATGTGCCCCATTGTGATTACCCCATGGTACCACCACTCTTGGGCATCCCCTTCCAAGTGAAAGGTGGCGAATCAAATGGCATATGCTTCCCTCATGGGATTTAGGTGAAAATAGGTGTCCAGCTTTTGTATCCATGCTCTAGCTTAACTCTTTGCTCCCCCATCAAATTTTGGAAGTGTGGCCTTCCTTGCCAATGTTAATATTCCTAATGGAAAATTAACAAATGATAACAGAAAACATGCAATTACAGCAACATGGAAAATTTTTAGAAATTTACAGATATAACTAGAAATTGCACCAACTCCATAAACTGGTCAATATTTTATTAAATGATAAGTCTGTGGTACAATAAGTTGGAGAAAATGCACAAGGAAAGCTACAAGCACCAAGTGATGAGTACAAGAAATCCCAACAGTTGTTCAAGCTAACTCCTCCAGAAAACTGTGTTGTTGCTCCAAGACTACATTGTTACCTTAGTTTGGCCTTTGATTTATCCCCGTAAACTTCCCATAATATTCTAGGAATTTGGGAATGTGATCCTTGCCCAAAACCAAGAAAAAACCCATAAGGGGTTTCCCTTGGTTTCAACCTTCAAAAAATGACCCTTTACAGCGTGGCCCTCTTCCAAATTCGATTTTTGTTATTGTAGTTGTTGTTGTCATTCACTGCTCACCAAACTCCAGCAAACCTCCTCAAATGTCTCTACAAATGATCTCCCAACACCTCAACTCCAATCTCCTTGATGCAACTACCTCTAATGACCCTCCTCCACTGACTGTGCAGTCCAGGAAGGTGCTTACACAGTCTCTGCGAGTGTTGGCATGCATAAGGGTTGCTCCTGTATGGTTTTTGTTGCTCCCACACTCCAGAAATTGGACCTCAATCACCTTTGTATCTCCCTTTGGTTAATCCTTTAGCAACTCTACTCCACAACAACAAGATATATCTCCCCTCTGCGCAATAGTAGCTCTAGACTGTGTCTCAGACTCTCCAGAAAAGTGTAGCACTTGTAGGAAATCACTCCTTCAGTCTCAAGGCAAGGAAATGCCTTCCTTGGGTGGCACTCGAATTCCACCGAAGAAAGGTTGAGCTTCACTCCTTGGGAATCTCTTGTGCTGAACAACACAATGTTGGCTCAACTATACAGGTAAGGCAATTCGATTTCTTCAATAGACAAAAGATGCAAATGACTCCCTCATTCCTTCCTTTTATAATTGTTGGCCATGCATTCCTTGTGGGTCCCTCCACAAATTTGATTTTCCTAAAGGAATTTGACTTCCTTTGTCCTCTAGTGTGTATTTCTTGTGGGTCCCATATTCCACTAGCAATCAAATGATTTATTTCTCCTATGTTTGCCACCAAAAACTGCCCCAGGTTAACTTAAATCAAAATTGACAAAATTGATTTCCTAAGACATTAGGAAAATCTAGGAAGGGACATTACAAGCCAGGACTATCACAGGAAAATGTGCTTCATAAGCTAGAAGGACATGGCTAGGCCACTTCATCCGAGACGATACAGAGAGGGGCAATAGAGCTCCAGTATATATCCACAAAAGACAAGCTTAGTATGATGTTGAATTTCTCCCTCATTAGAAGGGAATGATGAGGTATTTGCAGGATTGGGTTGACCATCTCCTAAAGCCATAAAGGACTTTGGCTAGATCATAAAGGAATTTGACCAAGGGGAGATTAATTTATTCACCTTTAAAAGATAGGAGGACTTGGCTAGGTCATAAATGACTTTGACCAGAAAGGTGAATGGCCCAAGGAAAATATTAGGCCAATTATAGGATACATTCACCTCTGAAGCTAGGACTTGGCTGTAAGAAGGACTTGGCTAGGTTAACTATAGGTGAATGTCCCACGGAAATTATAGGATTGGACAATTCTTCTCCTTAGAATCCAAAGGGACTTGGCTATGTCGACCGAAGGAGATAGATGTAATTCACCTTTAAATCCAAAAGGACTTGGCTGGGTCATAAAAGAATTTAACCAAAAAGGAAAATTCTCTCCAAAAGCTAGAAAAATTTGGATGCCTAAGCTAGGTCATGGCTAGATGAGATTGGTACATTTTCCTAAGGAGCCATAAAGGACTTTGTCCAACCTTAGATAGATGAGGAGTTGCATTTCCCACTCTAGGATGGAGTTATCTATAAACATGCATCAATATGGCAAGCTCATAAACTCTTCCTAAGGAAGAAGAAATTTCAACTAAATGAGAATGTGTTGCAGCCAAGGAGAATACCTCCCTCGCTAGGAGGGAATGTTGATTTTTGTGTAGCATCAGGAGGTATTTCCGCATGGCAAGAGGCCTCCTAAGTCGGCCTAGAAATTTTAGGGAAAATAAAATAAAATAAATTTTATTTTTTGGGTTTCATGTAGGCTCAAAAGGGGACAAGTCAACTCCAACATGAAAGGGTGTGTCCCTTGGGTAAAAGCACCCATTCGACTTGTATATATACACATGATGTGACACTTCATTTGTCTAACTCAATCATCATCTCTCTTATGTAGAACACACTCATGGGAGCACAAATAAGGTTGAAATGGAAAAATTTGGAATTGGTTTTTGGCACAAATTTGTAGACAATTGAACGTAAACCTTGTTGAAGAACAATTTCTCCTGGAAGAAGAGTTGTTGGGTTTTCTCGCAAGTTTGGGTTTTCCAAGGAAAATTTGATGTCTATATTGTGCATGGCTATCTCTTTATGATCTTATTTTTATATTGTTTGAGTTGCATTACTGTTGATATTTTTTGTGTATAATTGCTTTTTGATATATGTGGCACAATATAAAATAATTGAAGATCATTAGAAGTAATTATTGGATCAGAAAATTGGTTTCTACTATGTTTATTGTAGAAAAATCAACAAAGAAAAGAATCTAAAGGTGTTGTTTTAGCTTGGGATCAACAATGACATCCTGATTTAACGAGAAACATACTTCTATGGCACCTAGTTCAATAGAGGAAAAATACATGACAATGAGTAATATCAGTTGCGAGGTCATTTGCTTCACAAGTTACTTGCATGATTGTTGGATCAATAGTTGGATCCCGTAGTCATTTATTGTGATAATTAGAATTGCATTGAACTCTAGAAAATCAATATTTCATCAGAGGTCCAAGCACATAGAGATCAAATATCACAATATAAGACAACATTTCAAAGCGAGAAACAAAGATCACATATATTCCCACAAATCCGTAGGTAGTTGATAATTTCAAGCATTCAAAGACAAACTTGGATTGGTGCAAAATTCCTTCATTGCTAAGAGGAATTGTTGATAAATATAGATCGAACAAGAACTTCCACACAAGCTTAGTGAGGACAAGCTAGAAGTAGTTCAAGATATTTCGAAAAGTAACTCTATTTTGTCATTCGCTTCAAGAAAAAATGAAAGCTTATATGATTAGTTTTTTAGTCTAGTAAAGTGTATTTCATGCATTAATGACTTGGATTCGGTTTAATATCAACCATACATTTCACCAAGAGAATATAAATTGGTAGATTAGAATATAAACTAAAAGTCTAAAGACATGTCAGGATAGAGAGTTCAAACAAAGCCTTTGTCAAACAGGATCAATAACCAATTGAGCAAAGCTAAGGAACAAAAAGGAAGCTATAGAGCAACCATATGTACAACTAAGTTGTATAGTCATATGTAGTCATACAATCATATGGATCTATATAGCAAGTCGTACAATTTTTCTTGTAGCTTGTTTCTTCTAAATTTTTGGGTCAATATGTTTTTGACGTGATTTTAATAATTGTGCACGTGTTGTTTTTAGCAACTTGTAGAGGTTTTTCTTGTAAGCTTTGATAAAGGAATGACAACTAATTTTGAAGGAAAAATTACCTATATACGTGGCTCCATATGACTTCTATTGATCTGTTATATTGATCCATATGAATGTATTGATTTGTTATATGAATTTTTGTGTAGATATGTTTCTAAGTTGATTTTAATAATCATGTCATTGTTGTTTTAACAACTTGTGGAGGTTTTCTTGTAAGCTTTGATAAGGAATAAAAAGTTTTGAAGGAAAAAAATCTTATATGTTCACTATTTACATTTTCAATGATTGTGTGATTTGATTCTTTAATCTGAAATTAATTATTGCATTGTATTAAATTCAACAATTTATCTATTTAAATGAGATCATAAGGATGGTAGTCAAGCATGATCAAATTTTTTTACACAAACCAAAGATACTTGTACATTCTTAAGGGGTGTGATCTATACCAAGGTTAACATCATTAGTGGTAATATGACTCGATAGCTAAGTCATCATTGACTCAACCTAATAATTCAACAATAAGAGTTTGATTAGATCCAAAACATACATTCATGACAAGTGGTCGAGGGACCATATGGCTGGCTCATCAAAAACAATGGTACATCGAGCTATTTGGTGGTTGCCAGCCAAGGACCATCTAGGAGAAAAAATTTCTCCTATACACACTACCCACAGGTGGTGGGTAACAGGTAGCAAGTGGAGTGGGTTAGGCTTATAGAGATGAATGTAGTCTGAAGGGAAGCTCAGGAGGAGCTTTCATACATTGGAGATGTTGGAGGTTAAGGTTGGCATTGGGATCCACGCAGACCTTCCTATCATATACTAGAGATGCAAGATGACTATAGAATTGGGGGTATAATTGACCCAACAATTGAGCATATGCATTCTCTAGGAGAGTTCCAATCAACATTAGTGGCCAATTCATTTGTGAGCAAACTCCATGGGTTGTTTTGACCTATTGGTTGTGCATGGGGTCATAGGATGATCATCGTACTCTGGCAGGGGCTTGTCGAAGGTGGTGGCATGGGTAGGCCACCAGATAGGGCATTGTATGGAGATGATGCTCTCCCATTGATGTATTCGACACAGGAGCCACCGAGGATCGGCACAACAGTGATACCCCCCTAGCATGTGTGGAGTTAGGTTGCTCACGTCTACCATGACAGAGGAGGAGATATGACACGCATCATGGTGGGTTCACTAGCAAAGTGACAGATACAATGGCACATGTGGGATGCCTTATGACGCAGGGTGGTATGATAGTAGGTAGTGGTGTCCAGTGGGAGCATAGAGGTGTATAGTGGTGTGTCGTGATGTGTGGACTTGCCCTGTGGAGTAGGAGAAGCGACTCACACCACCTTGAGTTTGTGCATGGACGGCTGCTTCGACGCATGAGGGATGACAGTTGATTCAGGATGATATGGTAGTCGGTAATGGTATCCAACAGTGCATAGAGGAGGGAAACTAGGTGCAGTCATGTGCCAAGGGGCACGAAGATACATGTTTGTATCAAGGGAGCGCAGGGATGCTTGGCAATATGTAGTGATTTGTGACACTACCCATTGGGATTTTGGAGCATTACCTCCAAGCAGATCGCTTGATAGGGACGACAAGCATGAAAATGGGTGTAGCTCACCCATGATCAATGAGGACAGAGATGAGCGTCATTTGATGATATCCATGGGGACTTGCGCACCTGTCTTACTTCCACATTGTTTGCAGGCACAACAAGGTTGGATGTTGTCCCTCGATGCCTTCATCGTGAGCAGCAAGACACAGGAGGCTCAGATGTTGTCCCTCGATGCCTTCATCATGAGCAGCAAGACACAGGAGGCTCGGATGTTGTCCCTTGATGCCTTCATCGTGACCAACAGGACACAGGAGGCTCGCTCGAGACAGTTAGTTGGGGCACAGAGTATCCAAAGAGATACTTCTCGTGATGGATTTTGGTCAAAGCACAAGTTGACAGGAATAGGCTTGGGGAGTGTGTGGTTTGCTGCAGAGCTAGCATATGCTCCACCCTTGAGTTCACACTTGATCATGCAACCAAACATTGCCCATCACTGCCACAATTACGAAAGGTACTCAGGGAATCAAGTAAGGAATCGAATTAGGTAGGTGACCATGAGGGAGTTGCATGGCACACTTTAGCAGGACAACCTGAGGCATTATGCAGGCATGAGGTACAAGGGATGGTAGACTTTGTCTACAAGAGGGTATCCAGACTCTAGGCAATGACTGCGTGCATCATCAAGAATTGGGGTAGTAGATTTCATTGCGTGGTCTGGCAGGAGCATTGCATTTTGGCATGTGCAGGACAGATTCTTGATTCTTAATGCCCATCTATTGGATACATACAGGGGTCAGAGACGAGGCACAAAGGGGTCCCAGCAACTAGCAGTGGGTCGCAACAACATGCAGCGAGGTTTGGGAGTTGTAGACCACCAATGTGGCTATGGGATCTAGGGATCCAGTTGATTGGTGGGACACTCCACTTCTTGGTGAGGACGACCATGATTGCCAAAGATCCAACTCATAATACGGATGGCACATTGGTGATCGCTAGTGCTTTCATCATATGGCGGGGCAAGTTGTTGCTCATAATCAGGGCTAGCCATGGAGTGGTAGGCTCTGGCATTGTTGAGTTGCCTTGGCAGGTCGAGCAGAGCTTTGATCATTATTGATATTGTGACCGAGAGTTACAGGATAGGAGGCTCGAGTACGAGCATCTTGGGCAGTGAGTCATGAGAGATGTGTTGTGATACCACCAGGATGGTCTCATTCAGCGACGAGCATGGGATACTGGCATCACCGGACTCGGCAATTTAGCTACCCTTAGGGATGAGTTGGTTCCTACAAGGGAAGATCATTCAGTTCTTCCATTGGGTTTTAGTGGTTTCTTATTGGTGGGGGCGACTTCACCAGCATCATTGGATGATCAGTAAGAGGAGATCAGGGGGAGCTCATGCGGGCGAGGATTGATCTCCACTGAGGTTGGATTGTCTCTTAAGGATCCTACTTCTGAAGTGCATGAGATTGACTACTCAATAGAGAAGCTTCACGAGGAGTTCATCAAGACTTTATATTACTATGATGAACTACCCATGGGCAGTATAAGGAGGGCTTATTGAGCTTATATCTAGTTGGACAGTGCGTGGAGCAGGGGGTGCTTCATGTTGATAAGGATCGCCTGCGATCGAGTATCAAGGGATTTCGTGTGACATGATAGTTCATGGGACAGGGATGACTTAGTGGCACATTTGGGACCTCGGTATTATTTGTAGTGGCCATTTGGGCCAGCAGATAGTGGGTGTGTTTGTTTAGGCATTGCTTGAGGACAAGCAACTTTTGGCAAGGAGGACTGTGATATCCCAAATTTCACAAATTTCTTAGGCATGTCACAATTCTTCAATTTTGGGAGTTGGAGAGAATTTTGGCATATGGGACGTAAGAAAAAGGGAGAATTGAAGTTTTAGTGGAATATGGGGCCACCCAAAGGAGGCAATGTGCACTAGTGAGAACAGGAGGAGAGCGAAGAGGTGCATATTTGGAGAGTACGGGGACCACCAAGAGAGGGGTGTGAATCAAGAGAGAGAGAGAGAGAGTGGGGGCCACCAAGGGAGAGAAGGGAGACCAACAAATATAAATAAGGAGAGGAGGCCCTCATTTGGATCTTTTGACAATTTTAGTTCTGAACACAAGTTTTCTTGAGTTGTTTAGCCAAGTCAATCAATGTTGTTTAGCACAAAGAATTCCCAAGCGGAAATTCCACCTCTACCTTCGGTGAACTTCGAGTGTCACCCTAGGAGAGTAGAGAGAAGTCCATAACAGGCTTTTCCGGAGCCACCACGCAAATCATTTCATTTGGTGTGTGCTTCTCCTTGGGCGCAGAAGAGAAATTTGTGGGGTTGAGTGGAGCTAGCAAAAAGGGGTTGCTTGACCGGAGTTTTTGCAACAAAATCTCCCGGAAGGGTTTATTGGGCATATTCTACGCAGTCACTGACACTGGTAGTTTTGGGAAAATTTGGAGCTAGGAATCACTTGGTGGCTGTGAGGACAGATTCGCTAGAGTTGGGGAAGGATTCATTGAGGGGAATTTGGGCATTTTTGCGGCGGTGCAATTCTTGTAGCATTCCTGCAGACTAGAGGGAGCAACACACACTTTTGGGGTCATCAGTGACTTGCAAATCTAGCCCAAACCCTTTCTGGGTTTTTGTGGGTATTATGTGGGGAGCTTTGTTAATTCCGCAGAATTTTCTGAGCATATTTGAGGGCCGAAATATCAGTTCCACTCCAGCAGTGGCAATAGTATTTCCAGAGCAGGGTGCAGTGATTAGGGGCGAGTGATTCTACCACTTGAGAGCAAGATATTTATGGGTTTTGCTAGGTTTCTAGTGAGGAGGCCAACCACAAAGTCTAATCATTCCGGCACTCATCGGGGCAGATATTCCAGTTTCATTCAGCAGCCAGCAGCAGCATCTACCTTGACAGGGCACAGTTTTGTGGAGAACCACTCTAGCACTTGAGCATTGTACTCTCACCTGGGTTTTGCGTAGCTTGCAGTAGCAAGCCCAGGTTCTATCTTTCTTATCATCCGATGTACTTAGTTCTCCACATTGGGAAATTACACAATTATGTTGGAGAAGCAATTGGGCAATTACACAATTATGTTGGAGAACGAGATTCAATATCTGGTTTCCAGGATTCCTCTTCTCTTCAGAATGGATATAGTCTTCACATTCATCTTCACTGGCAAAGCAGGATTTGGACCATGAGATACTGATTTTTCTGTCATTGTGCTAAAGACAGATACGTAGTACCTATACAAGGTGCAGAGGAGATGTTCCATGATGTCAATGACATTTGCAGTAAAGATAGGGTAACAACCATTATTGTTTCTCTGAAAAACAATCAGACTTGGTAATAACGATGCCCTCCAAGCTTATTTCTGCACCAGATTTTACATATGAGAATCCTTGGCACTATGTTAATCAATATGGGTAATGGATGGAAGATTTATTTTTGAAGTGAGCATGGAAGAGTCTTGCATTCTCCATTTTCTTATTGATGTATTGTTGTGAAGAACAGCCACCAATATCTGTACTTTCTTCAGTAATTCAGGATACACAAGAACCTTATTCGTTGAGGCAATTACAGGGAGGTTATGCTTATTCTCAGATTACATTGAGTGGCCATGCAGTGTCATTTGTCGTCATGATCAGTTATATTGGTCATTTGATTATGAGGATTGCTTAGGAGCATTTCCTGTGAATTTTTAGAACTTGCGTGGATAAGTTGCAAGGGCACAAACCCAAAAAAGAAAAAAGTTATTTTTCACTTTTATGGTTCGGTTGACAGAGCCAACCCCTCTTAAATTGGATATGGTTTCAGTTTTAAGAAAATCCAAGAATAAGTATCATCCTTTTAAAGGTACATATAATATCATTTTAGCAACACGGATCACCTTAAGAAAAGGATGAATGAGCTTACAAAAGAATATTTTTCCATTCTTATCATCTCCGATTTTTGTGTCTCCTCTGAGATTAAATATGGTATTTAGATCAATCTTTGTCCAAGCCCTGTAGGCTGTGACTAGACCACAAAGACCTTGAAGAGAGGTATTAGAGTTGGGAAGAGGGCATAGCCCTGAAGTGCAGTGTAAGGAGAGACAAATCACAGAAACTCTGAACATCAGTTCATAAAAGAAGGAAAAACCCATCAAAAACTTCAAGCTCGGTGAGCTATAAGGAAAAAGGCAAAATGTAGCAGACACGTCATAGCAGAACAATTTTGCAGTAGAAAAACAATTTTGTGGAGCAGATTTGGTACCCATGTTAAAAATTGATTTTACAGACTCGTTGAAAAGAGCTGTTGAAAGATTGAAAGCTCTGGATATTTGAAGAAATTCATATGTGACCATATTTATAGTAGAAGACATTGTTTATTATTAAGACTACAATCAGCAAACAGGTAAATCTCTGACAGAAATTTCAAAGAGGGGCATTTCCCTATTTCTAAGTTCTCTGTAGAAATGGAAACTCTAGTCTCCCTTGAAAAGTTTAATGGCCATAACTTCCACACCTGGAAGGTCAATACTTAGTTACAGTTGATGCAGCAGAACATTTAGAAACAGAAACTCTAGTCTCCCTTGAAAAATTTAATAGCCATAACTTCCACCCCGGAAGGACAATACTTAGTTACAATAAATAGAAATAGAAACTCTAGTCTCCCTTGCAAAGTTGGATCGCCATAACCTCCACACCTGGAAGGTCAATACTAAGTTATGTTTACCAAGAATGACGTGGGGGATATGGTAAAACGCATGGAACAAAAAGCCAAAATAGAACTAGCTAAATGGAAGTTAGGAATGATAGACCTAAGTTGATAACTAAATTAGGCATTTAAAAAATTTAGAAACAGAAATACATCACCTAGACCTATCAAAAATCTCCAAAGAAGAGTTTAATGAATTGTTTGGCACAAAAGTTTTAAATGCAAAATTTTCCTTAAAAGTTTTTCATGGCTCGAGATCACTAGTGGTAAAAACTTGTCCAGTCATAACGATAATTTAAAAGCATTATGTCATAGTTGAAGTAGGAGCAGTAGATAAAGAGAATGCAAAAGTAACGCCATAAATAGTTTACCTACTAGATATATCAATGGGGTTTTCAGATTAAGCTAATTACCTTCTCAGTCATTAGAAACTACGATTTCAGCCCCTTTTTACAGAGGAAAGGAATGTAGACACTGCTGAAGAGGAAGCTCAAGTTTGAACCTGTTATGAATAAAATATAGATATAAATAATGTAAATAGTAATAGTAATAACACATCATAAATAATGATTAATTAGTAATTAGTTAATGAAGAGGTATGTCCCTAAGGACATGATTGTTCATAAAGGGACATCTGCCTAGGATATATAAGCAGGCCTCACTCTCATTCGTAGCATCATTCTTATGAATACATTCTAATATATATTCTTGTATCTTCAATGGAGATCTTCATATTCCAAGTCTTCTGGAGTATTTCAGTTTTTTGTATACAAAATATGTTCGATACATTGGTATCAGAGCATTCCCCTGAGTTTACGAACTTTGTTCATTGCATTGGTATCAAAGCATTCTTCTAAGTATACGAACTTTGTTCATTGCTTTAAGGACAGCTTTTTGAGGAGGAAGGAAATGTTATGAATAAAATATAGATATAAATAATGTAAATATAAATAGTAATAACACATCATAAATAATGATTAATTAGTAATTCGTTAATGAAGAGGCATGAAAGTGGATGGAACCTGTCGCGACAATACAAACATGTGGTAGGTAGTCCACAATAAGATGCAGAAAGTGCGAGGAAATGCAGACAACTGAGGTAAGGTATGAATTGTGCCAATGCTAGGGATGACACTCTGACTGCCAGTTCAAGCGAAGCAGGAGTGGCTATAGTAGTTGTTGGGGGCTCGACACGAACAATTTGGCACGAATAGAACCAACAGCGGGTGCAAGTGAAAAGGTCGCAATTGGTTGAGACATAATGAGTGTGGCAAGACTTCAATGACAGGTGTGTCAAGTCGAGGCAAGTCATCAAGTGCAACAATCGAGCCATTGGTATGCGCAGCGCGCAGTGAAGATGAGTCGATGTCGATAAAGTGTCAATGGGCGTAGTAAGGGCAAAGATAGTCAGCACAACGACATGGTGGCAGTGGACCATATTAGCCCAGCTAGAGCAGTTAGGAATGTTTGTAGAGAATTGTGCCAAGAGTGTTGCAAGGAGACAACAAAGAGGATCGTGTTGTGGGAATAATGTCATACTAGGCACGGTTGAGTAACTACAGGATGTAATGGCCAAAAAGAAACCATTAGGAAGGGGATTTGTTGCGACAAGCACGAACACGTATTGGCCGACATAGCACGGTATGAAGGATAGTATCAGCAGGATTGGTGGAGGTCGGCCCTCAGAGGGAGAGAGGGAGGTTGTACCAGTCGAGGATGTGGTTGTAGACTCGTGGATGTCAAGGACCGAGACAGATCCACAAGGAAAATCTAGTAGATATATAAACCACTAGGTTTCTTGAGGGTGCTAAAAGGACTTAGCACAAGGAGAAGCAAAGCAGTGACAGAGAACAAGGAGCTAGTAGCTCTGAAGGTTGAGCACCTCGAAGGTTTAGGAGGGGAGGAACAATCAACAGATTCCTCCAAATATGTCAAGAAGTTCTCTTGGCACGAGATGACCTTCCTATTGAATTTTGTAGCTATGGTCGGTCTTCATAATGTACAATTTGTACTTGTAATGATAAAATATAAATTGTACTTGTGATGAAAGAAAAATATTTGAACAAGAAAAGAAAAAATATTTATTGATTTATATTCAAAAGAAAATATTATAAGGCATGTTCTTCATGACCTTAGCAAAAGTGGGAAAATGAAATTTTAAATTTAAGTTTGAACACCACATGATGCGCAAGTCGACCTACCAGTGAAGAAGTCATCCCTGCCCCTAAAGGCACCTATTCGACCCCCCAGTGTTTATATATAGAGATCACTTGATCTTCCTCCAAAGTAGATTTTCATCTCATCTCATCAAGCATATTTCTGATCTTACCAAGCGAAGGAGAAAGGACAAGAAGGAAGGTCGAGAACAAGGAGAAGAAGCCAGCTAAGACATCTAGAGTAAGATTCCCCTCGCACGTGAGATTTCTATGGAATAGTCTGAGTTTTCTGTGGAGAGGAGCAACGTTGCACAAAGAGGGGACGTTTTTTGGAAGCAAAGACGCGCAAGCATCATTTTCCAAAAATTTAGGAAGCAGAGCGTTTCGGAAGCGTCTACTATATATATTTTTTTGCATTTATATTCAAAACAAACATCCCAAATACCAAATTAGTTGCAGAAGACATGAAAACATGCATACTTTTACATAAATCAAGATAGATATGACATCCATGATTCCATTGTACATCAATAATTAATTATTCTAGCATCAACCATCTAGATTCTAGATTCTAGCAATTACAAACATACATCAAATTTTTAAGCATATTATAAAATATAAAACGATAAAACATTTAAGCATACTATAAAACATAAAACATTTAACCATATTATAAAACATAAAGCATATCATCTAGCAAGTGAGCAACTGTCAACATTAGTCATGTCTAAAGAAATTTCTTGTTTCCCTCCCCGGTTTTCAGTTTCACCTTATTTCCCCTTTTAGTTAAATGCCCTTTCCCATATCCTTACATTCAACAATAGAAAAATAATTTTTTTGCTGAAAACACAAATTCTGGAAAATTTACAGAATGCTGGAAAATGCAGAAATAAAAATCAGCAAGCTCAAAACAGCCATTCAACACATTTTGACACAGAGATTTTTGGTCAAGGTGACCCTGGAAAAACCCCCTACAACTCTTGGGGAAAACCAATCTGAAAGCTTCTCTTTTATTTTTTGAAAAATGCCTTTTACAGTGAAACAGGAAAAACTCAGAAAAAATTCCAGCAACCAATTTACAGACTTCTCTCGATTTCCGTGCTTGCACACCGCCTCGGAAATTGTGCCAAATCAGCAATAACAGAAAACAGAAAATTTACAGCACCTTAGGACAGCATTAAATGCTGTACGGCCACCTCGGGAAGCATGTCGAAACAGCCATACTTTGCTGTACGGACTTCGTACAGCACCCTCTCTTGAAATCTGTGCCAAAAATCAGAGCTGTAGCTGCTGTCCTCTTCCTCGGTTTTTGTGTCAAAAATGACAACCACCCTCTTCCTCGAAAAACGTGCCTGATTTTTGTGCCTTGGAGTGCATGCTTGCTGTTGTACCCTCTTCCTCCATTTCTGTGCCTCCTCACTTGGAAACATTGCCTCTCCTTTGCTGTATAGATTTTCTGCCTCGGTATGTGTGCCAATAAATGCTGCTGTACCTTTGTTGAAATCTCTTCACTGCTGCTCTCCTTCTCACTGCTCAGAAAAATCTTCAGCTCTCTTTCTCTCCTTCTCCCAATCTGCTCATGAAAGAATGAATGACCTTTTCCTCCTTTCCCTCCTTTAATCCAATGGCTGAAATAGATTGAGATCTAGGGCTGAAATTAAATGCTCATTTATATCTCACTTTCTATTTTTTAATTCACCCCACTTTAATAAAGACCCAGTTAGTCATTTATTTCCAAAGTCACTTTTCCTTTCTAATTTTACATTGACTTTATTAAAGTCACTTTAAAATTAGACTTTAGTAACTTTATCACTTAAGTCACTTTTAAATTAGATTTGACTTTATAACTTTATAAAGTCACTTTAGGAGAAAAATTAAATTCTTTTGGACACTTTTCCCTAGGCCAAGGATCAAAGCCTTAGGGAACCACCTATCCTCCGGTAACCAAATTTCAACAATGTCCAAAGTTCAAATAATAATGTTTACAAAATAGGCCACTTGGCCACCACCAAGACAAAAAATTTCAAATTCACAACAAGCCTACAAGTCTAATCTATGACAAAAGCAATAAATTGTGAATATATTTACTAATCTCTCCTCCTTCCACCACGAAGAGTACGTAGCGGTGGGCCTCCATGTGGTGGCAATGAAGAAGATGGTGGTTGTGGAAGTTGTGCACTACAATTGATGAAGACAAAGCCCCTGTTGTTGGCGTTGAACCATGGAACATAGGAAGCAAGGGACCAGATGCGGGTGGCATGTCAACTCGATCATCATCATCATGGATAAGAGCATCCTCTAATTGCACTAATCGCAACACTCCATCCTCCAAATTGGCCTCCTCTGGATACTTGTCCCAAATCTTAAGGTCTTTATTACTCTTTGCATCATTACAGTAATGGGACAACAATCGCAAGTTGTAATGAACATAAACCAAGCTCTTTGCCTAGTCTAAACTCAATCTGTTCCTTTTAACACTGTGGATGAAAGAATAAGAGATCCAACACATCTCTGCAGAAGAAGTGTTTACCACCTGTGATAGCACCCGCAATGCCAAAGTCTGTAGAATTGGAGTAGCACCTTCATGCATGTTCCACCACTCAATAGAAGAAAAAGTATCTCGATCTCTAATTGCATGCATGCTCCCATGTGGACCAGTGCAAAGCATATAGTTGCTCAACTGTTTCCGTACCAAGGTAGCCTCCTCCTCATCAGGGACTAATCTAGTCAATGCAATCATATATTTTTCTAAAACCTCTGGATCTAGGTGTAGTTTTCTCCTGCTCCCCTCCCCCCTAGGCGCTGGTGTTGAAAGCCATGATGGATGATAGTATTTAGGTGTCAAAACATATGCTAATGCATACAATGGAACATTTCGCATATCCCATCGTCTTTCCACCTCCGCACGAATATAATTGTACAAGGTGATATCTCTAGGCTAAACAATGTCTTTAATCTGCCCCAACATGTTATCCATTTGCTCATACACCTCCCCAATTATTGGTCAATCTGAATCTGCAAACTTGATAATGTAATAAATTGGTTTGGTGAATTGCAAAACATATTTAACCTGTGACCAAAAGTACATGTCAAGAACAGTTTCCTTGGCTACATTAGCACCATCTCTATCAGTGCTAATTTCCTCCCATGATTCAGCGGTGACCATATTAGTTAAAGCTTGTCTCACCTTCACTAGCCGTCGCCGCCTAAAGGTGAAGTAATAACTTGCAAAATCTTGTTTTTGCAAGTTTAAGCAACTGCAACTTGGAGTGAGTGCCATAGAAGTAGTTTACCCATGTATGCCCTGTGATCAATATAATGAGTTGCTTCCCTCTCTTGTAAAGCTCATTAATCCACCCACATTCTTTATGCTTCACAATATCATGCATCAAAATGTTCAATGTGTGCACCAAGCACCCAGACCAAAATATGTGTGGATGAGTATGCTCAATAATTTTTCCTGCTCCCTTACAATTTGCTGCATTATCTGTGATCACTTGAACCACTTTACTAGGACCAACATCTTTCACTGATTGCAATAGGAGATCTGCAATGTTTTGGGAAGTTGCATTGATCGAGGAGTCATGACATGTAATAAATACAGCACCACTAGCAGAAACACCAAGAACATTTATCAAATGTTGGTTTCTGATATTTGACCACCCATCTAATATAATGGATACCCCACAATCCACCCACTCATTTGTAAAACGTGTCAAAGCTATTTGAAACTTTCCTTTTTCTCTTTCTAATAACATTGTTCTAGCTTTCTCATAGTTGGGGGACTTGTATCCTTTTGGGGCTTCATTGATGGCCTTTTCCATTTAATGCCAATAGGGAGAGCGAAGCATATTGAATGGTACACTGCAAGCACAAAGAAATCGAACTATCTTTCCATCCGCATCATCCCTCCTAGCAACATTAAGGAAATCCCCTATTGTTTTTTACCTCCAAAGCTTGTAGAAATAACATGAGGAGATGAGCTACCAAATCTAGAGGTTGCACTTGATTCAGATTGCGTTTTTTGTTTCTTGTTTTTTTGTTGTGCAGCCTCCTTTATTTGGACGTATTTTCTTATTTGTTCATTTGAAACCACTGGGCAAATTGTTATCCCCACAGCACCCTTTTTTTCATCATTGTCCATCACCCCACAAAGATGCCTCCTCACATGAGTATATGAACCACTATATGGTTTTCCTCCATGACAACCATGAGGGCACAAAAACTTGTAGCTACCACCACCTTTTCCCCCTTCAGGTTTGGTCACATAGTTCCACAAGGGTGTAAATGCAGCTTCCCCCTCTAGTGTTTCAATGTTATCATCAAAATCATCCCCTTCCTCCTCATCATACATTGGATCACTCATATGGGGACCACTATGTTGTTCTTCTTCTTGTTCTTCTCTTCTATTTCTACTCCCCCTTGCCATCATGAAAACCAAGAGTGAAATGATACATAGAAGCCAAAAAAAATCATCTTTGTATATAAATATAGGTGGTGGACAACCTGCAAATAAATGATCAAGAAGAAAGAATGGAAAAGTGTGGGAAAGGGAGGAGAGAAAATACAAAAAACAATGACAAAAAAATGAGAAAGTTTGGGGTTTGCACTTACCTCTTTAGCTCTTGTAGATGGAAGCCCTCTTTACTCCTCCAAGCTCCTCCAAGCTCTCATCAACTCTCTTCTCCAAGCTCTCTTCTCCTTTTCTCCAAGCTTTCCAAAAACACAAGTGAGAAATTGAGAGGTGAAAGTGAGCTTTTAACTTTTTCACCCTATCCCTAACTCAACACTAACCCGCCCCCTAACCTAACTAAAGCCAAAAAAACAAAAAATAAATAAAAAAGTCAGTTTTTTAGAGTGCGCAAGTCAGATCCGTACGTTGTTGTATGGAAGCGGTCGCGATTCATACGGATCCACCTCTGAAGCACGACATTTTCGTACGCCGATCTGTTGTACGAAACACAAATACGACATACGGAAACGCAGAACGGGCGAGACGGTTCGGAAATGGCAGGAACCACCTTTTTCCGCCCGATTTGCGTTTCGTACGGCGGATCTCGTACGATTCCATACAGGACACAGATCAGGCATTGGAGCTAGGGGGGGCATTTCCCGCAACACTGGAGAGGAGCAAGTTGAATTTCGGCCTCTATTACAAACCTAGTCAGAGTTGTTGAGGAACATGTTAAATTGTGACATTCTTGACTTCGCATCTTGTGGTTATCTTGAGGTGACATATTGCTGGTGTTGAGATTTTGTGTATTTGGGGTAGCATCAGTTGTGCTCTAGCTCCCAAATTTTGACGAAGGACTAGAGTACACTTGATCTACAAGACCCAGAAATGGATTTGGTAAATTTCATCTGGTTTAGGAGATATTAAATTAATTAATTATTTTAATGTATTTCCTAAATTAAAACTTAGGGAATTTAAAAATTTAAGTGAATTTAATTAAACATGTGATGAAATTGTCTTAAATTACACGGATCAAGCTTTCTTTTAATCTTAGCCATTGATTCAAGATTTGATCATGGTCGTTGGTTTTCCAACGAAAAAAAGTATAAAGTTAAGGCTTGGGATCATTTGTAAAGACACACAGAGGCAGAGCACTGAAGCTAAGTTGAGATTCTAGGGCGGGTTTGCTAAGAATTCTCAGAAGTGTTTCGGTTGCAGAGAGGGGAATTTAGGCCAAGGAGATGATTTGATCCCAAGGTCTAGAATCAGCAAGAGGCAGAGATCAACTCGGAGAGGCAGCGCAGAAGCAGGAGAGAAGCAGCAGAGAGGTCAGCAACTGTGCTACACACGTGTTGTGCAGTCCCTCAAGGACAACATGATTTTCAGCTGGAAGCCCTCAGGGGTTACGCAAAGACCCTAAGGGGCAGCATAAAGACTGCGTCACCCAGTCTGGGGTAACGTAGGCCTTTCCAGGCCAGCGCTGAGGGACGCAGGGGCTTCAGAGACTGACGCAGAGGCTTCAAGCGCAGCGTTCGGGTTTCTAGGGCCTAATTTTGGCCGAGTCTTGTAAATATCCTTTGAGGGTGTGGATAAGTCATTATTTTGGCTTTAGAACAGCCAGTGAGTTGTAGATCTATTATTTCTCTGTCGGGTTTTCCAGATCTGGAACCCAAACTTGTTGTATTTAGAAAATTCTTAACAATAAAACCCTCCAACAGCCAAAAGACCGGTTTTCCCGCATTGGGTTTTTCCGGGGACTATTTGTCCAGAAAATATATGTGTCACTTTGTCTATGTGTGCATGAACTTGCTCTAGATCTGAATTGGTGAAGATCTATTATGTGTTTTGCTTCGATTTTAATCTGAATTTATTCAGTTAATAACTTATCTAAGTAGGAGGAGCATAACTAGATTAACAGTAAATATTTCTGCATAAAATGTAAGATTCAGAAATTTTCACATGGTATCAAAGCATTTGCAAATCTAGTAGGGTCACCAGCAAGAGACTGAAGGTTCTAGCAGCAGAAAGCAACTGGAAAAGCAGCAGAAACACAGATCTGAAGGGATAGCGCAATTTTAAGAGGCAGATTCACGCAGAGGGAAAGGTGACGTAGTTTAACGTTGTCTCCTAGCAAGCCCACACAATTACTGCGCGGAGGCAGCTCAGAAACAGCGCTGGATTGGTCTGAATCTAGCCAGTGTGATGCAAATCTGAATCAGTCAGATCCAAAAAAGACTGAAGATTAACTGCAGAAATTCAGAAGGTGCTGGTGGGGTTAAATTTCTGAAGTTTTCAGATTTTTAGCCTAAGCACAAGTGACAAAGAGCGGGAGGAGATCAGCGTCTCAGAGAGTTTCTAACCATAGAAATTTGAAGATTGATCAGAGGATCAAAGGGAGCTGAATCATTGTTGATTTGGTAGATTTCCAAGGAAGGAAATCAATGGTCAAAGGGAGCGGAAGGTCCCTGTTTTGCCAAGGGCCTTAGATCCAGTTCTCTAGCAAAGAGAAAGGGAAGTTTCGACACATTTCTGAGCAGATGGCTCCTCATGGACTACGTGATAAGGACAAATTGAATGGCTTCTCCAACTTTTTAGTTTGGAAGGTAAGGATCCTAATAGTCCTTGAGGCATATAATCTTAGAGACCATGCAGAGCAAACTCTAGTCACACTGACCGATCCAGATCTCCTACGAAAGCATAAGGACGCTGTTGGGCATGCCAAGCAATTGATTATGGATGGAATTAAGGACCATATTGTACCACACTTAGCTGAGAAGAAGACAGCTAATGAGATGTGGAAGGCCTTAATCTCCCTATATGAGGGAAAATCTGTCCAAAGAAAGATGTTGTTGGAGACTCAGATGAGGTCATTCATGATGACCAAGGGAGAAGACATGGAGCATTTCCTCTTTAGATTGCAGTCGATCAGAGATCAGTTAACTGCAACGAGTGCTAAGGTGGAAGACGATGTGATGGTCAAGACTGCTCTCAATTCAGTCACAGATGAGTGGGAAACCTTTGTCCAAAGTATCTTGGGCAGAGTGAACCTCCCAGATTGGGACAGCTTATGGGTAATTCTGCGTCAACAAGAACTCAGCAGATTCACCAAGAAGCGGTACATCTCTGGATCGAGCAAAGTGAAGAAGGAAGATGAAGAAGATGCAGCCTTGGCATCAAAGAGACAGAAGGGAGAGAAGAACGATCTGTCAAAGATCAAGTGCGTCCAGTGTGGTGAAATGGGACATTTTTCCAACAATTGTCCTTAGAAGAAAAAGGACAAGGAAGCTTCTTCTTCCAAGGCTTCTGTGGCAGATGATGGGTCGGAAGATGATAAAGCCACGAGCGCTCATGAACCACGAAGGTGGGGCGACATGGATATGTAGAGGAGCTACATAGTGTTGGGCGGGATCCTTGAGCAACTCATCTCTTGGATCACATGCGAGCTACGGCAGCCTTAAGACAGTATCGGGACAAGTGGAGCAGTGGGTGCATAGATCACAGATGAAGCAGAGGTAGATTTGAAGACTGGGAGGAGCAGCGCAGAGCAGAGCAGCAGCAACAACAACAACGCAGAGGCTGATGTGACTTCAGCAGAGCTGCTTATGCAGTGCAGAGCTGCTGCAGCACAGAAGGCTTCAGAGGGGCAGCGCAATGCAACAGTAGCGTGAGAGATTTCAGCACAAGGCGCTGATGTGACTTCAGTAGTGCAGAGGGAGTCTACTTACACAATGCAGAGTTGTAGCTGTGCATCATCCTTCAGATGCCAGCACAGATCTGTAGCCTATGGAGCTTCATTGATGAGGATGCATCCCATCTGATTTGTCTGTCAAAGAATGGGCATGAGATTCACTTGTTTCTCTCAACAACTGAAGTTGCATTGCAGCAGATCAGCTATGGCAGTGCTATGAGCAACACAGATGCAGCATATTGAGAAGGAGCTGCAGTACAAAGGTTGCAGTGGCAGTGGCAGAGTCATAAGCAACAGGATAGAATGGCAGCAGCAATGCAGAGTTGAGTAGCAACAGGCCAAGCATCAACAGCACAGAACCAATACCCAAAATCTTGTAATGCATAGTGTGATGTATTGCTAGAGCACACCCTTGATGCTAAAAGGGACTGTTGAGATTTTGTGTATTTGGGGTAGCATCATTTGTGCTCTAGCTCCCAAATTTTGAGGAAGGACTAGAGTACACTTGATCTACAAGACCTAGAAATGGATTTGGGAAATTTCATCTGGTTTAGGAGATATTAAATTAATTAATTATTTTAATGTATTTCCTAAGTTAAAACTTAGGGAACTTAAATAATTAAAGTGAATTTAATTAAACATGTGATGAAATTCTCTTAAGTCACACAGATCAAGCTTTCTTTTAATCTTAGTCATTGATTCAAAATCTGATCATGGTCGTTGGTTTCCCAACAAGAAAAAGTATAAAGGAAAGGCTTGGGGTCATTTGTAAAGACACACACACACAGAGCACTGAAGCTAAGCTGAGATTATAGGGCGGGTTTGCTAAGAATTCCCAGAAGTGTTTCAGCTGCAGAGAGGGGAATTTAGGCCAACGGGATGATCTGATCCCAAGCTCTAGAATCAGCAAGAGGCAGAGATCAGCTCAGAGAGGCAGCGCAGAGAAGCAGGAGAGCAGCATCAGAGAGGGCAGTGACTGTGCTACGCAGGTGCTGCGCAGTCCCTCGAGAACAGCATGATTTTCAGCTGGAAGCCCTCAGGGGTTACGCAGAGACCCTAAGGGGCAGCGTAAGGACTGCGTCACCCAGTCTGGGGTAACGCAGCCCTTTCCAGGCTAGCGCTGAGGGACGCATGAGCTTCAGAGACTGACGCAGAGGCTTCAGGGGCAACGTTGGTGTTTCTAGGGCCTAATTTTGGCTGAGTCTTGTAAATCTCGTTTGAGGGTGTGGATCAGTCATTATTTTGGCTTCAGAACAGCCAGTGAGTTGTAGATCTATTATTTCTCTGTCGAGTTTTCCAGATCTGGAACCCAGATTTGCTATATTCAGAAAATTCTTAATAATAAAACCCTCCAGCAGCTAGAAGACCGGTTTTCCCACGTTGGGTTTTTCCGGGGACTATTTGTCCAAAAAATATCTGTGCCACTTTGTCTATGTGTGCATATACTTGTTTTAGATCTGAATTGGTGAAGATTTGTTGTGTGTTTTGCTTCGATTTTAATCTGAATTTATTCAGTTAATAACTTATCTAAGTAGGAGGAGGATAACCAGATTAACAGTAAAGATTTCTGCATAAAATGTAAGATTCAGAAATTTTCACATCGTATCAAAGCATTTGCAAATCTAGGAGGGTCACCAGCAAGAGACTGAAGGTTCTAGCAGCAGAAACATAGATCTGAAGGGACAACACAAGTTTAAGAGGCAGATTAACGCAAAGGGAAGGGTGACAGAATCTAACATTGTCTCCTAGCAAGCCCACACAATTACTGCGCAGAGGCAGCTCAGAAATAGCGTTGGATTGGTCTGAATCCAGCCAGTGTAATGCAGATCTGAATCTGTCAGATCCAGAAAACACTGGAGATTAGCTACAGAAATTCAAAAGGTGCTAGTGGGGTTAAATTTCTGAAGATTTCAGATTTTTAGCCTAAGCACAAGTGACAAAGAGCGGGAGGAGATCAGCTTCTTAGAGAGTTTCTAACCAAAGAAACTTGCAGATTGATCAGAGGATCAAAGGGAGCTGAATCATTGTTGATTTGGCAGATTTCCAAGGAGAGAAATCAGTTGTCAAAGGGAGCGGAAGGTGCCTGTTTCGCCAAGGGCCTTAGATCCAGTTTTCTAGCAAAGAGAAAGGGAAGTTACGACACATTTCTGAGCAGATGGCTCCTCATGGACTACGTGATAAGGACAGATTGGATGGCCTCTCCAACTTTTTAGTTTGGAAGGCAAGGATCCTGATAGTCCTTAAGGCATATAATCTTAGAGACCATGCAAAGCAAACTCTAGTCACACTGACGGATCCAGATCTCCTACGAAAGCATGAGGAAGTTGTTGGGCATGCCAAGCGGTTGATTATGGATGGAATTAAGGACCATATTGTACCACACTTAGCTGAGAAGAAGACAGCTAATGAGATGTGGAAGGCCTTAATCTCCCTATATGAGGGAAAATCTGTCCAAAGAAAGATGTTGTTGGAGACTCAGATGAGGTCATTCATGATGACCAAGGGAGAAGACATGGAGCCTTTCCTCTTCAGATTGTTGTCGATCAGAGATCAGTTGACTGCAACGAGTGCTAAGGTGGAAGACGATGTGATGGTCAGGACTGTTCTCAATTCAGTCACAGATGAGTGGGAAAGCTTTGTCCAAAGTATCTTGGGCAGAGCGGACCTCCCAGATTGGAACAGCTTATGGGTAATTCTGCGTCAAGAAGAACTCAGCAGATTCACCAAGAAGCGGTACATCTCTGGATCGAGCAAAGTGAAGAAGGAAGATGAAGAAGATGCAGCCTTGGCGTCAAAGAGGCAGCAGGGAGAGAAGAAGAACGATCTGTCAAAGATCAAGTGCTTCCAGTGTGGTGAAATGGGACATTTTGCCAGCAATTGTCCTCAGAAGAAAAGGGATAAGGAAGCTTCTTCTTCCAAGGCTTCTGTGGCAGATGATGGGTCGAAAGATGATGCAGCCATGAGTGCTCATGAACCACGAAGGTGGGGCGACATCGATATGTAGAGGAGCTACATAGTGTTGGGCGAGATCCGTGAGCAACTCATCTCTTGGATCACATGCGAGCTATGGCAGCCTTAAGACAGTACCAGGACAAGTGGAGCAATGGGTGCATAGATCACAGATGAAGCAGAGGCAGATTTGAAGACTGGGAGGAGCAGCGCAGAGCAGAGCAGCAACAGCAGTAGCAGCGCAGAGGCTGATATGACTTCAGCAGTGCAGAGCAGAGCTGCTTACGCAGTGCAGAGCTGTTGCACCGCAAAAGGCTTCAGAGGGACAGCGCAGTGCAACAATAGCGTGAGAGATTTCAGCACAAGGGGCTGATGTGACTTCAGTAGTGCAGCGGGAGTCTACTTACACAGTGCAGAGTTGTAGCTGTGCATCATCCTTCAGATGCCAGCACAGATCTGTAGCCTATGGAGCTTCATTGATGAGGATGCATCCCATCTGATTTGTCTGTCAAAGATTGGGCATGAGATTCACTTGTTTCTCTCAACAACTGAAGTTGCATTGCAGCAGATCAGCTATGGCAGTGCTATGAGCAGCACAGATGCAGCATATTGAGAAGGGGCTGCAGTACAAAGGTTGCAGTGGCAGTGGCAGAGTCATGAGCAACAGGATAGAATGGCAGCAGCAGTGCAGAGTTGAGTAGCAACAGGCCAAGCATCAACAGCACAGAACCAATACCCAAAATCTTGTAATGCATAGTGTGATGTATTGCTAGAGCACACCCTTGATGCTAAAAGGGACTGTTGAGATTTTGTGTATTTGGGGTAGCATCATTTGTGCTCTAGCTCCCAAATTTTGAGGAAGGACTAGTACACTTGATCTACAAGACCTAGAAATGGATTTGAAAAATTTCATCTGGTTTAGGAGATATTAAATTAATTAATTATTTTAATGTATTTCCTAAGTTAAAACTTAGGGAACTTAAATAATTAAAGTGAATTTAATTAAACATGTGATGAAATTCTCTTAAGTCACACAGATCAAGCTTTCTTTTAATCTTAGTCATTGATTCAGAAGTCATGGTCGTTGGTTTCTGTAAAGAAAAAGTATAAAGAAGGAAGCAGGGTCATTTGTAAAGACACACACACGAACGCGAAGCTAGGCTGAGATTCTAGGGGCGGGTTTGCTAAGATTCCCGAGAAGTGTTTCAAGCTGAGAGAGGGGGAATTTGGGCCAACGGGATGATGCGATCCCAAGCTCTAGAATCGGCCGAGAGTGAAGATGTTCCGGAGAGCGGCGCGAGCGAAGCGACATCGAGAGAGGGCAGTGACTGTGCTACGCAGGTGCTGCGCAGTCCCTCGAGAACAGCATGATTTTCAGCTGGAAGCCCTCAGGGGTTACGCAGAGACCCTAAGGGGCAGCGTAAGGACTGCGTCACCCAGTCTGGGGTAACGCAGCCCTTTCCAGGCTAGCGCTGAGGGACACATGAGCTTCAGAGACTGACGCAGAGGCTTCAGGGGCAACGTTGGGGTTTCTAGGGCCTAATTTTGGCTGAGTCTTGTAAATCTCGTTTGAGGGTGTGGATCAGTCATTATTTTGGCTTCAGAACAGCCAGTGAGTTGTAGATCTATTATTTCTCTGTCGAGTTTTCCAGATCTGGAACCCAGATTTGCTATATTCAGAAAATTCTTAATAATAAAACCCTCCAGCAGCCAGAAGACCGGTTTTCCCACATTCAGTTAATAACTTATCTAAGTAGGAGGAGCATAACCAGATTAACAGTAAAGATTTCTGCATAAAATGTAAGATTCAGAAATTTTCACAGTTGGTTAGTTTGACCATGAGCTTGACTTTGATGCCTCGTATTGAACTATATATTTCTCTAAGAAAAAGGTTGTTTGATTTTTCCCCCATGTGGGTATTCACAGGATAAATTATTGTATTCTTTATTTGGTTGTCTCTTCATGATCCTATAATAATAAATGTAATGTTGTTGATATCTTCTGTGTAATTGCAATGATGGATTTATGAATAAGAACGTGAAAAACCCACTCTGAAAAATCAACATGGAATCAAAGCTATGGTGAAAGAACGGCCTTATAAAAGAATTTATTCCTAGGGCTTGATCTGTCAATACCTCAGTTCAAGAATCTCATTCTAGGAGAAGATAGAAAGTCTATAAGAAGGTCGAAGCCCTAGCTGAAGTTCGAATCTTTCTTTGCTGGTACGAAATGACTATTTCTTGATCCAATGACAAGGTCGAAGTCCTCATCTTGTACTGAAGGCCTTTGGCCTTGAATAGGCCAAACCTTAGCATGCTCGATCTGAATGGCCTCAGGAGTTGTAGCCTGAAAAGCCTCTGTTCATTAAAAGATAGAAGCTTTGAACCTCAGATCAAAATTATCTCAGAGATCCGAATTATCTCCGAGAGGTTGATCATATCCTCAGAATAATCCTTGTTGAAAGTCACAAAAAAAAAAACTAGGTCTAAGTCCTTATCTAATCTCTATAGGACCAATTATTGCCTCAGGAAGACTATTATGGAAGGAGTCTTTGTTTGCAAGGAATAGACAACATCTATCTGTCTTAATGAACCAAGGTTTCAAGCCTCAGGACCTCTTTAATGATCGAGAAGCCTCAGGAGGTCCGAGGAGGCTCAGATCATATCTAAAAGTTAAGAAAAGGCCAGACTATAATTGTCTCTACCACAAGAATTCTGAGGATCATTAAGGGTTGGACCGCAGATTTCAAGATAGCCTCTGTCCCATTATTAATGACAGAAAGATCTCATGAATAATCTCAGAGAAACCTAAGTTGATGTAACTTGTAATACAACCAGGTCACTGTTTTGACAAATTTATGATGAAAGATGCGACGTACTAGAAGTCCAAGCTTCATTGACTGAGACATGAATCTCAGAAGGACGAAAACTATCTATGACAAACTAGCAAGTCATTCTTTGAGTATCAAGTCTACTTCTAATTTCTATGGTGTAGAAGGCATTGTACAGGAAAGGAAATTTTTGGGCTAATGTCTCAGTATAGACTAATAACTCAGTTTGAAGTACCTCCTCATAAAGTTTTGTTCTGGCTAATGAAATTGAACTGATACTACAATTGAAGAGTTAGTCATGGAAATAAATTTCATGGTTAAAGAGGTATGCATCATCAGCGATTTTTTTTTTTAAGTATTCCTGCTCTCAATAATGTCTTGTCAAGGAACTTTGTCAATGAGGAACAAGTATAAGTCTGTAAAAGAACTTGATCTCAGTATGTCTGGAATTTTGAAGACTCATGATATCAGATGATTGGAGGAGTCCACTCATTGATGAATTAATACAGCAAGAAGACAACAAATTTGAACTACGTCTCAAAGCATGACAGAACCACTAAGAGAAGTAACCTTTAATTAGGTTCTGAAAGATTGAAATATCAACCATATGCCTCCCTTTGAAAAATGTTGCATTATGACCCAAAATAAGCAAGATGTGTCAGATACCTATTTTATGATCTATGAATGCTCAGTCTTGAAAGAAAGAAAGAATGGCATGCTAACCATTTTGGTGTATTCGATCATGATATAAACCGAAAGGACCTATATGTATAAAGTGTTGAAAGTGAAAAGCTATAAAACCATACCCTACTGTAATTTGCCTTTGAGTTTGATACATAAGGAAGGATGTAAAGGTTATAGAGAGTCATTATGTGGCATTGCCAATCAACTAACAAGAAGGAGATGCAGGAAGGGGGCTCAAGAAAGATATGGAAAGAGCAGTCGTATCCAATTTCCTTTGCAGTCAAATTTGCATCGAGAAAAGACACAACAACAACATTGTGTCATTAATAGGCATTCCCCACTACTTCTACTAGATTTTGGTCATTGTACCGTAATATGGCACCCTGTAGACACCTGTTAAAATTTGCAGATCTGGTCGAGCAGTTCTGAGAGCTCGGCATTAACAGGGCAACACTTAGGATCAGATGAACAATGATATATATGCAAGAGGCAAAAACATCACACAGAGCCAAGAAGTGTAAAAGTATAAGATATGATCTGGTACTACTATTGATGATTTTTTGGTCTTCGATGGATATAAAAGAAAATGAACCATTTTTCCTCACTGACCATGAAGTAAAACCCACCAGGTTTCCGGGCCTGATAGAAGCAAAGACAACAATCCAGGAATTTATAAAAGAAATCAACAATAAGATTTTACAAACGGTCTATGTTTGACAAGTTTGAAATTTTTATCATCTGTACCACCCCATCTTTTGCAAGAATCCACAATTGTGAAGAACAAATCCATGAAGTGGCATTTCCTACTCGCAGGTTCTCATCCTCCCTAAGCACTGGTAATTAGCTTGAAAAATCAAGCAACTGTTAACAATTACTACTTTCCTCATCATGGGAAAGCTAAGTGTTACACAACCTGGGTCCTGAATATCTCGGTAGAAGACAATGCAGCACATCAAGACAACTTAAATATAGAATCCTTTTCTATTCCTTTTTGAGGACTTGGAAATAAAATAAAATTACATTCTGACAGGCTTTATAGCAATTTCCATTCTGCGTAGTGCAACTTTTATGCGTTCCCTCAAGTTTTCATTTTCACAATCAACAATATTGCTTGTGTGGTCCACATTGGCCACGACACCATCCACAGATACAATCAATTTTCCATCCAATTCCTTCACATCTCCAAACAATGAAACTAACAAAGATTGCACTATTTTCGAAGTATCCACTGCCTTGCCTTCCGTAGACTCTACATCGGATGTCTTCATCTTTGGAGACTCTGGATTGAAATTCATCATCATTGCAATAATGGAGTCTGACACCATGTCAGTTATCGGATCAGAGACCCACTGCAGCACTACATAATCCATTCCTTCTTGTTTCACCAAGACTTTGCCATGAACTTTAAGAGTAGGAACTTCCTCATTTAAAGTTTCTACACCTTCATACAATTGCTGAAGGCGGTGCCTAAGTACAGTGAATGCTCCCTTGTATGGAATAGATAACCGCTGTGTAACGGTTCCTGTTGAGAGTTGGGTGAATACATGAAGATCTTCAGGAGCCATTATTTGGTAAGTGAAACCTTTTCTTACCAATAAACCACCCACTTGACTGCCTACTTCTGGAGTTTTTTCTGCCAACCTACCTATTGCCTTTGCTGTCTTCTCAGCATTGAAATGCATCTCTACTGTCTGACAATTCTTTGGTGATAAGACCCTAATATTTTGGTCGGCAAACTGAGTCATTAACTTTTGTTTAAGACGTCCCATTTCATTTGCTTCTCCGTGCACCAGAATAATATTTGGTGGCTGAAGTTCATTTAAAAAAGCACTTGTCTGGCTGAAATCAGCATGAGCTGAAAATGAAATATAGTGAACCTGCATATTCAGAGGAGCCTGCAACCCACTCATCAATGTCACGTCCTTTGGTTCATTCATAATTGTTTTTGCCAGCGTGCCCTCAACTACATACCCAGGAATTATACATGCATTCTTCTTATCCTGACACCAAATATCAAAGAGCTGCCTTGACAAACCACTCTGCAAACCACCTGGACTAGCCATTACTACTGAAGGCCCATCATCCTCAAAGTTCTCTATGCTTTTGAGAGGCATTATGTGCTTAAAATCAAATGGATTTGAACCTTCAAATTGTGCGCGAATCCTGTCATTCATTGCATTTATGTACGTCTGATAAACAGCCAAGCATCTCTTTGCCAAAGGAGAAGCATAGTAGATTGGAACATTATGGAGCTCTGGATGTCCTGCCCAATATTCATCAAGAATCAACAGAAGTTCCTGAGCACGTCCCAATGCAAATGCAGGAATAAGGACCCTTCCACCCTGAGAGACAACATTGTGTATAACATCAGTAAATCTTTTCTCTCTGATAGCTCTGGGCTGATGAAGTTGTACACCATACGTTGACTCAATTATACAAACATCGGGAGAGAACTGAGGAGTTTCAGCAGCACGAAGGTGGCGATCTTCTTCCCGGGAGTAATCACCAGTATATAACACACGCACCCCCGCAATGTCAACCATGAACATCGCTGCACCCAGTACATGTCCTGCTGTGTAACACCAGAATCTGATGCCATTCACCTCCAAGGTCTGATGAAAGTCAATCACCTGCAACAGTTCATATACAGATTGACTAACTAGAATATAAATTTGTAAATCAATTGTCAAGTATAACCTGCCATCAGAAGCATATTTTACAAGAGACTCGACCTGGCAGCATAAATACAAATGAAGTATAAACCTAGTACAAGAACTTTAGCTTATTAATAAAGTGGATGAGAGAAAGAGGATGTGCACCTCAATCTTATCCATCGTTCGAAGAATGTCTTGTTCATCAAACAGCATATCTTCAACGGACACTTTGCTTACTTTCACATAATCAGAAAGTAAAAGTTTGTAAATAGCTTTGGTTGCATGTGTCATAAATACCCGGCCTTTGAAAGTTGTCTGGATAGAAATGATTAATTAGTATTTAACATGTATCGGAATCTTAGGACATAGAAAGAATAAAAATCCAACCAAATATGCAATTCATACAAGACATAGGGTATATAGCCCACACCTTCTCCAGGAAATAAGGAAGGGATGCTGCATGGTCCAAATGGAAACTGCACAAAAAGTTATCATATTGGTCATAGAGATTTTGTGATATCATTTTGATTCTCCTCTGATGCACAAAATCTCCATATAAACAAAAAAAAACTTCTGCTTCCAATCCATATTGTTAGGCCAAAGTTCAACCTAATCCGATATTTAGAGTACAATTGCAGGTTAAAATCCTAGCACAGGTATTATTAGCCCACTTTACTTTCTAAAATGGAAGGGCAGAGATGTAGTCTATCAAGGCAATATAGTTGTGTATTTTGAAGCAAACTCCATAAGAAAATTAAACAGAATTTTCTATTTTAACCTTGAGCTGGCGTAGCTCAAGGCTCAAATGTGTTGAAATATAACTAGGTTCGGTCTTCATAATGATACAGATATATGTAATCATGATTTTATGTATTTAATGAAAAGAGAAAAATAAATTTATTATTGTTGTTCTTGAGGCATGGATTTCACACTCAAGGGAAATTTATTTTTAAGTCAAGCACCCATTGAGTGCTTCTAGGTTTGCCATAAAGTCAATTGAGTCATTTTCATGTATTGAAGACCCATTTGGGCATGTTACATATTGTAAAGAAAAATTTATTGAGTCAAATAGAGTCAAAAGACCCTGCAAGACCTCGTCATGGCACAAAGATCAAGTCGGCCTCAAGACAACAATTCTTACCCCTCAAAAGGCCTATATATAAGAAGGAACTCGAACTCATTTGGATATCCTCTCAAACAAGTTTGATCTCCTCAAGGAAGTAGCTAGAAAAGGACGAAGAAGAAGAAGAATCAAAGTTTTGGGCCTCTCTCTCTCTCTCTCTTTTGTTAGGGTTTCTATAGTTACTGGGCTAGACGAAATTCTGAAGCTACATCGAAGCTGTGAAGCTGCATCAAAGTCGTGAAGCTGCAAGGTCGAAGCTATGAAGCTGCATATAAGTCGTGAAGCTGCAAGGTCGAAGTTGTTAAGCTGTGAAGTCGAAGTTGTGAAGCTACTTCTAGGTCGAAGTTGTGAAGTTGCTTCTAGGTCGAAGCTGTTAAGCTTCTAGGTCGAAACTGTTGAAGTTGTATCAAGGTCGAAGCTGTGAAGCTAGTAGATCGAAGTTGTTGAAGCTGCTAGATCGAAGTTGCAGAAATTATTGTTGGGGTCGAAGTTGCTGGAGAAGTTGTTGGAAGGTCGATATTTCTTGTTGGAAGTTGTGTAGGGAAAGCTCATCAAGAAGGAAGGATGACTTCGTATTGCCGGGTCTTGGTCAAGGGTAATAGGTCTTGGAATCCATCAATTGAAGTTCTATAAGAAGAGAAGAATTTTGGTGGGTTTTCCTCTCAATTGGAGAGGTTTTCACCCAGGCTAATTGTAACGACCAAAGTTCGTATACGCAGCGAAGTAATCTTCAAAACACTTGGAAGATGTAAACATCCATAGTAGGACAAGTAATTGTATATTGAATATATATAAAATAATTGATGTGAGATGAGATGATTGCAATGAGGGTGAGGGCTTGCTTATATACCCTAGGCAGGTACCTCTTCACCAATGGTTATGTCCTTAGGGACATACCTTTTCATTAACTAATTCTAATTAATGATTACTAATTAATCACTAATATGATTGTTATTATTTTATTTTTTGCATTATTTTTATATAATTTTATTCATAACATTGCCCTTCCTCTTCAAAAAGTTGTCCTCAAAGCTTACTGATGTAGAGCTTGATCTCTTTTCCTGTTTCAAATATCTCCTTGTCTCAGAACTTTCATCTTCGTTGATACAAGACGATATGATCCTTGGAGCGATAAATAAAATTGTGGAATCGAAAATGGATTTGACCATCCTAGATTAATGCTCTGTGAAATCTTTCGGTCACTAGAAATTTGCAATGAATTGTTATCATCGGAC
Organism: Pinus albicaulis; assembly: GCA_034641835.2. Classification (NCBI taxonomy): domain Eukaryota; kingdom Viridiplantae; phylum Streptophyta; class Pinopsida; order Pinales; family Pinaceae; genus Pinus; species Pinus albicaulis. Next base: position 1,122,577,413 of record CM076577.1, on the reverse strand, counting down.
TGGATTCTGCAAACTTCAGTATTCTTTAGAACATAAATCTGTTTTTTCCATTCTAAGTGATACTGGTACATATATTGATTGGAAAGTTTTCTTTTGTGATTCAGATGTCGATAAGGAGTTCTTCTGGTTGGACATTCCCTTATCATGTTAGTGGCAGTTCCTTGATTTCCTTCAGGTGTTGTTGATGTTGAGTTGGCATCATCATTTGGAATGTCCATCGTTTGAACTGCAACTTCTGAATATGTTTTAACTTCTCTAGATTTCTCTTCTTCTTTACTTGTGATATTGACTAGATCAATATTTATTCCTTTATCTTCAACTTGGACTGAAACGTCTAACGACTTCAATCTATGTTGCACGGGTTCGCGAACTCGGTGGTGGGGTTCTTGAACTCGTCTCGGGTTCTTGTCCCCAAGTACCAGATTCGGGTTTGGGTGCTTCTGAGAAGAACCCATAAGAATCGCGTTCTTTTATGAAGAACCGGGTTCTCCATAAAAAAAAATTGGGTTCTTTTGTCTTGATGGGTACGGAGAACCCTGATGATGCGTACTTGGAACCCCAAAATTGGATTCTTTGGGGTTCGCGTGGACCGATTTTGGATTAAAAATTTTAATAATTTTTTTTATTGAAAGTTAAAAATTAAAAGTTAAAAGTTAAAATTTAAAAAATTTATTGAAAGTTAAAGATAAACTGTAAATACTAAAACCTAAAGGCTAAGTCGACTTTGCTTTCATTTTGTTCACCCTTCGACGGCAGCAGAGGACAAACATTCGACGGAAGGCATTTGGTTTTAGAGGACGAGGTGTTCGAGGGGAATTCATTGTTGTATGCGCAGGGACTAGAGGTTTCCTCCACAGAGACGTCGATGCCTTGAGAAGATAGTTCATTGGTCTACAAGAGAGTGGAGACACAATCTGTGCGACGTGACTCAATCCACATAGCCGTAATCCACAAAGATGCGCCACGCACTCCACAAGAACTCTTAGACTCTTGCCCACCTTCAGTGAAAAAGTGAAATGTTACCTCAAACACCTGTAATTAAAGCAAGAAATTACGTTCAGGATTAAAAATCCTCACAACACTAAAAGGAAAATGGGAACAAAACAGAAAATTAATTTGCCTTTTATAGCAATTTCTCACAAGAACTATTGTCGGAAACCTATAACAATGGCATGCTTTTGCTAATTTTATACATAAAACCACTTACATATTATGGAAACGGGAAAAGTTTATTCTAGCTTACTTGGTGATTTTGATTCACAATAGTCTTTTACACTTTACTTTTAAGTTATGGTTATGACATGAAAAGTACAGTGATTCTCTTTCCTTAGATATCCAAATGTACCAATGGTCCATGTGATGTTAGTGTTTTCATGGTCCATGATCCATCCATCATCATCGATCATCATGCCATCCTGTCATGTACCATCTTTGTATTTCATCTCATCTCTACCCTGTTGAACACTGATATGAATAATGAAGAAGAATCGATCGAGAGTGAGTCACAAGACCTTACCACTCTCCACTGACCAAAGTCAGTCTTGATCCCAAATCAAGTTGTTGAACACCATGCATCACCATGCATCCTAGACATAAGGAATACGACAGTACACGATGCATCCATCGGTAGTGCTATGGTCCCTATCCACTTTTCCCAACTCATTGGCCAGATGAGAGGTACTTCCCATGAGTCCCAGACTACATGGGTAGGATGTATGTTGGGGCATCAACAGGAGAAGATGAACCACTAATATGAACCACTCATCCTGCTCATATGCCATAGCAGAAGATGAACCACTCATCCTATGCATATCTCAATCACAGGGGAAGGTGAACCACTCACCCTACACATACATCCATCGGTAGTGCTATGGTCCCTATCCACTTTTCCCAACCCATTGGCCAGATGAGAGGTACTTCCCATGAGTCCCAGACTACATGGGTAGGATGTATGCTGGGGCATCAACAAGAGAAGATGAACCACTAATATGAACCACTCATCCTGCTCATATGCCATAGGAGAAGATGAACCACTCATCCTATGCATATCTCAATCGCAAGGGAAGGTGAACCACTCACCCTACACATGTCAACCATCATGGGGTAACACAGGGGAAGGTGATCCACCCTGTACACAACGCACCAATAAGGGAAGGTGAACCACTAACCCTATGGTCACTCATAGCTCCAAGAAGTACCCCAAGCCCCCAGGAGCTCCCAGAATGTCCAACTCAAGCAGGACCCTGATGGGAGGGTCTTTCCACGACTCCAAGTCTCTCTCGAAAGGCTTGGAATTTGACCTTCCCTACGGACTTTGTGAGGATGTTTGTGACCTACTCATCAGTCATGATGTGTTGGAACCTTATTGCTCCCTGATGTACCATATCCCGAATAAAGTGGTACCTGATATCAATGTGCTTGGAGTGGTCGTGGAACACGGGATTCTCTGAAAGGAGAATCCCACTTTGGTTGTCGCAAAAGATCATGGTGGTATCCAGCACGTGCTCAAATAGCTCACTAAAGAGCTTCCTCAACCAAAAAGCCTCACAACAGGACATACTAACAGCAATGTATTTGGCCTCGGCGGTGCTTAAAGCAACAGATTTCAACTTCCTGCTCATCCAAGATATTGAAGTAGACCCCAATGAGAAGCAACATCCAGACGTGCTTTTACGATCCACCACACTGCCAGCCTAGTCAGCATCAATGTATCCATGTAGCCTCAAATTCCCGGCAGTGTATCTCACTCCATAGTTGATTGTGCCACAGAGATATCTCAAGAGATTCTTAGCAACAATCGAATGTATGCGATGAGGCTCAACCATAAATTGACTCAATGTATTCACAACGAACCATATGTCTGGACAGGAGTTTACCAAGAACATCAGGGCCCCGACAAGTTGTATATATTCGGAAGGGTTTTCCAATTCGAGCCCAGCAACACTACCATATAGCTTCTTGAAGTTAAATTCCATCGGAGTAGACACAAATTTGCAATCCACCATCCCACATCTATTGAGCAGCTTCACAAATGAGAAAGGAAAATCTCACCTCGCTTTTGCCAAACCTCTAGGCCTAGGAAGTAGTGCATTAAACCTATGTCCTTCATCTCGAACTTGGAAGCCAACTCCCTCTTGCATTGATAAATGAGAGGGTCTACACCTATCAGAAAGAGATCATCTACATGAAGGACCAAAATGAGAGGCATGTCATTTTCAACCTTGAAGTATAGGTCAGGATCAGCTTCGCTTCTTGTAAATCCCAGCTTCATAAGATAGTAATCAATCCTCTCATACCAAGCCCTAGGGGTTTGCTTCAACCCATACAATGTTGATTTTTGTAGCATCGTAAACTACTCTAAGCCCCAAATTTGGTGCAGAGGCTTAGACATGAGTATTCCAAAGAACCCAGAAACCGTTTGTGAAAATTCCACTCTGTTAATGTTTTATTAAAATAATTAAATTATTTTAATGTGGACCCTAAGTCTAAACTTAGGGAAATTAAATAGTTAAAGGGTTTTAATAAAACATGAGTGAGAATGATCTAGAAAACGAATATCAGGTCATGTTATAATCTTAGCCATTGATTACAGATCTAATCTCGGTTGTTGATGTCTCAAAGAGAAGACTATAAAGGAAGTCTTGAGGGCCATTTGGAAAGAGACACCAAATTGATCTAGAGTTCGAAATTTCTTGGGCAGGGTTTGCTGAGAAATTCGAGCTAGAGATATGCACAGTGAGGGGTAGAGATAGCATCCAGAGAGGAAGAAATCTTCTCAGCTAATGGAGCATCAGTCAAAGAGAGGCAGAGGTGATCTAACCTAGTCAACGTTGAAGAAAGAAGGGCTAACGTAGTGACTGCGTAGGGCTCACGCAGAGGCAGCACAAAGGCAGAGGAGGGTTTCTAGAATTTTGATTGTAGATCAGTTTCGAAGGCCGGGATCCGGAAAGTGACACCGAGAGGTTGTTCCCCAAGGTCCACAGCGGAAAAATGATTTGGTTGGGACTGAACACTGAGCCTGGAAGGGGGTGACACAGTCACTGGAAGGTCCATTGTTGGGACTGCGCAGTGCATCTCCAGGGCAAGGTTTTCTTCATCTAGATCAGTCGGGAACTCAGTGATTGAGTGAGGTAAATCCTCACAAATTCTTATGCCAGTATTTCTCTCTATAACTGAATTACCCTCGGGGTATTTAGAGATGTATTCAAACATTTGCTATTGCATAATAATAAAACCCTCAGATCTGTTGCAATAGTTTTCCCGCATTGGGTTATTCTAGGGACTTAGTCCAAAATAAAGGTGTCATACGTGTGATTGATTTACTTGTTCAGTTTCCTTGTTTCGGAATCATGAGTATTATAGTGTAGGCTGCTCCAGTGATTGCTTCAGTATTTCATGTATGATTCAGAAATAATTGTGTAAAGTAAATTACATAATAAAAGAAGTAATCCAATTGATTGGAGTAGGATTCCTTAGATTTTTCAGATCTAGGAATTTTCACATGGTATCAGAGCATTGATGTGAAAAAGGAAGAATGGATCTGAATTATGAAGTGAAGGTCGTTTTTGCTGCAATGCAGCAAAACGAATCCATTGAAGAAATGCGCAGTTCTAGCCTGGAGGGCTAAGATTTTCGTGGCAGTCTCTCTCGCAGTGAGTCGATAGAGAGAAAGGGCTTCCAAATAGAGATCTTGTTGTGGCAAAGGGAGCAGCGCAAAGCCTCCACGCAGAAGACAGAGGGACGCAATTTTCTGAAGTTGTTGCTAGGCAGAAAAGCTTTAGAAGGAGACAAGAGCACATATTGAGGGAATTCTTCCTCAGTGATTTCTAAGCCGAAGAAGTCAGCATTTCTCAGTTGTTGAGCAGTAGAGGAGTAGCAGAACATACAACTCCATCAGTGAGTGTGTATGCCTGCTAGGAGTTGCGCAATAAGGAGGAAGAGGGAGCATATTCGACAGATTTCGGCTGAGATGACATCTCACGGACTTCGTGATCAGGGTCGGTTGGAGGGCTCCTCTAACTATATGATCTGGTAGGAACGGGCTCAATTCCTTCTGGATGAACATGATCTGAATGTGTTTGTGGAGAACGCAGTAGATGTTCCTATGGATGCGGATCAGCTCAAGAAGTACAAGGCAGATATGGCCAAGGAAAAAAGGTTTCTCCTTGATGGTGTCAAGGATCACATCGTCTCACATGTGGCTGGCAATGTTACTGCCAGAGAGATGTGGGTAGCTTTGCATGACCTATTTGAGGGATCTTCCGAGCAACAGAAGTTGTACTTAGAGTAGAAGCTCTGTATGATCTAGATGCGGAAAGGGGAGCGCGTGGCTTCATACCTCATGCGGTTTTAGGAGATTCGAGATCAACTGTCGACAGTAGGTGCTACATCTACAGTTGCAATCATGGTACGGATGGTGCTTAACGGTGTCACGGAGGAGTGGCAAATGTTTGTCCAGAGCATACTGGGTTGGGCAGCATTACCTAGTTGGGAGCAGTTGTGGTCAGCTTTTCAGGAGGAAGAGCTGAGAAGAGATCTCGTCAAGTGCAAACTTGATTGCAGTAGTGGAAGCGGATCGAAATCCATGGAGGAAGAGGAGAATGCAGCCCTTGCATTGAAGGGACAGCAACGCAACAGAAACCGAAGCATGATGTTTTGAAGGTCAAGAGCTTCAGAAGTGGCAAAATGGGCCACTATGCATCTCAACGTCCTCTGAAGAAGGGCAAAGATGAGAAGCATAACCCGAAGGTTGCAGCCGCAAAAATCGAGGATGATTTTGCAATGAGTGCCCACGCTTCTCGAAGAGAGAATTGGGGTGATATTGAACTGTAGTTCACTCTGAACTTCAGTTGGGCAGGATCGTTGAGGAGCCCATCTCATTGATCATTACCTTGCTACAGGAGCCCATAATCAATAGTAGCAAGATGGAGGAGTTTCTGTGAGAGCTGAGGTGTGATGGAGACGACAGTGCAGTAGGTAGCAGTGTTCATTTTTGGAGCAGCACAATGCATCAGAGGGATAGCGCAGTAGTTACCCATAGTCAAAGTCTTCAACACTAAGGTGCATCCACTTAACACTTGTTCAGTTTTGGGTGAGTTCAGTTGTTTCTTTCAGCAGTTGAGTTGCGGTGCAAATGCAGTGTTAGCAGCATAGCAGATACGACACTTGAGAGGGAGTTGTAGTATGGATGCAACAGTGGTAGTGGCAGTGGCAGTGGCGGTGTCATGGGCAATAGTACAGTTGCAGCCGCAGCGTAGTGTTTGATGGACTTCAACAGCGCAGTGGTTAATGGACTTCAGCAACGCGGAGGATGCTTCAGAGACAGACCAGTATGCAGCAGGCATATTGTTACAACACCTTCCTTGCTAAGAGGGAGTGTTGATTTTTATAGCATTGGAAAGTGCTCTAAGCCCCAAATTTGGTGGAGAGGCTTAGACACGAGTATTCCAAAGAACCCATAAACCGTTTGTGAAAATTCCACTCAGTTAATGTTTTATTAAAATAATTAATTATTTTAATGGGGAACCCAAGTCTAAACTTAGGGAAATTAAATAATTGAAGAGTATTAATAAAACATGAGTGAGAATGATCTAGAAAACGAAGATCAAGTCATGTTATAATATTAGCCGTTGATTAGAGATCTAATCTCGGTCGTTGATGTCTCAACGAGAAGACTAAGGAAAGAGTTGAAGGCCATTTGGAAAGAGACACCGAATTGATCTAGAGTTCGAAATTCCTGGGGCGGGGTTTGCTGAGATATTCAAGCTAGAGATCTGAGCAGCGAGGGGCATAGATATCATCCGAAGAGGAAGAAATTTTCTCAACCGATGGAGCATCAGTCAGAGAGAGGCAGAGGTGATCTAACCCAGACAGCATTAAAGAAAGAAGGGCTAATGCAATGACTGCGTAGGGCTCACGCAAAGGCAACGCAAAGGCAGAGGAGGGTTTTTGCAATTTTGCTTGTAGATCAGTGTCAGAGGTTGGGATCCGGAAAGTGACATCGGGAGGTTGCTTCTTAGGGTGCATAGAGGCAAAACGACTTGGTTGGGGCTGAATGTTGAGCCTAGAAGGGGGTGACGCAGTGGCTGGAAGGTCCAGTGCTAGGACTACGAAGAGGCTGCGCAGTGCCTCCCCAGGGCAGGGTTTTCTTCATCCGGATCAGTCGGGAACTCGATGATTGAGTTAAATCCTAATAAATTCTTCTGCCAATATTTCTCTCTCTAACTGAATTACCCTAGGGGTATTCAGAGATTTATTCAGACATTGTTACTGTATAATAATAAAACCCTCCCATCTGCTGCACCATTTTTCCCGCATTGGGGTTTTTCGAGGACTTAGTCCAAAATAAATGTGTCATATGTGTGATTGATTTCCTTGTTCAGTTTCCTTGTTTCAAAATCATGAGTATTATAGTGTAGGTTGCTTCAATGATTGCTTCAGTATTTCATGTATGATTCATAAATATTTGTGTAAAGTAAATTACATAATAGAAGATGTAATCTAGTTGGTTGCAGTAGGATTCCTTAGATTGTTCAAATCTAGGAATTTTCACATAGAGGGCTTTCTTCAACATGCACATGTGTGTCCTCTGATCTTGTACTTCGAACACCTGACGTTGTTCCAAGTAGACTTCCTCCTTAAGCAATAAAGCAATATTAACATCCATTTGGTGTAGATCAGTTTCAGAGGTCAGGATCCGGAAAGTGACACTGGGAGGTTGTTCCTCAGGGTCCACAGAGGCAAAACGACTTGGTTGGGGCTGAACACTGAGCCTAGAAGGGGGTGACACAGTGGCTGGAAGGTCCAATGTTGGGACTGCGCAATGCCTCCCAAATGCAGGGTTTTCTTCATCCGGATCAGTCTGGACCTCAATGATTGAGTGAGGTAAATCCTCACAATTTCTTCTGCCAATATTTCTCTCTGTAACCGAATTACCCTAGGGCTATTCAGAGATGTATTCAGACATTGCTACTGCATAATAATAAAACCCTCAGATCTGCTGCATCGGTTTTCTCGGATTGGATTTTTCAGGGGACTTAGTCCAAAATAAATGTGTCATATGTGTGATTGATTTCCTTGTTCAGCTTCCTTGTTTCATAATCATGAGAATTATAGTGTAGGTTGCTTCAGTGATTGCTTCAGTATTTCATATATGATTCAGAAATATTTGTGTAAAGTAAATTACATAATAGAAGAAGTAATCCAGTTGGTTGCGGTAGGATTCCTTAGATTGTTCAAATCTAGGAATTTTCACATAGAGGGCTTTCTTCAACATGCACACGTGTGTCCTTTGATCTTGTACTTCAAAACCCTGAGGTTGTTCCAAGTAGACTTCCTCCTTAAGTGAGCCATGCAATAAAGCAGTCTTAACATCCATTTGGTGTAGGCTCCATCCTTGAGAGGCAGCGAGAGCAATAATAGATCGAATAGTGGTATATGGGGAAACCGGTGCAAATATCTCGTCATGATCCACCCCTTCCTTTTGAAAGAAGCCTCGAGCAACGAACCTGGCCTTATATTTTTCAGCACTCCCATCAACTCCATGTTTGATTTTCTAAATCCATTTAGAAGTGACCACAAACTTGTCCTTAGGTCTAAGAACCACATCCCAAACATCATTCTTCATGATTGATTCATACTCCTCATTCATCGCATCCTTCCATACTTGGTGTTTTACGGCTTCTTCGAACGTACATGGCTCAAATTGAATCATAGTATTAAAAACTGGTTGGGTCAAACCGACCGGTCAGACCCCTGGCAGTCAAAACCAGTCAAAAAACCCAGTTCAGCTCATCATTTCGCCTGAAAATTCGGTCAATCTGTGCTGACTGGCCAGTTCCATCCTTAACCGGTTGGTCAGCATCTAAACCCTTGTAGGGACCCACGCACGGCCAGCAAAGCAGTTTAGGGCTGATTTGGAGGGAAGGGGGGGTTGTTTCCCTCCAAAAACACCCTCCCCAATCCTTTATAAGTAGAGGCAGCCTCTCCTTTGTCTCACACAATCTCATTTGCAACTTTGTGAGTTTGATTGAGAGCTTGGAGAGTGTTGAGTATTTGTTGGAGTAGTGATCTTGGAGGCTTGGAGTTGGAGTTGGAGTTATCTTGGAGATAGTTTGGAGCTGTCGATAGAGTTGGCATCTTCAAGACGAGGCTAAGGAAGCTAGTTTGCATTGCCAAGTAAGGATTTTCACTTGAAAAATCCATCATTTCATTGTTGTTCATGTATTTATTTTCTCATGTGTTTAGCTATGCTATTGCTATCAAATCTCTAGTCCTATGCTATCAAAATTTGTATGTTTGAATGTGCATTTTGTTTCGTAAATTTAGCCTTGGTTGTCCATTTATCTTAGCTGCAATTTTTTTTAAATGGCAGATTTATTTCCAAATTTCAATTATTTCAAGTCAAGATGGCTCCAAAAACCAAGGACAGTGCATCGACCCATTGTGATGTGGTTGATGGAAAGATGATATGCAAATTTGGTGAAAAATCTATTGGAGGTGGGGGTATTCTTAGATTGAAACAACACTCGGCTGGGATAAGAGGCCAAGTAAAGCCATGTGATGCACCTAATGAAGTGATAGGTCTGGTTAGGGCAAAATACCTTGCCAAGTTTGAAAAGTTTGAGGAGACTAAAGCTAGGGAGAAGGCCATCCAAGATGAAATTGCAAGCAAGAGGGAACTAATAGAAACCCTGAGACAGAGTGGGTATGATGATTATGAGATTCAAGACTCCACTTCTATCCCTTCCACCAATGACCCCTTTCACTATGTTCCTCCTGTTGGCCAAAAATCAAAACCAACAAAGAGACCCAACATCCAGAGTTATTTCTCATCCACTACTAATCCCACAGCCACTTCCTCCCAGCCAAGTCGTCAACCCACTTTGGATCAACATTGGAAAAAACAATGCAAAGAAACTTCTTATCAGTACATTGCTAGATGGTGGTATGATTCAGATATCCCATTTAATGTTGCTCGCTCACCTTATTACCAAGCTATGTGGGACTCTGTTTTAGCTACAGGAAAGAGCTTCAAAGGCCCTACTGTGCATGACTTGAGGGGATCTCTTTGGCAACAAGAGATTTGTAATATTGATGAGTATTTGGTTGAATATAAAGAGTCATGGCTCAAAGCAGGTTGTTCCATCATGTCAGATGGATGGACTGATGGAAAGAACCGCACTATCATTAACTTCCTTGTTTCTTGCCCTCGAGGAACAATGTTTTTGAGATCAGTTGATGCATCTGATAAGGTGAAGGATGCAGCCCTTCTATTTGAGCTTTTGGATGAGATTATTCAGGAAGTGGGAGAGCAGAACGTTGTGCAGGTCATCACAGATAATGCCTCAAACTATGTTCTTGCTGGAAAGATGCTTGAGTCCAAGTATAATACCATATTTTGGACTCCATGTGCTGCACATTGCATAGACCTCATGCTTGAGGACATAGGCAAAGTGGATTGGGTAAAAAACATTGTAGAGCATGGCAAGTGCATTACAAAATACATTTACAACCACTCATGGGTATTGAGCCTAATGAGGAAAAACACTGGGGGCAAAGAGCTTGTTAGGCCTGCCATTACGAGATTTGCAACTCACTTCCTCACGTTGCAATGTCTCAATTCTCAACAGAAAAACCTACAGAAAATGCTTTCTTCTGATGATTGGACTGACTCCCGATGGGCTCGTAGATGGTGGGAAAAGATGGCAATGGGATACATTTATAAGGCTATGGATCAAGCAAAGGAGTAGATACGGGCAGTTTACAGGGACAGGTTAGCTAAATATGGCTGGATATGGGAGATCATTGATAACAGATGGAACAATCAACTCCATCGTCCATACATGCAGCTGGGTATTTTTTGAACCCAAAGTATCATTATAAAGCTCGGCTAGGAGATGGGCAGGATGGGGAGGTCAGATCTGGATTGATTGATTGCTTGGAGCGCATGGTCCCTAACCGTGCAGACCTTTTGGAAACACATAAACAACTTACTCTTTTCAGTATGGCAGCTGGTACCTTTGGAAAGAACTTGGCAAAAATGGCAAGAGATGTGGATCAACCAAGTAAGCAATTCCAATTTGTTTTTCTTTTCAAGTTAAATTGTTTGTAAATAAGTAATGAAATGAACTATGTTACTAATTAATGTCTTTTTATTTGCAGCACATTGGTGGGAGTCATTTGGCGGCCAATGTCCTCAATTGCAAAAGTTTGCAATTAGAATCCTCAGCCAAACTTGCAATGCTTCAGGTTGTGAGCACAATTGGTCTGTTTTTTAGCACATACACACAAAGAAGAGAAACCATTTGGAACAGAAACAGTTAAATGATCTTGTGTTTGTGCAATACAATCTTCGCTTGAGGCAGAACCAACTGATGAACAAAACGCCTGATCTAGATCCCATTGTGTTGGATGATATTGATCCAACATCAGAATGGGTGGAGGAGACTGAAGATCCAGTGTTTGAGGCAGATTTTGATTTTGAAGCAGCATTAGCGGGGGATGAATTTGAAGCAGATTTGGTGGCGCCATCAGACGGAGACCCAGGATTGGTAGCTGCATCAAGGAAAGGCAAACAACCAATGGAAGCCACTAGTCATGCAGCTCGAGTAACTCGTGCTTCCATAGGTCCACTTCTATTGTTATTGGTGGCAATGGTATTGAGGTTGCAGATGAGCCTGAGGCTGAGGCATCCTCAGACTCTGATCCAGATGATGTCTATGTAGTTGCCGATGTTGATCCTGTGTCTAGTAGTGGTGATGAATTTGATGATTGATCATGATTCATGTGTAGTCTTGTATTAGGTCAATGGCCTCATAGCTTGTAGCATTGTTTTTGGACTTTATGGGCCATTTGGAGCCTCATTGCTTATGTATTTTTCGATGATATGTATTGCGCTCGGCGCCACTCTGATATATTCACCTTTACATGGTATATACATTAGCAAACTTTGCATATTTTGTCTCTACTGGCTTGCAATCATGGTTGCAAATCTTAAAAATAATATTTTTTATTAAAAAATAATTATTTAATGTATTTTTTTTAAAACCGGTTCGTTTAGACCTGACCAGTACTAGTTAGACCGATTCTGGTCCAGTTACCAATTCATTAGGTCCACCGGTCCGATCATCGGTTCCGGTTTTTAATACTATGGATTGAATAATAGTACTCGCAGCAGCTAAGTTCTGATCCCCGGTTCTGGTTTTTAATACTATGGATTGAAATTTGAATAATAGTACTCATAAAAGCTAAGTACACTTGATACATGTTTGGCTTCTTACTTTCGCGAAATGTCCCTCTTGGAGCAATATGTCTTTCAGCATCTTCGAGAGTATCTTTGAACCACAAAGGTCTTTTCCTTGAGGTAGAAGGATCACCGGGAGGTGGATCAATGGGATCCATCAGACCTTCAACATCGGGCATCGCTCATCTGTCGAAAGTTCATCCTGTCTTCCTGCAATATTGTCATTGTCCTTCCTTGGGATAGGGAGATCTTTGGCTTTCCCAAGGGAAGAATCCTCATCGAAAGTGACATCATGGCTTATTTCCACTTCTCTTTGACCATGCACATAGATTTTATATGCCTTTGAATTTTCACTATAGCCCACAAATGTACCTTTCTTCCCAGATGCTTCTAACTTGTTTCTTTTCTCTTTAGGCACATGAAAATACACGAGACAACCAAATATTCTAAAATGAGAAACATCAGGTTTCTTACCAGTGAAAACTTCTTCAGGTGTCTTGAAATCCAATGCTTGATGCAAGCTCCTATTTTGAACATATACAGCGATGTTGGCAGCTTCTCCCCATAAGAACTTCAGTAGGCCATGGTCATGGAGCATGGGACGGGTGGCTTCTATGATTGTTCGATTCTTCCTTTCAACAACTCCATTTTGGTAGGGAGTGTATGGAGTGATGGTCTCCCTCTTAATGCCATCATCTCTGCAAAAGTCATTGAATTCATTTTATTCATATTCGGTCCCATTATCAGTTCTCAATATTTTGATCTTATTCCCTATTTGATTTTCCACCAAGGCTTTGAAAGAAAACCATTTGAACACTTTGTCCTTCTTCAAGAAATAGATCCACGTTTTGTGAGAAAAGTCATCCACAAAAATTGCATAGTATAAGTATCCTCCTAATGATGTTATGGGCAACATACAAAATAGATCAGAATGGACCAATTGAAGAGTGTCGGTAATTTAACTTTCACTTGAAGGGAATGGTCCCCTTATAAGTTTCCCAACTGCATAACCCTGACAAACACCTTCATGATTCATGTTGAACTCGAGCATACCTATGACCATCTTCCTTACCCCAGGTAAGGCTTTGTAATGAAGGTGGGCAGATCTTTGGTGCCATAATTATGATTGAAGAGAAGTATCATAGGTCAAGGCTCCCAAAAGGACTTCCTCCAACTTGATAATGACCATCAACCCTAAATCCAAGTGTAAATGCATCTTTAGGGTTTCTTTGCCAAATACATACCTTTCCATCAATGAATGCTACCTTGAAGCCTTTATCTTCCATTGTAGAAATAGACATCGGGTTCTTCTTCAAATCGGGTACATACAATACTTCTTGTAGATGAATGGTTTGACCTTGATTTAAGTGAAGAGTGACAATCCCTATCCCTTTCACGTGGTAGATAGCATTGTCTCCAAGTATGATCTCCAAAGTAGACTTCTTTTCAATCAAATTTGAGAGGGCATCCTTGTACCCAGTGAAGTGTCTTGAAGCTCCACTATCAATCAACCAATGATCCAAAGTATCTGGAGGAGAGGCAGTAGAGCATTTCCATATCGAGCAGTGAAAGCATTTCTCTTTCCTTAATTGTTGAACCTATTGTTCCTTTGATTCCCATTGCCTTTGTAATTGTTGTGGTTGTTGTTGTCATCATCCCTTGGGGTATCCTTCTTGTGAGGACACTCTCTAGCATAGTGGCCAAACCTGTTTCAATTGTAGCACCTTCCTTTTCTTCCTTCTTTGAATCCCTACTTGAATCCTTGACCTTGTCTCTTTGGACTAGCATTTTTCTTCCTCTTCGCATGAGTGGAGAAAGCAGTAGGTTCATTTCCATTTGAAGGCTTGTCTCTCTCCACAATCCTCGTCTCTTCTTAAGTGTGTCTAACCAATAATTCATTGAAACTAGGAATCTTGCCATTGTTGATAATGGTGGTGTTAAACACATCCCATGCTCTTGTAAGACCTCCAAGAGCGATGAGAGTGAGCTCCCTATCAGCAACAACTTCTCCAATAGATAGAAGGTCATTCTTGATTTGTGTGATCCTCATGAAGTAGGGTTGGATAAACTCCCCTTTGTCCATCTTGATGTCCTTCAACTTGTTTTTGAGAATGAGGATTTGATTTGCAATGTTTACTTTGAACATCCCAATCAACTTATCATACATCTCCTTGGATGTTCCCAAATCATAAATATAGGCAACCAAATGCTTTTGAATGGAGTCTATGATAGTTCTTTTAGCTTTGACCTCAACTTTCTTGTACTTCGTCTTTGCAACAGCAGGTGCATTTGAAAGAGGCTCCACCACTCTTCCCTGCACATAAACCATTACATTATGCTCTTCCAAAGTCAAGTCCAAAGTCATCTTCCATGCATGATAGTCAGATTTGTCCTTGAGCTTATCCTTGGATTTGAACTAAGATGTAGTAGCCATTGAAGCTAGACCAATATTCTTGTTTAACAGCTTTTTCTTGGTGATTGCTTCTCTCTCTTGTTTGGCCTTTGTCTTCACCTAGGCTCTGAAACCATGTTGATTTTTGTTAACCATGGTATGTTCTATGCTTAGCACAATTACTTCAATGTTCCTTTAGCAACCCAATGACAATTTCCAATTTAGTTTTCCAATAGAAATCACATACGCCATTAATCACATTGACATTGAATGTAGATAGAACATAAAATAAAATGCAGAAGACAAGCCAAGACAAGAGGACACCAGATTTGGCAGATGCCAAGGAAAAACCCCAATGTGGGGAAAACCCTTTGATCAATTCTTCTTATTATTATATCAAATGTTCAATAGAGAGAGAGTACAAAAGTAAATTTGACTTCCTAATCACAGTGCCCTGTCAATTTCTGCAGTCAAACTTCAGCCCTAACCAGAAAGTTAAAGCCCTAACCAAAGAGTCAAAGATGGTCAACGCAGCATTCAACCTTCTCCTTTGAAGCTCAGTCAAAGGTAGTCCAACTCAGCCTCTAACAGAGGTCAAAGTCAGTGCAAAATAGTCATAAATATGTAGTCAAAACTTGGTCAACCTACGGTCAACACAGGTCAAAAGTCCTCCTTTTGCCTCGGTACTTGTGCCCAAAAATGTAGCCTACTGAGACAAAAATTTACCCTAAAAATCAAAGTCAAAGGATGCCCAAAAAGTCAAAGTTAACGTTGGTCAAAATGCAGAAAATTCTAAACTTTTTGGGCCTGCAATTTTGTATTGAAATTTGACCTCCTTGTGTCACACGTGTGAGAGAGAGAGAATGCCCAATGTTGTATGAACCAATAAGAGAAGCAGAGAGAAGAATGTGTGAGTGATGATGATGCCAAATGAGGTGAGAGGTCACTTGTATTTATACAAATCGTTGAGGGTGAAGAGTCACGTCCATTGAGCTTCATGAGCCTACATGATGATGTGGCCAACTTGAACAATTTGCACGTGTGGATAAATTCAAAACAAACTTCTGCTTGTCCAAATTGGATGATCTTAATATCAATTTTGGTCCTCTCCAAAAGAGGAATTTAATGCAATCATCATCTCCATCAAATGAGTTGTCCCAAGGTGGAATTTGGCACTAGTTGCCAATTTTAACAAAGATCCACCATTAGAATCATTGTTGGAAAGGTTCACCTCTACTTGGAAGAAGCAAGTATTACCTAAATAGTCTACATTCCACCTAGTGTGGGATCCACAGTTTGGAACGATGACAGTGAGATGACAAAAATGTGAAGCATGATAATTCTCCATCTTCAAGCAAGGGAAAGGAAACTGCTAAAGGTAGTCTAGATGACCACATGAAGGAAGAGGAATGCATATATCTAGTAATTTTGTAATAGATAGGTAAAAGTCATGTCATCACTTAGTTGCAGATAGAATGGTTGGAAAGCTCTATCTCATGAGCATGATTGAAGAAGAAGGAACTCTTCCTTATGAATGACACAAGAAGACATAAACAATATGCCTTGAACTCTTCTACATTATGACATGATAGAACCAACATCATATGACCTCATATGAGGTGGTGGACAACAATTGTCTCTATGCAAAGAGATCCTAAGGAAGCAGTATGTGAAGAAGTTGAAAGGAGAGTTGATGAAAATGCGTCTACAACTATTTAATCAACATCTAATGTTAAAAAGGGTTTGGCTATGACATCTCCATGAAGAAATTATGAAGACCCTGATAAGTATGATGAAGAAGGATAACCTCAGTAATGGAAGCTTTGGAGAAGGATTCATAAAGAAAAGATGTTGATGTCACAGAAGCAGATGTCATGACCAAGGGCCATCATGAAGAGGTAATTCTATTTTTGATGTTCATTTTTTTTTTGAAAGCATCTAGTTGGATTGGAACAGGGCTACCAGCAGAAGGTTGTAGAAATTTACCTACAACTAGTACACATATATTAGATAGATGATTCTGAGAAGAACAAAACTTGGAGGAGGTAGCAGTTTGAAGAATAGCCAGATGATGACAAAGGAGGTCACTTTAAGATGAAAAGAATGATGACATGACTAGCATTAAGTGGTTCAACACTATGTTTCTTTGACAAGAAAAAGGGAAAGTGATGAAGAAGATGGCCAAAGCCCTACAAAGAAGTTATGAAAGAAGATGGCTCCATGATGAAGAAGTTGAAGTTTATTCATGACATGATAATGCAGAAAGAGGAGCCCTACAAGCAGCGAATAGTACCATGATCTCCACGAAAGAATAGATAGTTGTTGTTGTTGAGGGATCTTGGGTCTATTCCTTTCATGTAAAGGAATGAGTAGATCCTCCCTAGTTAAGAGGGACAGATAAACACATCATTCTTGTCTTCATATCATGAAGAAAGAATGGAGGATTGGGTAAGCATTTGATATTGATACCGATACTCTTTGAGGATGAGATAGGGCATCCAATAGGCAAGAGTAGTCGAAGAGGAGATTCCCTGAGGATGTATAAATCCAAGACAAGAATGGTCTTCAAAGGACATACCTTATGAACATCGGAATGGGGTATATGCCTTGAGAGATAATGATGAGGGTGTCTATAAATCATTGTCTCCCCAAAATTGTGCTCTAATCTAGCAGAGAGATAGAGTTGTTAGTCAAGGCCTTGCTATATGACAATGTTGGTTGATATGATGACATGCATTGATATAAGCAGAAAAGATAGCTTGTGAGATGGCCTACCAATCTTACTCTTCTTATGAGAATTCTCCAGTATGAGAATGTCCATGTACCATCTATGTATTATGAATACCTCCCTAGTTAAGAGGGAGTGTTGAAATGTGTAACAAGGTTCGGTCTTCATAATGTACTCTTGATTTTATATATTTGATGTAAAAGAAAAAGAGTAAGAAGAAATTATTATTATTATTTTATAAGCATGGGTTCCATGCTCTAGTCAATTTGTTTTAGGTCAAAGCACCCATTGCGTTCTTCTAGGTTGTGTCATAGAGTCAATGAAGTCAAAAGAGTCATTATCATATGTGATAGACCCTATTAGGCATCTTGTATCAAGTCAAAAGAATATATTTAGAGTCAAAATGTGTCATAGTACCCCTCCAAGATCAAGTCGGCCTCATTAAGGGTAATTCAAGCCTCATGGAAAGGTATATATAAGTGCATTCGACCTCAATTGAAAGAGAGTATCCAAGAAGCTCAATCACAAGGAGAATAAAGAGACCTAAAGGGACAAGTGAAAGAAAGAGGAACTCAAGAAAGGAGAAGCGAAATCAAAAGTCTGAATTTTGTGACTCATTCCCTCACATGTGCGAAAATCAGTGCATCATTTTGTTGCAACAAGGTCCAAATTGCAGTCATCTAAAGGAGTCGAAGTTTGGTGTAAAAATGATCAAATTTGGAAGTTGAATCATTAAGGAGAAAGAAGCACCCTAACCGAAGGAAGAAGAAGGCCTCTTTTACCATATTACTCCCACATGTGTGAAGTTGCAACTACTGCAGGAAGATCGTAAATTGCAGGACAGAAAAAAGAGAGCGAAAAATTGTTGCAAAGGTCGAAGTTGAGGATTTGAAGAAGTTTGACTATAATTGACTTTGTTGAGCAGCAGTATATTGAAAGGAAGGTTTACTTGGTCTTGGAGGGGTCTTGGTCTTGGGTCTAAGGGTCTTGGAATTCGTCATTTGAAGATTCTATAAGAAGAGGAATTTCTTGTGGGTTTTCCTCTCTAGGAGAGGTTTTGGCCTTGGCTAGCAGCCTATATCTTGTGTCCACTTGTTCTATTGATCTTCATGTTTTGGTAGTTGTTTGATGATAAGAAGACTATAATAATCAGGAAAAGGAGTTAATTATAAATTCTACAAGTTGAAGTTTAAGAACATCACAAGCAGTTATCAAGTTAAGAGAAATCACATCGAATCTAGCTGCCCTAGATTTCTCAACACTTCAGTAATGATTCTAATACAAACATAGCTCAACTAGTCATATAACTAAAGAAAAGATCTAGATTCAAAGGTAAGTTACCTCTCATTTGTTTTAATTGCGGTAATATAGGACATTTTGTTGCTAAATGCCCTTTCAGGGAAGATGGTGATGATGAGGAAGAACCCAGAAAAAGGAACTTCCAAGGAAAATCTTGGAAAAAAAAGAATCTCTACTCCAAAGAGGATAATGATTTTTCTGACGAAGAAGGATATGATTTCGATGATGATAGAAGAGAGATCATCCTTCTCAAGAATGTAAAGAGAAATAAAAAAGAGTGGAAGAAGTGTTGAACAACCAGCTAAAAGAAAAGGAAGAAAATTGTGAGAACCTTTAAGTAGAAATTATCTCATTAAGGAAAGAGCTAGATAAGCTCAAAAAAAAACATAAAAATCTCTCAAACCCTAGATGCAATTCTCAGCAGTCAAAGATCACCATATGACAAGACCGATCTTGGTTATATGGGTGAGACTTTATACAAAGAAGATGTCAACCCTAAGTCACCACGAAAGAAAGTTGGAGAAGCTTCAACCTCAGTGAAAGCAAGGACGTAAGTCGGGAGGAGTCTGGAAACACTACTACATCAAAAAGCCATGTTGATGCTCTCAAAGAGTCCATTCGCAATGCAAGCAACAATATGATAAGGGACAAGGTCCATCAAAGAATTGAATCACCTCCAAAGCAAATCAACTTCAGAAGAATTGTTCCATTAACGCAACCATACACAGCGGAGTATCAAACTATTTTTCTTGGTCGTTGTTTTTCATGCAAAAAATTTGGACATCATGCAAAAGATTGTAAAGCTTATGCGAAAAATAATTATGAAAGAGGTTATCATCAAACCTCTAGAAATAATTTTCTAGACAATAGAATCAGAGATATTGATGGCTTCTATAACAAAAATCATAATTCATTTGCTCCACTATCCAAGTACAATGTAGAGTGTTACAAATGCAATAATTCTGGACATATGGCACAATATTTTCCTACGAAATCAAGAGAAGGGTTTTGGAAGAAAAAACAGGAAGAACCACCAACAGAAAAATGCGGACTAGTAATGTCTGCTCAAAACAATCAAAGTCAGTAGTATGTTGATAGCAAGTGCTCTAGACACATGACGGTGTTGAATTTGTAACTATTGTCGGTCTTCATAATGTACTTATGGTCACTTGATGTAATTATATTTATCATTGGAAAGCATATTTATAAATGCTTGAGTCAAAGGAAAATTTATTTTGAGTCAAAATCCCATTGCGACTTTTAAAAGATGTAAATTCAATTTTTAAAATAAAATTTTTTGCTCCAAAAGCGACAAGTCGGCTTCCCTCCAAGTCAAGTCGGCCCTCGCCAAGAGACGCGTCTATTCACCCTAGACAAACTACTATATAAAGGCAGCTCGAGCTCCTCATTTGGGGAATTCACATTCCTCTCTCAAGACAGTTTCTGGGCAAGTGAGTGAAAGAGAAGAAGGATGAAGAAGGACAAAGAAGGCCAAAGTTTCTCTCACCAATCTCTCTCTAGCAACTTGCACGTGTGAAGGAGTCTCTCTTTGTGATTCGCAGTTTCTAGGGCAACTATTGCAGGGGGACAAAATTTGTTGGGTTACTGGGGAACTGCTGCAGGGCCGAAATTCTGGAAGTGCAGGATCAAGAGTGAAGTGCAAGATCAAATTTGGGTGACGTGACTTGGAGGAGAAGACCAGTTTGACCATAGGTCTAGGTGTGTCTCTCATTGAACAAGAAGAATTTCTCTATTGAAAAGGTTGTTGGGCTTTTCCTCATAGTGGGTTTTCCCAAGGTAAATCTTGTCTCTCTTTGTGCATTGTGATCTCTACTATTCTTCTTTATTGTTGAATTTCTGAAGTATAATTGTTGAATGATATATTAGAACAAGTTAAAAGAACATCAACATCAAAAGTAATTATCAGAATTTTAAAAATCTTGTGCTAACCCTAACTGCACTAGAAAAACAAATAACTAGAGATCAAAAGAAATTTATTACCCTAAAAGGAGAAAAAGGAGGAAATGTGACTTTTGGAGACAATGGATCTGCAAGAATCGTTGGAAGAGAAATTGTAAGCCCTGACAATGGTAGGGATAAAGCACAAAATGTTTTGTACGTTGAGGACTCAAATATAACCTTTAAAGTGTCAGCTAGATGTGCGATCAACGTTATGATCTCACTTTTTGAGCTAAAGAATGTGAAATAAGAAAGACTAGTTCAAGAAGATTAGTGGGAAAAGAAATAAGGACTCCAGGTAATGTATATATTCTTGATGAAATTCAAGGAGAAAAATGCTACAATAGACAGACAAAAGAGAGTTGGTTATGGCATAAAGGATTAGGACACTTGAGCTTTAACAGTTTGTTAAAAATCAACAAAACACAAGCAGTGAGAGATATGCCAAAAATCTCAAAACCAACAAGCATCATTTGTGAATCTTGTCAACATGAGAAACGGACAAGAGTCAAAGGAGTTTGCGACATCAAGCATCAAGACCACTAGAGCTTGTTCACAAAAATATATGCAGACCAACAAGAACACCAACCCTTCAAAGCGAAGCTATGTTGTTTATTGATGATTATACTAGAATGATATGGGTTGCATTTCTGAAAGCAAAATCAGAAGCACTAGATACTTTCAAATAATTCAAGGCCATAGTTGAAAATGAAAGTGATCTAAGAATCAAATGTTTAAGATCAGATAGAGGAGGTGAATTTACCTCAAATGACTTTAATGAATTCTATAAGAAATGTGGAATCAAGAGACAAATTTCAATCGCAAGTACTCCATGACAAAATGGGATCATAGAAAGAAAAAACAGATCAATGCAAGAAACAACAAGAACAATGTTGCTAGAGGCCAAATTACCAGATAAGTTTTGGAGATAAGTAGTTGTTGCGGCAATTTACATCATGAGTAGAGCACAACTCTGAGTTAATACAGACAAGACACCATATTAGCTATGGAAAAGTAGAGCAACTTCATTTAAGTATTTCAGAATTTTTGGAAGCAAGAATTACGTGAAGATAAATGATGATAATTTGGGCAAGTTTGATTCTAGATTAGATGAGGGAATCTTCATTGGATAGTCAACAAGAAGGAAAGATTACAAATGCTACAATAAAAGACTACGCAAAGTTGTGGAATGTATTGATGTAAGAATAAACGAAGCAGAACAAACAAATGAGAATTCATAAGCTACCATCTACGTGGACCAAGAAGAGATTACTACAAAGGAAGAACGAGAAAAACAAGAGTAGTCTCCATCCAAGACAACTTTTAAATTTGTGCAAAAACATCACCTAGAGAACCAAATTACTGGAGATGTTGATGATGGCATACAAACCCGAAGAAGAATGACCAATTCCCCAGGAAAAGTAAATTTTGCCTTGCTATCCAAAATAGAGTCAAAGGATTTTGCACAAGCCAGTAAGGACCAGCATTGGGTGAATGCTATGGAAGAAGAATTGAATCAAACTGAGAAAAATGGAAACTATGAACTTGTGCCACAACCAAAAGACAAAAACATGATTGGGACTACGAGGGTATTCAAAAACAAAATGAATGAAGATGGCCAAATTATCATAAATAAGGCAAGACGTGTATGTAAGGGCTATGCACAAATTGAAGGAATTGATTTCGAAGGAACTTTTGCTCTAGTTGCCAAATTAAAAGCAATAAGAATGTTTTTGGCATTTGTGTGTTCTAAAGTGTTAATTTTTAGATAGCAACAGTATCTTATGTGCTTAAGCACAATTTACTTAAATGTTCCTTATTAGCCCAATATCAATTTCCAATTTAGCAATCACATTAACTTAATCACATTGATAGTAAATGTAGATAGAACATAAATAAAACTGCAGAAGACAAGCCAAGGCAAGAGGACACAATGTTTGGCAGATGCCAAGGAAAAACCCCAATGTGGGGAAAACCCTTTGATCAATTCTTCATATTATTCTTCAATAGTTCAGTAGAGAAAGAGAGTACAAATATCAAATAACTTGCTCAAAACAGTCCTGTCAAAATCAGTAGCCCTAACCAGAAAGTCAACACTGGTCAAAGTGGCTCCAAAATGTCCTCCAAGCAGCTCAGTCAACAGCAATCCAATTCGGCCTTCCAAGAGAGAGAAAGTCAACCCAAAACAGTCCAGTCAAACCCAGTCAAATGTTGTTGTAAAAATTTGTGGTCAAACCTGAAGTCAACCTTGGTCAAATAGCTCCAAATGCCTTGAAAACAGTGCCAATAAATGCGGCCTTCAAAAATTGAAATTTCCGCCCAAAAACTAAAGTCAACGGAGGAGGTTTGACCCTTGGTCAACGCCCTGTTCAACGATGCTTTGTTTCCTGCAATTCAACCTGCAATCTGCCCAGAAATATTCGGCCTCCAGCCACATGTGCGAAGTGAGAGAGAGTTACTCCAAGCTTGTATGAACCAATCAAGAGAGGAGAGAGAGATGTGTGATGAGATGAGTGATGTCCAAATGAGGAGAAGGTCACTCCTATTTATATAAATCATTGAGGGTGAAGAGACACATCTGATGGGCTTCATGAGCCTACATTTGACTGAGGCTGACCTTGACAATTTGCACGTGTGAATAATAAATTCAAAATCACACTTTTGCTTGTCCGAACAAGATGATCTTTAGATCAATCTTGCACCTTTCAAAAAGAGGAATCCAATAAAAATACCATCTCCGTCATATAAGTTCTCCAAGGTGGAGTTTGGTCGTAGTTTCCAATTTTAACACTCCATCTCAACTAGGGAAAATTCCACTTGCCAATCCATCTACCATCCTATACCATCTCCATCATCCCTACTCTACTCTGCTGAACCATGATGAAGAAGAATTGATCGAGAGTGAGTCACAAGACCTTGCCACTCTCAACTGACTCAAGTCAGTCCAAAGGTAGAACCTCAATTGATCCCACATCAAGTTGTTTGAACACCATGCATCCTAGCATCGAGAGTACGGCAATACATGCTGCGTCCATCGGTAGTGCTATGGTCTCTATCCTCATTTCCCAACTCATTCGCCAGATGAGAGGTACTTCCCATGAGTCCCGGACTACATGGGTAGGATGTATACTGGGGCATCAGTAGGAGAAGGTGAACCACTCATCCTGCTCATAAGCCATAGGAGAAGGTGAACCACTCATCCTATGCATATATCAATCATAGGGGAAGGTGAACCACTCACCCTATACACAGCGCACCACTAGGGGAAGATGAACCACTCAACCTATGGTCACTCATAGCTCCAAGAAGTACCCCAAACCCCCAAGAGCTCCCAGAGCTCAGTGTCCAACTCATGTGGCACCTTCATAGGAGGGTCTTTCCATGACTCCAGGTCTCTCACAAAAGGTTAAGAATTTGACCTTTCCCAAGGTCTTTGTGAGAAAATCTGCGACCTGCTCATCAATCACGATGTGATGGAGCTTTATTGCTCCCCGTTGTACCATATCCCGAATAAAGTGTTACATGATATCAATATGCTTGGAGCGGTCGTGCAACACGAGATTCTCTGAAAGGCGAATCCCACTTTGGTTGTTGTTGTAGATCACGGTGGTATCCAGCACATGCTCAAATAGCTTACTAAAGATTTTCCTCAACCAAACAGCTTCACAACAGGCCATACTAGCAGCAATGTATTCGGCCTCGACGGTGATTAAAGCAATCGATTTCTGCTTCCTGCTCATCCAGGATATCGAAGCAAAACCTAGTGAAAAGCAACAACCAGATGTGCTCTTACGATCCACAACACTGCCAGCCCAGTCAGCGTTAGTATATCCATGCAGCATCAAATTCCCTGCAGTGTATCTCAACCCATGGTTTATTGTGCCCCGGAGATATCTCAAGAGATTCTTGGCAACAATCCAATGTATGTGATGAGGCTCAACCATAAATTGACTCAACGTATTCACTGCGAAGCATACGTCCGAACGGGAGTTCACCAAGAACATCAGGGCCCCCACAAGTTGTCAATACTCGGAAGGATTTGCCAAATCGGGCCCAACGGCACTTCTGCATAGCTTCTTGAAGTTGAGTTCCATCGAAGTACTCACAAACTTGCAGTCCAACATCCCAAATCTTTCGAGTAGCTTCACAATGTATTTTCCTTCAGAAAGGAAAATCTCTCCTAGCTTTTGCCAGACCTCCAAGCCTAGGAAGTAGTGCATCAACCCTAGGTCCTTCATCTCGAATTTGGATGCCAACTCCCTCTTGCATTAATGAATGAGGGGGTCTGCACTTGTCAGAAAGAGATCGTCTACATAAATTATCAAAATGAGAGGCCTATCATTTTCAACCTTGAAGTAAAGATTCGAGTTAGCTTCACTTCTTGTAAAACCTAGCTTCATAAGATAGTTGTCGCTCCTCGCATACCAAGCTCTGGGGGCTTGCTTCAACCCATAGAGGGCTTTCTTCAACCTACATACATGTGACTCTCGATCCAGAACTTCGAACCCCATCGGTTGCTCTACATAGACTTCCTCCTTAACCGAGCCATGCAAGAAAGCAGTTTTGACATCCATTTGGTGTATGCTCCAACCTTGAGAGGCAGCAAGGGCGATGATAGATCGGATAGTGGTGTATCGGGCAACCGGTGCAAATATATCATCATAGTCCACACATTCCTTTTGAGAGAAGCCTCGAGCAACAAACCTCGCCTTGAACTTTTCAACACTCCCATCGGTCCCATGTTTGATTTTGTAAATCCATTTCGAGGTGACCACAGACTTGTCCTTAGTTCTAGGACCACATCCCATACATCATTCTTCATGATCGACTCATACTCTTCGTTCATTCCATCCTTCCAAACTTGGTGTTTCACGACTTCTTCAAACGTGCAGGGCTCAGATTGAACAATGGTGCTCGTGGCAGCTAAATACCCTTGGTACTTGTTCGACTTCTTACTTTCACGAAATGTCCCCCTCAATGCAATGTGCCTCTCGGCATCTTCTAGAGTGCCTTTGAGCCATGAGGGTCTCCTTTTTGAGGAAGAGGACTCACCAGGAGGTGGATCAATGGGATCCATCGAACCTTCAACATCGGGCATCAGTTCATCCATCGGTTCTTCTTGCTTTCCTGCATCTTCATCTTTGTCTTCCTTGGAATAGGAAGATCTCTAACCTTTGCCAGGGCAGCTTCTTCATCAAAGGTCACATCATGGCTTATATCCACTTCCCTTTGACCAGGCACAAGATTTTATATGCCTTTGAAGTTTCATTATAGCCCACAAATGTTCCTTTCTTCCCAGATGCATCCAACTTGATTCTCTTTTCTTTCGGCACATGAAAATACACGGGACTACCAAAAATTCGAAAATGAGAAACAACAAGTTTCTTACTGGTGAAAATTTATTCGGGAGTCTTGAAGCCCAATGCTTGATGTGGGAATATATTTTGAACGTACACGGCAATGTTGGAAGCTTCTCCCCATAAGAAATTCGGTAAGCCTTGGTCATGAAGCATGGCACAAGTAGCTTCAATGATGGTTTGATTCTTCCTTTCAACATCTCCATTTTGCTCAGGAGTATATGCAGTAGTGGTCTCCCTCTCAATGCCAGCTTCTCTACAATAGTCATTGAACTCATTTGACTCATATTCGGTTCCATTATTGTTCCTCAATATTTTGATCTTCTTCCCTGTTTGATTTTCAAGAAAGGCTTTGAAAGAGCGGAACCACTTGAACACTTCGTCCTTCTTCAAGAAATAGATTCAAGTTTTGCGAGTGAAGTCGTCCACAAAAATAGCATGGTACAAATATCCTCCCAAAGATGTTACGAGCAACATACCAGACAAATCAGAATGGATCAATTGTAGAATGTCGGTAGTCTTACTTTCACTGGAGGGGAACAATCCCCTTGTATGTTTCCCTTCGGCACAACCCTGACAAACACCTTCATGTTCTACTTTGAATTCAGGTAAACCTGTGACCATCTTCCTAGCATTGGGTAGAGCTTTATAATGAAGGTGAGCAAACTTCCGATGCCATAATTCGGATTGAAGAGAAGTGTTGCTTGTCATGGCTCCCAAAGGACTTCCTCCAACCTGATAAAGACCTTCAACCCTAAATCCAAGTGTGAAAGCATCTTTGAAGTTTCTTTGCCAAATACGTACCTTCCCATCAATAAATGCTACCTTGAAGACTTTGTCTTCCATTGCAAAAATAGATACCAGGTTCTTTTTCAAGTCAGGTACATATAATACATCTTGTAGATGAAGGATTTAACCCTAATTTAAATGAAGAATAACAATCCCTGTCCCTTTCACGGGATAGGCAGCATTGTCTCCAAGTATGATCTCTAAATCAGCCTCCTCTTGAATCAAATTTGAGAGGGCCTCTTTGTACCCAGTGAAGTGCCTTGAGGCACCACTATCAATCAACCAATTATCCAATGTGTTCGGAGAAGGGGCAATAGTGAGGGCAGAGATAAGATAAAATTTTCATTTTGCTTATCTACAACATTACTTTCCTCATACCCGAAGTTTCTTGACTTCTTAGTAGGTCAACAACTTCCATATCGTGCAGCTGGAGCATTTCTCTTTCCTTTGTTGTTAAACCTCTTATTTCTTTGATTTCCATTGCCCTTGAAATTGTTGTGGTTGTGGTTGTTATCATAATCCTGAGGTGTATCCTTCTTATTAAGACACTCTCCAGCATAGTGACCAAACCTATTACAATTGAAGCATCTTCCATTTCTTCCTTCTTTGAATCCCTGTCTTCCTTGACCTCGTTTCTTTGGACCAGCATTGTGCTTCCTTTTAGCATGAGTGGAGAATGCAGTGGGACCATTCCTATTTGAACGCATGTCTCTCTCCATCATCCTCGTCTCTTATTGAGTGCATCTAGTCAATAATTCATCAAAACCTAGAATCCTATCATTGTTGAGGATGTTAATCTAGGTTGTCATTGATGATGTCAGTGACCGGGATGGCAAACATTCTTGAAGATGCCAGAGGATGATTATAAGTGATTACAACTCTTGTTTGAGATGTCAAGACACAAATGAAGTGTTAATCATGTATCTTGATGATCATAATGGAAGACTACCATATCTCTGCACTATCTTAAGGACAGCTGACCTAATGACCCTATGTTGAAGAAGGCAAGGACATGATGATGGTGACCCTATGTTGAAGAAGGCTAAGGCATGATGATGAAGAAAATCAACAAAGAAATCAAACCATGAGGCTCTACACTCAAAGGCATTCTTCCCTGCCTCCATTTTTGCACTCATAAATAATCAGTCACATTAAAAAATATATTTTGCTAACTTAGAGGCAAAATTCCTTAATGAAACCTACACCATCTTGAAGAACATAATTTTACCTCTCCAACAAGCTATTACTCAGCCCGAAACTCCAAGCGGTTTGAAAGTTACTGATTTTTTTCAAGTTTAAGGTAAATTTCTGTCAAGTGAGTCGACCTAAGCTGACTTGTGTAGGCTCATGCCTCATGGCCAAGAGACGTGTCTCTTCATTAAAGGCTGAAACCACTATAAATATAAGTCTCAAACTCATCCCTAACCATCAAAAATTTCGGTGAGAAAATTCAGAGAATAACGCAGAAGGGTGAAGAATTTTAAGGAGGCCGAGAAGGTATACCACAAAACTGTGGTAGTTCAAATTGCAGACCTGTGGAGTTAAAATCTGCAAGGGAGTTGGAGTTCAATTTCTTGAAGCTTGAATTGTTGAGGCTTTGGAGGAACAATCACCATATGAGGGCTCGGACTAAAAGTCCTGTGGAAGATTAGTAAACAACCACCTTATCTCTTCAGGTCAGACTTGATTAAGTGGACAGATAACTTGGATTTGAGTCTGTGGAGCTCGGACCACCTACAGTTCAGATCTGTGATAAGTCACAGACCTCACCCTCATCAAACCCGGTCCTGTGAACAATCAACTGCATAGACTTGTATTGGAGCTGTGGGCAGACTTGACAGCTCGAAGCTTTGATAAACTTGTGGGCAGCCCTAGTTACAGTCACCTGTAGCTGCGTTTTAGCTCAAACAGATATTCTTTGGGACAATGGGATTCAGATCTAAGGTAACTCGCCTCAGATTGGTGGAGGACTCGGAGATAGTTCACTACAGCTCAGAATTGGAGACTCTGGTGCCTCGTACCTTGTCAAGTGCTTGGACCAAGAAATAAAAGAACAGTAAGCTCGGATTGTTGATAGAGGCCTAGACTCAGATTGCAGACTTGTGCAAAGGAGCTCGTAGGACCAGTGCAGACCTAGAAGATTTGGACTGTCAGCCAGTGAAGGGATTATAACTCAGTTTGTTGACAAGAGGTTAACCTAGGAACTGTCACCTGTTTTTAGTAGCTCAGACACCGTGGCAGACCTATCTATTACGAAGCTCAGATCAGAGAAACAATCATAGCCTCAGCAATAAACCTCGGACCTGTGATAGCTTGAAGGCCTGGGCAGTGACATTTACGAAGCTCAGATCACCTTAAGGAAAAACACCTCGGATCTGTAGAAGGTGAGCATCATTGAAGCATTTGTTGAAGCTACTTTGAAGTGATATAGATACATCCTTTATGAGACAGTGGATTATATTAAAAAGACCTTCTTGAAGTCCCTTTGGAACATTAATGAAGGCATATTGGAGAATACTTTGCAGATTTATCTTTGGATACAATCTTGAGAATCTAGCAAACTTGTTGAAGTCTAGAAGAGTTGCTGGCTTGATAAGACTAGTGAAGTGTTCCTTGAAGATTTCTGGAACAGTCTTGAAACCTTTTTTTGAGCAGACATTGGACCAGACCTAGAGGTGTATTTAAAGAGATTTTGGACCATCTTTAGAAGTGTTTCTTGGAGCACCATTGAAGACACTTTGTGAAGATATCCTTGAGCATACCTTGGAGAATACTTTGGAGCTGACATTGAAGATCCATTAAAGGGAATTGGAAGCATAATAGAAGCTGATCTGGGAAGCATTATTGGAGACCATGATGCATTGAAGCCATCAGGAGGTGACCTTGAAGAATTTTGTTTGAATGAAATGAAGAGTTGTGGAGACACCTTCATGAGAAGACAAAGTTGTCATTTATTAGCTCAGTGCCTTGGAGATTGTTTGAGGGCAGTGCTGAAGGTGAATATATTGTCAGGGCTCGTTGAAGAAGACATTGGGAGTCGTAAGTATAACCAAATATATCTTGATGAAATGAAGTAGGGGTTGGAGCCTCTAAAACAGGGTTGGAACCCTTGAGGTTGGTGCCTCAGAATTGACAAGGTTGATGCCTTGGAAGATAGGGTTTGAGCCCTAGAGGATAAGAGTCCTCAAGAGACCAGGTTGGAGCCTGTACCAGATATAGGGTTGGAGCCCTTGAGGTTGGTGCCTCAGAATTGACAAGGTTGGAGCTTTGGAAGTCCAAGTCGGTGCTTGGCAAATACAGGTTGGAGCCTGGGAGATTGAAGATTGGTGTCTTCATCTAGGGTTGGAGCCCTACATATATTGTACTTGATTTATTGTAAAAAGGAAATTAATAAAAGCATTTATTCTTATTGTTCATTTTGTGTTCTAAATATAGGTGATCCAACTGGTAAAATTAACAATTAAAAAGAAATATTGATTCACCCCCCTCTCAGTATTTCCAACAATTGGTATCAGAGCCAGTACCTTCACTCAAAGCCTAACAACTTGAAGGTTGATCATTAGAACACAAATGGCAAAGCCAAGGAAGAAAGTCTCCAATCCTCCTAAAGATGTGTCTTCCTCAAACATTGAAATTGAAGTAAATCAATTTGCGAAGGCTCCATTGTTCAATGGAAATTTTGATATATGGGTGGCAAGAATGAGGAATTTCTTGAAGACTCAAGGAATTGAAGTTTGGAAATCAGTGATTACTAATGACACAATGGACGAAGAATCCAATGAGTACAATACAAGAGCAATGAAGGCAATTTTGAATGGGTTACCAAATTCTGTGAAGGCCAATTTTGAAAAATGTTCGTCAGCAAAAGTCATATGGGACAAACTTCATGATCTTCACTCAAAAGGAGCGTTGACAATGATCTCTAGTCAAGAAGATCATGGAAAACAAGAAAGAAGTCCAGAATCCGTTAAGGAAGCAGATGATGAAAAGAATAAAGAAGACTTTGAAGAAGATCTCCTGAATAAACTTACAACTTCCATGGAAGAGAATAACTGTTTGAAAAAGGAAAATGAGGAACTTAAGAAGAAAACGCAAGATGGTAACCAAGACAAGACAAGAAAGGAAGTTGACTTTGTCAAGCTTCAAGTACAAGAAAGAGATGAGGAGCTTGCCAAACTTAAAGAGGAATTTCATCAAAACAAAAGAAAGCATCATGAAGAAGTCATATCTATGACAAATCAATTGGATAAGGCAAAGAAAAGGGAAGAAACTTTGTCAAGCCACCTTGAACAAAGACTTAAGAGTTTGAACAATCTTGAAGCAGAGATTGGTCAATACAAGGAAGAGGTCTTCTCTCTTAGATCTCAACTAGAAGAAGCAAGGAAACAAGTGCAAGGAGCTGAGAAGGTGATGGAAACTTTGGCATTCATAGAAGGACAAGTTAATGAAGCAGAAAAGGAGAGAAACACCATGATATGCCAACTAGACGAAAAGGATGAAGAAATCTTGAAACTAAAATCAGACATCAATCTTATCAAGGCCGAAACATGTGAAGCTACAAGAATAAAAGAAGAAATGGAGAGTAGTCTAGCAAAGGAGAATGAATAAGTCTTCATAATGAAATCAAATATCATCTCCCTTAAAATTGAAGCACATGAAGCAACAAGGATGATGGAATAAATGAAGAAGCAACTACTTATGAAAGATGAAGATTGTGAAAATTTGAAAGGAGAAATTGTCTTTCTTGAAAAGGAAGTTGAATTGCTGAATAAAAACTTGAAAAGCTCTCAAACCCTAGATGACATCCTAAGTCAGCAAAGGTCTCCCCTTGATAAATCAGGTCTTGGCTATGTAGGTGAATCCTCAAACAAGAATGATAATGCTTCAAACAACAAAGATGTGAGGAACCTAGAAAGAAATGTTGATGCTCCTAGTTCCAGCAAGGGCAAGGAGAAGAATCAAGACAACAACGGAAGAAATTCTGTTCCAAGGAGACTTGCAAATGGTGTCAAGAATACAAAAGGCAATGAATATCATCAAAGAATTCCAAGGCAAAAAGACTTCAAAAGTACATCAAGGAAAACTCCATCTCCGAGGTACCAAAGTATATTTCTTGGTTATTGTTATTCTTGTACAAACTTTGGGCACATGGCAAAAGACTGTAGGGCAGATCACAAAGACAAATATAACGGTCCCCGTCAATCTCCTCGAAGCAATTTTTCAAGAAGAAGTCACGATTTCTTATTCATGAACAAAATAGAGTGCTTCAATTGCCATAACATTGGACATATGGCACGCGATTGTAACTTGACTTGGGCCCCTGCACAAGCTAGAACCATGCCAGAGAAGAAAGTTACACAAGTATGGAGAAGGAAACAAGTTGAATCCGGAAGTCGCTTGAACACTCAAGTCAACAACTCATGTTGTTGATTTGATGAAGACATCTTTAGCAGATGTGATATTCCAATTATTCGATGATGAAACCCTACCAAAAAGAGACGATGCATATAGTTAGGGGAAGTGTGTGATTCTTGAGTATTCTTACAGAAAGTGATCCGTGAGTGGGCCCTATGAAATCCTTGATGAGTTACACATGGAAAATCTTGATAAATCATCTCTCGGAAGTAACTCCATTGAAGAAAAACATGATTTTGTGATGATGCCTTCTACTTGATCACACAAAGTGAGCAATCCTTCATGAGCTAAAGGAATTTTTCTAGACAGGGGGGGATGGTACAACACATGAAGAAATACAAACACATCTATCATGGACCATATTGCCAGAAGAAAGAGCACCATGGCATGGGGAGTAACTTACCTATGAAGGACTACAATTCATGAAGAAAAGAAGCAGCTTGATAGGGGGAGTATTCGGGCACCCCATTTGCCATTGATGTCAAAGGGGGAGAGAATGTTGAAAGGGCAAAAATATTTCCATCAATGACAAAGGGGGAGACTATTAATCTAGGTTGTCATTGATGATGTCAGTGACCGGGATGGCAAATATTCTTGAAGATGCCAGAGGATGATTACAAGTGATTACAACTCTTGTTTAAGATGTCAAGACACAAATGAAGTGTCAATCATGTATCTTGATGATCATAATGGAAGACTACCATATCTCTGCACTATCTTAAGGACAGCTGACCTAATGACCCTATGTTGAAGAAGACAAGGACATGATGATGGTGACCCTATGTTGAAGAAGGCTAAGGCATGATGATGAAGACAATCAACGAAAAAATCAAACCATGAGGCTCTACACTGGCATTCTTCCCTGCCTCCATTTCTGCACTCATAAATAATCAGTCACATTAAAAAATATATTTTGCTACCTTAGAGGCAAAATTCCTTAATGAAACATACACCATCTTGAATAGCATAATTTTTCCTTTCCAACGAGCTATTACTCAGCCGAAAATTCAAGCGGTTTGAAAGTTATTGATTTTTTTCAAGTTTAAGGTAAATTTCTGTCAAGTGAGCCGACCCAAGCCGACTTGTGTAGGCTCAGGCCTCATGGCCAAGACGTGTCTCTTCATTAAAGGCCGAAACCACTATAAATATAAGTCTCAAACTCATCTCTAACTATCAAAAATTTTGGTGAGAAAATTCAGAGAATAACGTAGAAGGGTGAAGAATTTTAAGGAGGCCAAGAAGGTATACCACAAAACTGCGGTAGTTCAAATTGCAGACCTGTGGAGTTAAAATCTGCAAGGGAGTTGGAGTTCAATTTCTTGAAGCTCAGATTGTTGAGGTTTTGGAGGAACAATCACCATACGAGGGCTTGAACTGAAAGTCCTGTGGAAGATTAGTAAACAACCACCTTATCTCTTCAGCTCAGACTTGATTAAGTGGACAGATAACTTGGATTTGAGTCTGTGGAGCTCGGACCACCTACAGTTCAGATCTGTGGTAAGTCACAGACCTCACCCTCATCAAACCCGGTCCTGTGAACAATCAACTGCATAGACTTGTATTGGAGTTGTGGGCAGACTTGACAGCTCGAAGCTTTGATAAACTTGTGGGCAGCCCTAGTTACAGTCACCTGTAGCTGCGTTTTAGCTCAAACAGATATTCTTTGGGACAGTGGGATTCAGATCTAAGGTAACTCGCCTCAGATTGGTGGAGGACTCGGAGATAGTTCACTACAGCTCAGAATTGGAGACTGTGGTGCCTCGTACCTTGTCAAGTGCTTGGACCAAGAAATAAAAGAACAGTAAGCTCGGATTGTTGATAGAGGCCTAGACTCGGATTGCAGACTTGTGAAAAGGAGCTCGTAGGACCAGTGCAGACCTAGAAGATTTGGACTGTCAGCCAGTGAAGGGATTATAACTCAGTTTGTTGACAAGAGGTTAACCTAGGAACTGTCACCTGTTTTTAGTAGCTCAGACACCGTGGCAGACCTATCTATTACGAAGCTCAGATCAGAGAAACAATCATAGCCTCAGCAATAAACCTCGGACCTGTGATAGCTTGAAGGCCTGGGCAGTGACATTTACGAAGCTCAGATCACCTTAAGGAAAAACACCTCGGATTTGTAGAAGGTGAGCATCATTGAAGCATTCGTTGAAGCTTCTTTGAATTGATATAGATACATCCTTTATGAGACAGTGGATTATATTAAAAAGACCACCTTGAAGTCCCTTTGGAACATTAATGAAGGCATATTGGAGAATACTTTGTAGATTTATCTTTGGATACAATCTTGAGAATCTAGCAAACTTGTTGAAGTCTAGAAGAGTTGCTGGCTTGATAAGACTAGTGAAGTGTTCCTTGAAGATTTCTGGAACAGTCTTGAAACCTTTTTTTAAGCAGACATTGGATCAGACCTAAAAGTGTATTTAAAGAGATTTTGGACCATCTTTAGAAGTGTTTCTTGGAGCACCATTGAAGACACTTTGTGAAGATATCCTTGAGCATACCTTGGAGAATACTTTGGAGCTGACATTGAAGATCCATTAAAGGGAATTGGAAGCATAATAAAAGCTGATCTGGGAAGCATTATTGGAGACCATGATGCATTGAAGCCATCATGAGGTGACCTTGAAGAATTTTGTTTGGGTGAAATGAAGAGTTGTGGAGACACCTTCATGAGAAGACAAAGTTGTCATTGATGAGCTCAATGCCTTGGAGATTGTTTGAGGCCAGTGCTGAAGGTGAATATATTGTCAGGGCTCGTTGAAGAAGACATTGAGAGCCGTAAGTATAACCAGATATATCTTGATGAAATGAAGTAGGGGTTGGAGCCTCTAAAACAGGGTTGGAACCCTTGAGGTTGGTGCCTTAGAATTGACAAGGTTGGTGCCTTGGAAGATAGGGTTGGAGCCCTAGAGGATAGGAGTCCTCAAGAGACCAAGTTGGAGCCTGTACCAGATATAGGGTTGGAGCCCTTGAGGTTGGTGCCTCAAAATTGACAAGGTTGGAGCTTTGGAAGTCCAAGTCGGTGCTTGGCAAATACAGGTTGGAGCCTGGGAGATTGAAGATTGGTGTCTTCATCTAGGGTTGGAGCCCTACATATATTGTACTTGATTTATTGTAAAAAGGAAATTAATAAAAGCATTTATTCTTATTGTTCATTTTGTGTTCTAAATATAAGTGATCTAACTGATAAAATTAACAATTGAAAAGAAATACTGATTCACCCCCCTCTCAGTATTTCCAATAGAGGATAGTAGTATTAAACACATCCCATGCTCGGGGAAGACCTCCAAGGGAAATAAGAATGAGCTCCCGATCAGCAATAACTTCTCCAATAGATTAAAAAAATCTTTTTGTATTTCCGTAATCCTCATGAAGTAGGATTGGATGGATTCCCCTCTATCCATCTTTACATCCTTCACCTTGTTCTTGAGAAAGAGGATTTGATTTGCATTGTTAGCTTTGAACATACTCACCAACTTGTCATACATCTCGTTAGATGTGCCCAGCTCAGAAGTGTAAGCAACCAAATGTTTTTGAATGGAATCCCTAATGATGTTCTTAACTTTGACCTCACCTTTCTTGTTCTTTGTTTTAGTCGCAATCTGTGCATTTGAAGGAGGCTCAGCAATCTTTCCCTGCACATAATCCATGACATCATTTTCTTCCAATGTCAAGACTAGAGACATCTTCCATGCATAATAATCAGATTTATCATTGAGCTTGTCCTCAGATTTGAAGTAAGATGAGGAAGCCATTGAAACCTGTCCTCGTCCAACAGATCTTAGTGATTGTTTTTTTCACTCTTGCTTGGGCTTTGTCTTCACCTGGGCTCTGATACCATGTTAATATTTAGATAACAATGGTATGTTCTATGCTTAAACACAATTTACTTCAATGCTCCTTATTAGCCCAATATCAATTTCCAATTTAGCAATCACATTAACTTCATCACATTGATAGTAAATGCAGATAAAACATAAACAAAACTGCAGAATACAAGTCAAGACAAGAGGACACTATTTGGGGGATGTCAGAGAAAAACCCCAATGTGAGGAAAACCCTTTGATCAATTCTTCATATTATTCTTCAATAGTTCAGCAGAGAGAGAGAGTACA
Organism: Pinus albicaulis; assembly: GCA_034641835.2. Lineage (NCBI taxonomy): Eukaryota > Viridiplantae > Streptophyta > Pinopsida > Pinales > Pinaceae > Pinus > Pinus albicaulis. The sequence goes on along the minus strand of CM076577.1, from coordinate 1,122,541,109 downwards.
AATATCATAATAACTTCCCAAAACAGTCCTATCAAAATCAGCAGTCAACAACAGCGCTAACCAAAAAGTCAACGTTGGTCAAAGTGGCTCCAAAATGTCCTCCAAGTAGCTCGATCAACAACAATCCAATTCAGCCTTCCAAGAGAGAGAAAGTCAACCCAAAATAGTCCAGTCAAACCCAATCAAATGCTGCTGTAAAAATTTGCAGTCAACCCTGGTCAAATAGCTCCAAATGCCTCGAAAAAAATGTCAATAAATGCGGCCTTCAAAAATCGTATTTTCTGCCCAAAAACCGAAGTCAACAAAGGTTTCACCCTTGGTCAATGCTAATCAACGCCCAGGTCAACGCTGCTCTGTTTCCTGCAATAAGCCCAGAAATATTCAACCTCCAGCCACATGTGCGAAGTGAGAGAGAGTTGCTCCAAGCTTGTACGAACCAATCAAGAGAGGAGAGAGAAAGATGTGTGATGAGATGAGTGATGTCCAAATGAGGAGAAGGTCACTCTTATTTATACAAATCGTTGAGGGTGAAGAGACACATCTGATGGGCGACCTTGAAAATTTGCACGTGTGAATAATAAATTCAAAATCACACTTCTGCTTGTCTGAACAAGATGATCTTTAGATTAATCTTACACCTCTCGAAAAGGGAATCCAATAAAAATATCAACTCCATCATATGAGTTGTCCAAGGTGGAGTTTGGCCCTAGTTGCCAATTTTAACATAAAGGCATCAAAGCTTATCAATTAGTTGTTAAATCATCCTTTCTAAATGGAGATTTGAAGGAAGAAGTATACATCGAACAACCAGAAGGTTTTGACTTGTCCGAAAAAAAAGATTATGTTTGCAAATTGAAGAAAGTTCTTTATGGGTTAAAACAAGCTCCAAGAGCTTGGTATGCCATGCTTGACCACTATCTTCAACAAGAAGGATTCAAAAGAGGGGTTGTTGATAACAATCTCTACATCAAGATAGAAAAGGACAATTTATTAAATACACTTGTATATGTGAATTATATGAGTCATTGATTTGCTCAAGAAATGTCAAAGGAATTTGAAATGTCAATGATTAGAGAATTATTCTTCTTCCTTGGACTACAAGTTTCTCAAACCATTGAAGGAATATTCATTGCCCGAACCAAATACCTCAGAGAGATGCTCAAATAGTTTGGAATGGAACAATGTGCACCAGTTAGTACCCATGTGATTACCGAATGCAAGTGAAGGATGATGAATCTCTTGAAGTCAATTCAACTCTTTCCTATTGAAAGATGTGTAACTAGGTCCAGTCTTCATAAATATGAAATGTACTTTTGATTCTTGTATATTGTAAAATAAAAGAAATTTAATATTATTATTTTTGGAGCATGGGTTTCATGTCCAAGGTCTTTTATTTTAGAGGTCAAGCACCCATTGAGTGCTTCTAAGGTTTGTCCTAGGTCAAGAAGTCAAAACAGTTATTGTCATAAGTTGAAGACCCCATCGGGTACATTGTAACTTGTAAAGGAAATAATTTTTGTCATTAAAAGTGTCAAAATACCCTTCAATGCCAAGTCGACCTAGCAGCAGGGAAGTAGCCTATTTTGAGGAGCCATGCCCACCTTTAGGAGCCTATATAAAGGAGGGAACTCGACCTCCTTGGATGGCATTCATCACTCACTCAATCAAGCGAAGAAGGAAGAAAAAGAAGGCAGTTAAGGAGGAGGACGAAGAAGAAGTGTTTCTGGGCTATTTCTCTCTCACACGTGCGAAGGAAGGCTTGGGTTTTTCTTCTGCAGGTTCGATCTTGAAGAAAGAAGAGAAACGAGGTCAGCAAAGGTCACATTAGGTCATCCTCAAGCACCAGAAGAAGGAGAAATCTAAGCAAAGGTTTGGAGAAGCCTTGGGAGGCCAGAATAAGCTCACACGTGTGGCAGCGGCTACTTCTGGGACCAAAAATTTCAAACCTGCAGTAGAGGTCGAAATTCTGAAGCTGGGGGTCGAGGTTGTGTTGTTGGAAGAGATTTGACTAGGTTTGACTTTAACAAAGGAAGCACATCATCCGGAAGGGTTGGACTTAGTCTTCGAGGGTACTGGTCTTGATCTATAGGTCTTGTAATTCGTCAATTGAAGAATTTATAAGAAGAGAAGGGATTTGTGGGTTTTCCTCCCAAAGTGGAGAGGTTTTGGCCCTAGCTTGCAGCCTACATTATGTGTTCTTGTGTATTATTGTTCTTCTTGTTTTGGTAGTTGTTTGATGATATACAAACATAATAATAAGTGAAGAATCTAATCAGACAGAAAAAATAAAAAGACATCAAAAGCAGTTATCATGAAAAGAGAAATCATCCTAACTATTGCCCTATAGATTTCTCAACATGGTATCAAAGCTAAGGTTGTCTAAGGGCATAATGAAGATCTCTACTACACTGAAGAAGTTCCTAAAGAATTGTATGAAGGTGGTAGGTCAACTCAAGAAGGGCATCAAAGAAGTTTGGAATCTCCTATTTTCTCCTAAGAAGGAAGTGACCAAGACATTTACAAAGGATGAAGGATTATTCTCAGCACTCACTGGAAGATTTCAGATGAGAATATTTGGGTGATCGATAGTGGAGCATCACGGCATATGATTGGTCAACATAAGCAATTGAAGACATTATCAAAAGGGAAGTCCTCTTACTCCGTAGAACTTGGTGATAATAAAAGCTACCCTATGAGAGGAATTGGATGAACTTTGATTAAGCTGGAAAATGGAGGAAACATTCATCTCAACAATATCTTATTTGTTCCAAGTTTGCGCAAGAATTTACTTTCCATTTCATGCTTAGAAGACAAGGGTTATTGAGTTGCATTCATTGATGGAAAGGTTGTAGTATGGGGTAAAAACTCAAGCATAGATGCTAGAATTATTGGGATTCATGAAGGAAGACTCTATAGATTGATAACTTCCCTCGCTCAAGCTTTGGTTCACATTGAAGTTAGCCCGTGTGTTAATTTTGGGCGACTAGGTCCAAACTCCATGTTGCACTGCTCATATGACGATGGTCATATTTTTGTTGGATTCCTCTTTCAGAGAGGTGCATGATTGATCTAAAGATCATCTTGATCGGATGAGCAGAACATTGATTTTGAATTCATTTTCCACATGTGCATGGTCGGCCAGATTTATCCCACATGCCTAAGAGATGTGTCACACACCCTAATTAATGGATATAAATTGGAGAGACTTGGAGGTCATTTTCTCATCATCTCATCTCACATTCTCTCTTTGTGATTTGATCGGTTCAATAGCCTTTGGAGGCCTTTCTCTTCTCACACATGTGGAGCGAAGCTGCTGTTTTCCGCGCTGATTTGTTTAGGGCTTGTTGTTGTTTTCTGCGCTGATCTATTTAGGGCTTGTTGTTGTTTTCTCGCTGATCTATTTAGGGCTTTTCTGCTGCAGCGTTGCCCAACATTGACCGTGGTCAACCCTTGGTCATTTGACCTCAATCTTTTGCAGAAATTCCGATTTTAGGAGGCTATACAACAGGGCACTAAAATTGAAGAATTTTGGGCTGTTTGACCGAAGCCCTAGTGTGCTGTGTTGACTTTTCTGACGCTGCTTGCATTGACTTTTCTGTGTTGTCCCTGGTTTGACTTGCGTTGACTTGCGATGAGCTGTCTTTGAGGGTTGTGGGTGTGACACATGAAAGTGTTGGCTGACCGAGAAAGACTTTGCTGTTTGAAGCATCCTGCTGACCATCGTAATGCAACAATATCTCATATTTTTGCTGGACATAAGGAATTGTAAATCTGATCTATATTTGGCTTATCTTCTATTGATCTATTATTGTGTTCTATCCGCTTTTTACTTTCATGTTTATGTGATTGCTATCTTGTATTGGGCCTATGAAAGATTGAAGTAAAAGTGCATCAAGCATAGAACACCATTGTTATCTAAATTTAACATGTTATCAGAGCTGAGATGAAGACAAAGTCCAAGAGTCCAAGTTGGTGTTAGAAGCTATCTCTGAAGGAAGAAATCCTATCAAGGACAAATGGCCTCCTCAACCTACAAGGGTTTCAAGGCTGGTGATAAATTCACTGATAAGTCTGATTATCATGCATGGAAGATGTCCTTAAATTTGGCGTTAGAAGATCAAGATGTTGTGGACTATGTACAGGGGAATATTCCAGAGCCTCCATCAAATGCAGCTACTACCACGAAGACGAAGTATAGAAAAGGGGAAATCAAAGCAAAGATGATTATCCGAGATTCTATTCATAAGCACTTGGTCGCTTACATTTCTTAGCTAAAGACATCTAAGGAGATGTATGATAAGCTGGTGAGTGTGTTCAGGGCTAGCAATGATAATCAAATCCTCTTCTTCAAGAATCAATTGAAGAATATCAAGAAAGGTAAGGATGAATCTATTCAATCCTATTTTATGAGACTCACTGAAATCAGGAATAACCTCCTAACAATTGGGGAAGCAATATCTGATCGAGAGATGGTTCTTATTGCACTTGGAGGTCTCCCCCTGTGATTGGCATGTATTCAATACCACTATTCTCAATAATAATGTGGTTCCTGATTTTGATGAAATATTGACGAGATGCACTCAAGAGGAAACGAGAATGATGGAGTATGCCTCTAATGGTAATGGAAGTGACCCTACTGCCTTTGCCGCTCATGCAAAGAAGAAGAACCATGGTGGCCCGAGAAATCAAAACCATGGTAGAGCGGGGCCCAAAGGAAGGAAGGGAAGATGTTACACTTGTAACAAGACTGGTCACTATGCAAGAGAGTGCCCTAATAGAAGGGACTCTCCCACGGATGATGACAACAACAACTCGAGAAGGAATGGTGGGAACAACAGGTTCCAAGGAAAAAGGAAGGCCTGGAACATTTGAAGAAGTCGTAAAGCATCAAGTTTGGAAGGATGCTATGCACGAGGAGTATGAGTCCATTATGAAAAATGATGTCTAGGAAGTAGTCCCAAGACAGGATGACAAATTTGTTGTCACCTCGAAATGGCTCTATAAGATCAAGCATGGATCTGATGGAAGTGCTAAAAAGTACAAGGCAAGATTTGTTGCCCGAGGCTTCTCTCAAAAAGAAGGCATAGATTATGATGATATATTTGCACCTGTGGCCCGCTATACCACCATCTGATCTATTATTGCCCTTGCTAGTGCGCAAGGATGGAGTCTACATCAGATGGATGTGAAGACCGCTTTTCTGCATGGATCTATAAAGGAAGAGGTGTATGTGGAGCAACCTCTAGGGTTCGAAGTATGAGATAGAGACACCCATGTATGCAAGTTGAAGAAAGCCCTCTATGGGTTGAAGTAAGCCCTCGGGGCTTGGTACGAGATGATAGATAGCTACTTGATGAAGTTGGGCTTCACTCGAAGTAATGTTGATCTGAACCTTTATTTTAAGGTTGATAGAGAAAGGCCTCTCATTTTGTTCTCTATGTGGACGATCTCTTCCTGACAGGTAATGACCTTCTCATTCATCAGTGTAAGAGGGAGCTAGTTTCCGAGTTTGAGATGAAAGACCTAGGACTGATTCACTACTTCCTAGGCTTGGAGGTCTGGCAGAAGCCAGGCGAGATTTTCCTTTCTCAAGAAAAATATGTCGTGAAGTTGCTGGAGAGATTTGGTATGGTGGACTGTAAGTCTGTGTCGACACCGATGGAACTCAACTTTAAGAAGTTGAGTGGAAACGATGTTGGGCCCATGCTAGCAAATCCTACCGAGTATTGACAACTTGTGGGGGCCCTAATGTTCTTAGTGAACTCTCATCCGGATGTATGTTTTGCAGTGAACACTTTGAGTCAACATATGGTTGATCCTCATCACATTCACTGGATTAGTGCCAACAATCTGTTGAGATATCTTCGAGGCACAATCAACCATGGGTTGAGATACACTGCCGGAAGTTTGAGACTCCATGGATATACTGATGCCGATTGGGCTGGCAATGTGGTGGATCACAAGAGCACATTTGGATGTTGCTTCACTTTGGGTTATGCTTGGATATCTTGGATTAGCAGGGAGCAAAAGTCAGTGGCTTTGAGCACTGTTGAGGTCGAATACATTGCAGCAAGTATGGCCTGTTGTGAAGCTGTTTGGTTGCGAAAGCTCTTCAATGAGTTGTTCAGGCATGTGCTAGATACCACCGTTATCCTTTGTGATAACCAGAGTGGGATTTGTCTTTCTGAGAATCCCGTGTTCCATGATCGATCCAAGCATATTCATATCAGGTACCACTTTATCCGGGATATGGTACAGCGAGGCACTGTAAGGCTCTATCATATAGGAATTGATGAGCAGGTCGTGGATATTCTCACAAAGCCCTTGGGGAAGGTCAAGTTCCTAACCTTCCGTGAGAAGCTTGGAATCGTGGAAAGACCCTATTCTGAGGGTCCTGCTTGAGTTGGACTATGAGCTCTAGGAGCTCCAGGGGGCTTGGGGATAACTTCTTTGAGCTATAAACACATACGAGGCTCGGCTTGCCGAACCTTGTTGTGCTTTTGCCCCACCGTTATGATACTGAGTTGGTTCACCTCTCTCTAATCTGTGCCTCGCACGCATCCTACCCATGGAGTTTCGGACTCATGGGAAGTACCTCTCATTTGCCAATGAAGCAGGAAATGTGGATAGAGACCATAGCAAGACCGATGGACGCATCCGAGATTGTCGTACTCTCTATGTCTAGGATGGCACATGTCCAACACCTTGATCTGGGATCAAGTATGATGAGGTTTTATCCTCTAAACTGACTTCGGGTCAGTAAACTAACTTCGGGTTAGTATGAGACTCTTTTGAGTCCGAGAGAGGTTTTTACCTCTAAAGCTGACTTCGGGTCAGCTGTGTGTGATGTCTTTGTGACTCACCTTTTGTCCTGAAATAATGAGCCAACAAAGCAAGTTACGACAGGGTGACGAACGATGTTTAGTTTCGTACATGATGGATGGCACTTGTGGACAGATGGAGTTCTCCCTAGTTGAGAGGGAGTGTTAATTTTGGGCAACTAGGTCCAAACTCCATGTTGTACTACTCATATGACGATGGTCATATTTTTGTTGGATTCCTCTTTCGGAGAGGTGCAAGATTGATCTAAAGATCATCTTGATCGAATGAGCAGAACATTGATTTTGAATTTATTTTCCACATGTGCAAGGTCGGCCAGATTTATCCCACATGCCTAAGAGATGTGTCACACACCCTCATTGATGGATATAAATTGGAGAGACTTGGAGGTCCTTTTCTCATCATCTCATCACACATTCTCTCTTTGTGATCCGATTGGTTCGATAGCCTTTGGAGGCCTTTCTCTTCTCACACTTGTGGAGCGAAGCTGTTGTTGTTTTATATGACCAGTCTGTTTAGGGCTTCTTTAGTTGTTTTTATATGTTGATCACATTTTGAGCTGCCCATTTGTTTCTAACGCTAATCTGTTAGGCTTCTTTGCTTTCTGACATTCTAGTGGTACGACCTTGGTCATTTAACCTCAATCTTCTGCAGAAATTCTGATTTTAGGAGGCAGTACAGCTGGGCACTAAAATTGAGGAATTTCAGGCTGTTTGACCGAAGCCCTAGTTTGTTGCGTTGACTTTTCTGAAGTTGCATGTGTTGACTTTTTTGCACTGTCCCTGGTTTGACTTGCGTTGACTTGTGATGAGCTATCTTTGAGGGTTGTGGGTGTGACACATGAAAGTGTTGGTTGATCGAGAAAGACTTTGTTGGTTGAAGCATCCTACTGACCGTCGTAACGCAACAATATCTCATATCTTTGTTGGACATAAGGAATTGTAAATCTGATCTATATTTGGCTTGTCTTCTATTGATATATTATTGTGTTCTATCAGCATTTTACTTTCAAGTTTATGTGATTGCTATCTTGTATTGGGCCTATGAAAGATTGAAGTAAAAGTGCATCAAGCATAGAACACCATTGTTATCTAAATTCAACACCATGTGAACTTTAGCATAGAAGATTTGGTCATCTCCACTATTGAAAGAATATCATGAAGGAGTTTGCAAGGAATGTGCATTGGGTAAGAACACCAAGAGACCATTTGGAAACAATGTTTCAAGGTCAAAAGAAATCTTGGATCTCATTCATTCCGATGTTTGTGGTCCTATGACTCCAAAGTTACTTGGAGGTCATCTATATTATGTCACATTTATAGATGACCACTCCAGGAAAAATTGGGTTTACTTAGTGAAATCCAAGGATGAAGTATTTACCAAATTTCAAGAATTCAAAGTTGAAGTAGAGAACCTTACAAAAAGGAGAATCAAGATATTGAGATATGATAATGGAGGAGAATATACTTCAAAAGAACTTGTAGCCTCCTGTAAGGAGTCTGGGATTAAGAGGGAGTTGATAGTCCCATCTAATCCCGAGCAAAATGGAGCTGCAGAACGAAAGAATCGACCTATTGAAGAAAGTGTGAAGGCAATGCTACATGATCAAGATTTGTAAAAATTCCTATGGGGTGAAGCAACAAAGGCAGTTGTATACATACAAAATCAAAGTCCCCATAGGTCACTAGATAACTTGACTCCTGAAGAAGTATTTACTGGGAAGGAACTGTTGAGAATTTGGAGGGCTTGTGATTAACACAAATTCTCTTCTTGATAACTACTTGTGAGCTAGCTTGTGTTACTTATGTCTTTTCTTCTTTTAACTTAGTTAATCTTTCATAAAGTCAATTATCAAAATGCACAAGACACCAAAAGTTAGGCTCCTAGAGCCAGGGCAAAACCTCTCCCTCTTGGAGAGGAAACCCGCAAAGAATTCTTCTTATATATCTTCAAATGACAAGTACCATGACCAAGACTCGGACCCTTAACCTAGACATGCTTCCAAGACCTTGATCTAGCTTCTTCAACCTTAATTATTTTCTTCACCAATTTTCTTAGTCCTGCATCAACACTAGAGACCTTAATCGTCACTTGCATATGCTTGAATTACTTAAACTGTAGGAAGGTAAATCAAACTATTGTTGTCTCTTCTCCTTATGATGACTGTCTCAACTTCCACAAATTCCTTCTTCAAGTCAACAACCCTTAACAATCTTTACTGCAGTTATCTGCAACCTGTACCCTTGATATCCGCAATCCTCTTCCTGTATCATTGTTTCAGATCCGCATTTTATACTGTCCCTTATCCGCACTTATATCCTTCCTTTATCTGCACCTGCAACCTGTACCCTTGATATCTGCAATCCTCTTCCTGTATCATTGTTTCAGATCCGCATTTTATAATGTCCCTTATCCGCACTTATATCCT
>CM076577.1:1121742296-1121931741 GCA_034641835.2 Pinus albicaulis | reverse complement strand
GGGAACTTTGTTGAAGAGTGAAGAGTCATAGGAATTTACGAAAATGGTGGTTCTTATCCAAGGGATAACTAATAAAAGGGTTTCATCAATAGGAATAAGGATGAGGATGTAGGGGTCATAACAACCTCCATCTCAAGGTGGATTCAATGTCATATAATCCATATCAACTACTCATATAATCCATACTCTTTAGTATATCAAAGAGTTATAAATTGATGCGTATTTTCCCCTAAGACCCTACAAACCCTATATTCTCCTTGCAAACCTTAGCCTCTATAATAAAAGAAACAAAGTTCCTACATAATTTACAGTGTCATGAATTTGAGAATTCCACCAATTCAGTGACACTCCAAACAAAATTTTAGAAAACGAAATGCCTAGCTCAAAAGACTCCATGCGTGGAATTGAGCACCATGGTGTCACTCTATAGTAAATATTTTTTGGTGGACTCACCAATATAATTTATTTTTATCCCTCTCCACATATTTCTCTCAGGGCATTGATTATGTTGGGCTATATCTTACACAATATTTTTAGTGGCCCTGTGGTTCCATGACACACACCTACAACATGTCATCCATAGAGGAAACAAATTAAATGGTTTAGTCCCTCTCATATTACATTAATACTCTCACCCAGTCACTCAGCGCACCATAAACCAACATGCCTTCCCTCACTATGCAAGTTGGCCTTTATTTTGAGAAGATTAGGAGTTGGAGAGTAAGCATGACGAGGTTTTCATTTTCTCAAGATGAGTCTCTCATAAATATAAGCACTTTAATGAGAAATAAAATCACAATATTGACCACTCACTTCTTACCATTCCCACACCATAAAAAAACCCAAAAAATGTCATCCTTAAAATCTCTTGTGTAGTTTCCTATTGTCATTCAATTAGAATTATGCAATTACCTATGTCGGTAATGGTGTGATCATTTGTTTGTTCTCTTAAAGGAAATCTTTCTAGACATGCACCCCATAAAACATAAATCATCAAGTCAAAATAAATGGAAATGAATGAATAGGAGGGTGTGTCAGGGATTGTCAGCGAGTGTCACTAGAAAATTTGGCGGAAATTCCGACGGCCAATTCGTCGCTATACCAACACATAGTCGTCGCAAGAGCGACAGTTCGAGGGTGGACAAACTGTGGTTTGTCATGCCGTCGCAGTTCCGACGCACGTAAAAAGTGTCGCACTATCGACACTTCTTCCGTCGCTTCCGAACAAGCGTCACTCTTCTGACGTCTCACAAACCGTCGCGCCTCCGACGTTTGTAAACTGTCGCACTTCCGATGAAATTTGGTTCGACGTTTGGAACGTCACTATTCCGACGCCGGTAAACCGTCGTAATTCCGACCCAACGTGGTCTGACGTTTTTTACGTCGCTCTTCCGACGTCTGTAAGATGTCGCAATGCCGACGATATGTGGTCCGACGTTTGGAACGTCGCTCTTCCGACGTCTGTAAGATGTTGCAACTCCGACGAAATGTGGTACGACGTTTTGAACGTCGTTCTTCCGACGTTTGTAATCTGTCGCAATTCCGACGAAATGTGGTTCGACGTTTTTATACTGTCTCTCTTCCGACGTTTCTAGGTTGTCGCAGTTCCGACGTCTACAAGGCGTCGGTAGACCGACGGAGGGTTCAATTTAAAAAAAAAAAATTGAAACTTTAAAAGACGAGAAACGTTGTTTTGAATATATTATATGAAGTAAAACAATCCATGAAAGTGAAATAGCAGTATGTAGAATAGTAAAGCAACAGATAGAGTACCGACGTCCATTGTTCCAAATACAAATTAAAGTACCCAAAATCCTTGAACAGAGAAAACGCTAATCATGTGAGGAGTGTGATATGTCCAAAATATAAAAATACCATCAGACCATATCAATAAACCAGCAACATAGACCAGCATCGCTAGTTTTGAAGGCAGAGTGATAAACATTAATCATTTTTTTTTCACAAGAGAAAAAACGTTGTTTTGAATATATTATATAAAGTAAAACAGTCCATGAAGTTATTACATTTTCACATCTGAAGATTGGAACCCAAATATCCATCCAGAAAAGTGGAAGTCCCACCCCAGACAGTGATAAAAAAATACCCCATGTCACATACAGGGACTTGATATAAAACCCAGTAACGGTCCACATGGAGATTATCGACAATCTGAGAAAGCATCCAAATATGCCAGAGGCATCTATAAGAAAGTGAAATAGCAGTATGTAGAATAGTAAAGAAACAGATAGAGTACCGACGTCCATTGTTCCAAATACAAATTGAAGTACCCAAAATCCTTGAACAGAGAAAAACGCTAATCATGTGAGGAGTGTGATATGTCCAAAATATAAAAAGACCATCAGACCATATCAATAAACTAGCAACATAGACCAGCATCGCTAGTTTTGAAGGCAGAGTGATAAGCATTAATCATTTTTTTTTCACAAGAGAAAAAATGTTGTTTTGAATATATTATATGAAGTAAAACAGTCCATGAAGTCATTACATTTTCACATCTGAAGATTGGAACCCAAATATCCATCCAGAAAAGTGGAATTCCCACCCCAGACATTGATAGAAAAATACCCCATGTCACATACAGGGACTTGATATAAAACCCAGTAACGGTCCACATGGAGATTATCGACAATCTGAGAAAGCATCCAAATATGCCCGAGGCATCTATAAGAAAGTGAAATGGCAGTATGTAGAATAGTAAAGCAACAGATAGAGTACCGACGTCCATTGTTCCAAATACAAATTAAAGTACCCAAAATCCTTGAACAGAGAAAAACGCTAATCATGTGAGGAGTGTGATATGTCCAAAATATAAAAAGACCATCGGACCATATCAATAAACCAGCAACATAGACCAGCATCGCTAGTTTTGAAGGCAGAGTGATAAACATTAATCATTTTTTTTCACAAGAGAAAAAACGTTGTTTTGAATATATTATATGAAGTAAAACAGTCCATGAAGTCATTACATTTTCACATCTGAAGATTGGAACCCAAATATCCATCCGGAAAAGTGGAAGTCCCACCCCAGACAGTGATAGAAAAATACCCCATGTCACATACAGGGACTTGATATAAAACCCAGTAACGGTCCACATGGAGATTATCGACAATCTGAGAAAGCATCCAAATATGCCCGAGGCATCTATAAGAAAGTGAAATAGCCGTATGTAGAATAGTAAAACAACAGATAGAGTACCGACGTCCATTGTTCCAAATACAAATTAAAGTACCCAAAATCCTTGAACAGAGAAAAACGCTAATCATGTGAGGAGTGTGATATGTCCAAAATATAAAAGACCATCAGACCATATCAATAAACCAGAAACATAGACCAGCATCGCTAGTTTTGAAGGCAGAGTGATAAACATTAATCATTTTTTTTTCACAAGAAAAAACGTTGTTTTGAATATATTATATGAAGTAAAACAGTCCATGAAGTCATTACATTTTCACATCTGAAGATTGGAACCCAAATATCCATCCAGAAAAGTGGAAGTCCCACCCCGGACAATGATAGAAAAATACCCCATGTCACATACAGGGACATGATATAAAACCCAGTAACGGTCCACATGGAGATTATCGACAATCTGAGAAAGCATCCAAATATGCCCAAGGCATCTATAAGAAAGTGAAATAGCAGTATGTAGAATAGTAAAGCAACAGATAGAGTACTGACGTCCATTGTTCCAAATGCAAATTAAAGTACCCAAAATCCTGCAACAGAGAAAAACGCTAATCATGTGAGGAGTGTGATATGTCCAAAATATAAAAATACCATCAGACCATATCAATAAACTAGCAACATAGACCAGCATCGCTAGTTTTGAAGGCAGAATGATAAACATTAATCATTTTTTTTTCAGAAGAGAAAAAATGCTATTTTGAATATATTATATGAATTAAAACAGTCCATGAAGTCATTACATTTTCACATCTGAAGATTGGAACCCAAATATCCATCCAGAAAAGTGGAAGTCCCACCCCAGACAATGATAGAAAAATACCCCATGTCACATACAGGGACATGATATAAAATCCAGTAACGCTCCACATGGAGATTATCGAAAATCTGAGAAAGCATTCAAATATGCCCGAGGCATCTATGAGAAAGTGAAATAGTAGTATGTAGAACAATAAAGCAACAGATAGAGTACCGACGTCCATTGTTCTAAATACAAATTAAAGTACCCAAAATCCTTGAACAGATAAAGAAAAACGCTAATCATGTGAGAATTCTAAGTAAATTTAATCTATTAACATTGCGAATAAAATTACACCGAAGTCAAAAACATTGCCTGGCCATACTCATGGAAAATTTGTCATCAAAAAATCAAAAAATCAAGAAGACTGCCCTCATACGGGGAAACCAGTCTTGAACGTTTAATTTACAGAATTCAAAAATATTACAAAGGTCCAGCACAGTAAAATAATCTAAAAGCAGCCCAATTAAGTGGGCCTGTTAAGCAAGAAAAACAAATTAACCAAACTACTCCTCCAGTGGTTCCTCCACGATTCAGCACCATCCTTCGGAAGGTCCAGGATCGCTAGGTGCTACCTCCACATGCATGCCACAGCTCCCCTCCTGAAGGCCCGAATGCTGGCCGGCTTTTTCCGAGCTCAGACCCGCCGGACGGGTGCATTCTTCCTGCGTTTGGGCCTCCTCGCGGAAGACCACAGTGACTACAGCTGTGATTCGCGGGCGGTTGAGAGTGCAATCAAAGGAAAATTGCGCAGTGCGCGTCGTGGGAGAAGGTGAACTAGCGGTGGGGAAGCCAGGAGCAGTGGAATCCATTTGGTGGCCAGATGCTACAAGCCGACCCCGCCCACTCCTAGTATTTGGATATTGACCTAAGTAATAATCACTGGACTGGCCGGAAGTCATCTCTGTTGAGGTGCTGGAGGGAACGCGCCGGGATTGACCTCTAGTGCTCCCCCTGCGGCAACACATCCTATGACGCACGCGAGGCATGGGTGCAATCTCAGGCGCAGTGGGCACAAGAGACGAAGAAGCAGAATTCCAATTAACAGAGGAAGACAGACAGAGACAGAACCGAGAGAAATGGAAATATGTAGCAAAGTCTAGGCAGAAGTTCCGCTGGCCACTTCTCCTTATCGTCGCAGTTACCAGACAGTGTAATCCAGCAACCGGCTTGTCTGAAAAACCATGGCTAAACGCCATTTTTTATGTCGACCCGTCTGCAATGCAATCAAAGGACGGCCATCATAATGAATCTCTGATCATTAATAATGAGAGCCGAAGGCGGGATCAAATTGGAGCGTGCGGAATCGCTCAGAGGAGTGGAGGTCCGATCTTGAACAGTGTTAAAAATTAATTAATCTAGATTTGATGTGAAAAATTAATTGAACAGCGTTAAATGTTAATGTGAATGATATGAAATCGCCATATCCATGTCCCATCACCTTAAACGCCATCGAATGCACCCGCAGCCGGGAGCAGGGCAAGTTTTTATTGAGGACACGTGGAAGAAATTGATTGGAGCGGATCTTTGTTTGGGCCGCTCGCGCAGTGGAAATCCGGACCCGTAAAATATTAGGGCAAATTTGATAAGAAATTCGCGTCACAAAATTGGCCGACGTCAGCAGGCTATTTTGGAACGCGAATTTGGTTTGAATTATGGTTTATCGCCGTTTGAAGTCCGGCGAGCTCGACTTAAGAACAATTTTTTTTGATCCCATCTTATAAAATTTGTGTTGGTTTTCTTTGATAATACACATATTTATAATAAATCATGGGAATACCACACTAAACATGTGGAAAAGTTATATAAATAATTATTGAGAACAATAATTTTTATGTAAAAATATCCAAGGCGAGGTCTGTGTAGAGAACCGGGGTCGTGAAAGCTGTTCAAATATAAAAATCCCGCTTAATAAAGAGACAAAATTGTTGTGCTTTCAGAACCTGACCCGAGGATTGGACATGAGTTAACAAACAAAAGGATAGCGGAACCAGACTTGCACCCGTGGTCAAGCCCTCTACCAAAACCACGAGCGGAATCACAAAAGTGGGTTGCCCATATCGCACCGCTTTTGCGGAGTAGGCGGTATTTCCTATTCGTGAGTGATTCCATAGGGAATGCGACACGTGGCGAAGTGACCCCCGGAAAACCACCTTTTAACCCGCGCCATCGTACGTTAAAGCCTGACGTTGGAAGCCGAGCGAAATTGCCAAGAGTCGTTGATTTGGAGAAGGGCCATCGGACGGTGGTCGCACGTTGAACTTGCCGGAGGTTAACTAAGGTGTGCGGAGGATAGCCAGGTACGATACGAGTGTTTGATTGGTTATTGATATATATAGGTGGGGCCGGAGTATAATGAAATTGTTTAATTAAACGATTGGCGGATAATTAGCATAAGTCTGGAGCGTGATTGTTGTAAGGTTGGGTGGTGAAATATAGAGCCGAAAGTTCATTACAAGTTATTTATTTAAAAAGAAACATGGAGTATAAATACAAAGTGTTGAAAGTTAAACATTGGTTATAAGGATTGAATATAATATAAAGTCGGGAATATAAATTAAAGTCCAACCATTGTGGATAGTATTTATTTATCAAATTCTACGAATTTGATAAATAAACCCGAAGAAAGAAGAAGTCAATTAAGACTCAGGCTGGAGGAAAAGAACGGGGTACACCAAGGGAAAATGCTGACACAGCGATTGTAGACACACCGGCTCTCCTTGGGGGTCCAATTTCAGTTTTGTTGCGTCACACGATGATCTCTCTTCTCTGGCATTTACTTGTATTGAAGATCACTATTCTAGGAATAAGGAGTTATTTTCTCCAAAAATAACCCTAGCCAAACATTGACAATGCATCAAGGATATCTTTCTATGCTTCATAAGCACATTTGTTCTGCTTCTAAATCATGTCTTGGAAGTGGCTGTTGTGCTGGAAATTATTCACCAGTTGGTTTCATACCAAAGTCTTTTTCACATTTTCAGCATCCAATACATGAAAAAGATAATGGTTTAAAACAACATAAATATTTGAAATTTTGAAATAATTGTCTGGCACACTTTGAATATGAATTTTGAAGTCAAGTGCATGATGCTATATAGGATCAAGTGTCATTTTGAATAACAAATGTTTCACAAGAAACTTCTCAACATGCTACCCTGCAGTAAGGATTAAATGACAATATTGCATCAACTATTTCCATAATAAAAGTGCACCTCGGCCATAAGACTAAACAACTAAAAATGTTGTAGATCTAACAAGACCACACAATCAAATGTATTCCACAAGGCCAATACTGTATGAAAAATGAAAAGGAGTTTGCAACCAAAAATACCTTGGGCAACTAATTCAATTAGATCTGCCACCCCATCGTGAGAAAAGTGACCTAGCGAATGACGTTTTCAACGACAAAATTTTGGATTTTGAAACAAGGGCCTTTATTGTGTACATGTTCTTACACTAGTAATTTGAATGGGGTTTTCACCTTTGCAACAACCTAAACAAAAAGGTTTCATTTCAAATTATTTTCCACAAATTTAAGTGGAGTGTAAAAACTCTGGTAAACTTGATAAATATATATTATTAATGATGAAGATGAGATGATTACAATGAGGAGGGATCGCCTGGGCTTTAAATAGCCTCAAGGTGTCCCTTGGCGAAGAGGCATGATCTTTGATCATGCCCTTTCAGTTAATAAAACCTAATATAACTATATCTAACTAATAATTAATAAAATATTCATAACATTGCCCCTCTCTTAAGATGCTTTGTCCTCAAAGCATACGTAATGATGGACAATGTTGACGAACGTCTGGTTTTCTCAAGCGATGAGCTCTTGCGTCCCACATTTTAAAAAGATCGTGAAGCCTCTTTTCGAGCTCCATCTTTTGGCGATGTGGATAGTGAAAAGATCTGATATCGACAGAGTTGGATACTGTCTTGACTTCTATTGGATGTTTGATTTTCCTATTGGAAGACACTTTTATGGGTAGATCTTGGAATATTTTTTCATGTTTCCCAACTATCCCTTGTTCTTCTGGTGATTTTTTGTGATTCCTTTTTAGATTTAGGGGTAAGTTACCAACAATTATCGTTTGATGTAACTTCTCCTCATCATCAAATGCTTCATTCTTAACAACCATATCTGCTTCATCACCGAAGGCCTCAATAGCTTCTGTCGTTATATCAGTGGCTTCGGATGTGTTTGTCGCTTCATATGTTTCGTTCAGTTCTGAGGATGGAACAGTTTGTTGTTTACAATCATCTGTATCTTCATGGTGATGTGGGAAATCAGCTTTTTCCTGATGCTCTTCTGAGTTTCCTGAATCTACAGAATTGTTTTGTTGATTTTGTTCCCTGTTAGGAGATATTGGGGATTGTGTCGGACTTAACTTATCTATTTTATCATTTAGCTTACTGTAGAGTTCTGTCATATTGTTCATGATCACATTAAATTTCTGAAATATTTTTTCCTCTTTGTCCTTAGCCTCCATTTGTTTAAGCCATATTTGCCTTTTTATCTGATCAATCGTCATCCTTGATAAAGACATACTGATATTTTTCTGCCAAATTTTCCTCTTTTTTCTTTAAAATTAATTAATTAATATTTAATTAATTAATTATTTTTTTTTTTGAATTAATTAATTAATTAATATTTAATCAATTAATTAATTAATAATAAAAAAAATTTTATGTAATAATTATTATTTATTTATATAAATAATAATAATTATTATTACTTTATTTGTATAAATTTTATATATATAAAATATATATATATGTATATTTTATATATAGAAAATAGTTCAACGTTTAAAAAATATACCCGTCCAGATTTTTTATTTTTAGTTTTTTTTTTCCATAAATTATATATATAAGTTTTTTTATAAATTATATATATATATATATATATATATATATATTATAAAATATATATAATTTATAAATGAGATTATAATTCAGATTATAATGAGATTTACCCACAGCCACGGCCCTTTCTAAAACTTTTCGATTTTAATTTTTATTATAAAGTTATTTACCCGGCTTTTACTGAGAGTGGATGCGGCAGAATCGAAGGTACTGAACTAACAGTTGACTGCATCCGGCGTCAAGCGTAACAGGTGTAATAACCCGTCACAAAATATATACCTTTCCGTTTTAAAAATTGATACTTCTACGCTGTATCCGGATTTAAAAACGCTGTATCATAACCCTCGGTACAATGGTTCACGATTTTATTTTTTATTAATTGTGAACTATGCTGCCGTGTAATTGCTGCCGTTTTAAAAAATGTTATGTATATAACTTAAACGAATCTGTTTCTAAACGATGCCCTGTTCCGAATTTTTTAAAAATCGTTTTTTAAAATTATACTCGTTCCGTTGAAATTGAAAAGGCACGACTTTAAACTGTGCTTGTTCCGATAAAAAAAAACACGCCGTTTCCTACATACACCTGCTCAGAATTTTGTTTTTTAAACGAATCGAGTCTGGTGACTGTCCACCTGTTCACTGTTTCACGGTTTCTTTTTAAAGCGTAAGTTGTTTGTTGGGCGGAGTACAGAAAACGTGTTTTATTTGCTTTTAAATGATAGTGCAGGCGGATCGGTCGATGGATGTGCGGCTGTGTTACAGACACACGTTATACGTTGAATGACAAACAGTGATATGAGATTCAAACAGTGATTTCCACAGCGGGAGGCGGAAGTGATTTCACTGGTTTACTATTATGATAAGACTGTTTTTCTGTCCGAACGTGCTATGGTAAGATCCAAGCTTAACAAGACTCCTGAAAGCGATGACTGTCCTCCACAGTTCTGTTTCTGTGTACTATTTGTGGTCCTAGTTTCTTTTACAGCTACCACAGATTTGCAAATAGGAGGGACTGCACACCGAGCTGTAAAAGAATATAGAAGAATTAGCCCAAAAAATGCCCAATTAGTGGTTTCAAAATCCTTTTCGGACTCTTCTTATTTCTCTCTGAATTTCTGTGATCTTCACCGAAATTCTGTAATTCCTACCAATGATAATTATAGTGGGTTGGGTCAGCGTGCAGGTGGGAAGGGCTGCTGGACTGTGAGATATGTGAGGGGAGAGAGTGAGCGTTGAATGTGAGGGTAAGTGTTGAATGTCAGGGAGGGAATTATGAGCAAAGGCAGAGTGGGAGTGAGAGAGCAGAAGGGTTAGGTAAAAATCTGCAATTTTTTTGGAATTTCCTTTGATTCCTAATTTCTGGTGATCACACAGATCCCGAAGAGCGATGGCTCCGATACCAATGGAGTATAAAACTCTGGTAAAACTGATAAATATATATTATTAATGATGAAAAGATGAGATGATTACAATGAGGGATCGCCTAGGCTTTAAATACCTCAAGGTGTCCCTTGGCGAAGAGGCATGATCTTTGATCATGCCCTTTCAGTTAATAAAACCTAATATAACTATATCTAACTAATAATTAATAAAATATTCACAAATTTAAGATACAACCATTGTCAGTTTTGTATTTCCTAACAAGCTCATAAATTTTGACAAAAGAACCAAAATTTTTTAATACCTGATAACAATTTTTTCACTCAAAAACTATCTTAGACTCAATAAGCCCAACCCAAAACTAAAAAACCAAACACCATAAGACCCTACAAAAATGAATAGATGATCTTAATCCAATACTATCGACAAAAATTTACCTTTACACCCTCACTTATTAAACCCTGTGTTGTTGAATTTTAACTTCAACTGCTGCAGCAGAAGGACGGATGCAGCAGCAACATTTTTTTTTGGAGGTTGCTTTCATGCCATCCAGAAATTTAATTCAGCATTTAAAATTCCTGCAAGTTTTTTTTGTAGACGGTCGCAGCCATATTTCTGTACAGGATTGTATTTAAACACAACAACCAGCATTAACGCAATTCACCAACCAGAAATTAAACAAACAGAAATTTACCCGACAGTTTTGTAAATTCAAAAGGAGGACAAGTGGAGCATTAATATTGGATCGCATGAAATTGAAGGGAATCTGAAAACCTGAAAACCGGACCCGAATTTTTTATAGGGCACATTGGATTGAGAATTCGAGTTAAAATTAGGCAGACGTCAGCATCCCATTTTGGAACGCAAATTTGGTTTGAAATTCAATCTATTCAGACTTTTGAAGTCCGGCGGAAAGGGTTCTTTAATGTTTTGATAGTTTAATATATACATATGTTTTAAACATATGTTATATATATATCATATGCGAAATGAAAGGTGGGCCATAGAATTTAGTTTTAATTTTATTTTTTTTAAAAGAGGGTTTATTATAATATGTTTTATATGTTACGGCATATAAAAATAAAAAGGTCGAAAAAACTTGGTAGTTTTTTTTATAGACAGTACGTAAATTTTTTATTACACAGCAGTGTGTAAAAAGTGAAAGACTGAGTGTAACTTTTTAAGTGTGTATGCACGGCAGTGCGAAAGGGAAAAACACAGCAGAGTGTTTTAGAGACAGAGTATGTTTGTTTTGAACAGACAGTGAGTTGGTTTTATGCACTGCGTTTTGTAGCAGTCATAATTTTGTAATCCCTCTCGGTGAGGAAGTAGTGTAATAGTTTTTTTTTGAGTTATTGAAGGGAATAGAAGTTTGTTTTCAAAGTATTGAAACTCTGTCTCCTGTCAAAGAAATTTTTATTTTCTGTGTTAGAGGAAGGGAGATTTATTCTCCATTCATTGTTCTGGAATTTTTCAATATTCCAACATGTGCAAGAACAACAGATGTTGTGGTTCCATCCCCAGCTAAATCATTTGTCTTTGTCGTAGCTTGCCTTACCAACTTGGCCCCAATATTTTCAACTGGGTCCTCTAATTCAACCAATAAAAAGGCCAAAACCATAGCATTGAGATACATTTCATTACACTATCAATAACAATAAAATTTGACTTAGCCATAACCCTTTCCTTTTATTGTTGTGAAAATCTTTATGCATTACTCTAATGTGGCTAGTCCATAGGCCAAGTAGACCACTGGTTAACAAATATGTTTCCTTTCACCTTTGAGTTTTCAAATTATGCCTACCAAATCTAAGACATTTAAGAGGGGGAACTAATACAACGTTAAAAAGAAAACCAGAGCACACATCTACAAATTACCTCCTTAGCTACTGTCACACCATCATTAACTATTTTCGGAGAACCATTCTTGCTCTCCAAGACAACATTTTGCCCTTCGCCCCAAGGGTGACTCCAACAAGATCAGCAAGTTTGTTCACACCGCCTGCAAGACAAATTGACAATGCTTTCAGTAAGTGTGCAATTGAATGCCAGACCATATGCTAAAACAACCCTCCATGAAAAATTAAAATAACACATTAAAATCGAATATAAGTGGACAAGGAAAGATCCACCGCAGTGAAGTTTCACGTGCAGGTGACCTTCCTTTAAACATAATTTTTTCTCTGACCTGCAATTTTTTTGTCGCTGAGCCATCCTTGTTGAAGTACAACTCCTTTTCCATAGCTCTTGTATTAACTACCTTCTCTCTGTCGCGTAATCTCAGAGTCCCTCTTCTGCTTAAGCGATTAAAGGAAATGGGTGAAAAAACTGAAAGAGAAGACAATTGTCTGCCATAATTATCAAACATTGCACCCAACTTCTTCCCCTTTCCATTTTTATCCAATGAGGTAGATGTGGAAATTGTTGTCATACTGCCCAAAGCAGAGGCCATCTTCTCTTATCTTGAATATAGAATTACAAGATCTTCATATTAGTATGAACCTTAAAAAACATGACTCCCATTGCTAAAAACCACTTTTAAGTTGTAACGGGCAAACTAAACAACTATCGCAACTTTTGGCAACTTCTGGAGCATTAAGAGAGAAACAACCAAAGAGAAATACAACCACAATCCTCATTTTAATGAGACCAGACTATATATTTGCATTAATATAATAGAAAGAAATCACGACTATATTAAGGCCAGCACAAAACAATCTTTAACTAGTGTCTCTCGCGGCCTTCAGGTTGTCATGCTAGAGGTTGCATATTTTTAATTTAAATTCTTGACCTCTCATGCCCATCTATGAATGCATCCAATGGGATATCTACATCAAATGCTCCTTTATATCCCCAAAACAAATTCCCTACTACAAGAGCACCAGTATTGATGGATCACCCCACACCATCCCACCCACTAGAAACGGTGAAAAAGGAAACCCGAGAAACCTTCTGAAATATCTCAAGATGACTATATGGGTGGTTCTTATGAATCAACCAACCATTCAGAACATGCTCATCAATTCAAACCATAAGTATTATGTGACAATATTCAAGCAGGCACTGAATCGGATTTCTGAAGCTATGTTAGAGAAACCCTAAACTCTCACTGAAAATAGGTGAAATATGGCACCACTCAGAGATTGACATGTGCCAATTGGTACAAGTGGTAGACAATTGGCATGCTCAAACAACGAGGTGATGCAGGAATGACATGAGGGAGAAAATATCATAAAAGCCCCAAATCTGGAGAACTAAAGCTCATCACCAACATGAGATTGACAACTTTACATGATGTAAACTATGAAATCGTAAATGGAGAAATCATAGTAACAATAAAGTAACCTATGTAACAATAAAGTCGGATTCATCCTGGGAGTGGTAATGGGAGAAATCATAGTGAACAACAGGAAACATGCAGAGTTGCTTACAATCGAATAGATGAAAAAACACATACAAAAAACCTAGATAATAATCATGAACAAGCTTAATATTGAATTATGAACTGTAAAGGAACTTACAAAATGTAACATTACGAACCTGGTCAAGCGCACAAGCAAAAATATCCTGGACATGACCCTGGTTGACAAGTTGTATTGCTCATGATGCAAGAGGATTTGTACCTGCACTGCCAAGTCAATCAAAATCCATCATTATCTATACAATAAATACAAGTAATTGATGTAGTATTTTTTACTCTAAGATGCATTCTTATGATAATGGTAGAACATATGTTGAAAATGTCAAAACATACCTGAATAAGCTCCTCTTCGTTTCAAGAACAATTTATTGGAGTCGCATGAACTTGGAACAAGCCTCCCACGATCTGAAAGAGTAGCAACTAAGTCAACAGTGACTTTTTTGTTACTACGCTGGATCGAGGGAGGTTTGCTCCAAGATTAAATCGCTCCAATAAATTATTCTCTACTAAACAGGGCCAACCACGTGAAGGTGGAAGCTCTTATGGCCCCTCCCTCCCCCTCACATCACTCTCAATTCCCCAATACCCAATCTATATTTCATTTTTTACTTTCATGAGCATAAAAAAAAATATTCAATAACTAATAAAAAACAATTCAACAAAAAGTACACAAGGAAACATTGCAATTAATGCTTGACATAAAAATAGTATGATAAATGAGTTTTTTATATAACGCAAAAAAATGTTCCAAGTATGGTAACGTTTGTCTTATAATAATACAATATTTTACATTGTCAAATTTTCTTTTTCTTATTCCTATTTTTAAAGCTCCTAATTACATCATCAATATCATCGTGCTCTGCTCCTGTTTCGTGCCTTTCAACCCGCACTGCTGACCTAGTTGCGTATTCACGATATCTGGGCTCATCCAGTGACGGGGCATCGCCTACAAAAACAGATAATATTAAATTTTAATTGTCAGTTTTTAAATATCATTGAACTAGTTCGATAATATTAATAAAAAAAATTGCAATGAGATTATTTACCTGGTGCACCAGTTGTCGCCGCTGACCTAGTTGCGTAGTCACGATGTCTGGTCTCATCCAGTGACGGGGCATCGCCTACAAAAACAGATAATATTAAATTTTAATTGTCAGTTTTTAAATATCATTGAACTATTTCGGTAATATTAATAAAAAAAAAATTGCAATGAGATTATTTACCTGGTGCACCAGTTGTCGGCGCTGACCTAGTTGCGTAGTCACGATGTCTGGTCTCATCCAGTGACGGGGCATCGCCTACAAAAACAGATAATATTAAATTTTAATTGTCAGTTTTTAAATATCATTAAACTAGTTCGGTAATATTAATAAAAAAAATTGCAATGAGATTATTTACCTGGTGCACCAGTTGTCGCCGTTGGGACTGTTGCCCTGTCTTCCTCTCTGGTGGTAAGATCCTCAAGGGAAACATTCTATGTCATTTAAACAAAAAACGTTATAAGGACAACCATCAAGGTATAATTAGAAAAAATTACAAGTGGAAATTAATTACCGTCACGGCCCTCACTGATAGTAGCATTGTCGGCCTGGTCCCCACTACAATGATCAGGTTGCACGTGAGGATCATCTACATCTGGCTCTAAAACTGGGTTATTTTCCTCGTCAGTAGTGCTGCTCCCCTGATTTAAACAAAGTTGTTAGACATTAAATTTATGGACGAAAACAAAAATATTGAAAGGTTAATGTTTTACCTTATCAGGCATTCTAGATCTTGGGACCTGCCCCAAGCTTCTGCGACGTTCAACTACAGCTTGATAGCCAAAACGGAAAGTGATATTTTTATCTTCCTCTGTAGTTATTGTTCCGAAGTCATCACCCTACATTATATATGATTGTGTATTTTTAATCATATCTGATAGGATTACAAAAACGTTGGAAAGCGATACAATTAATTATAAGATGTTTAGCTACTTAATTACAATTCTTGCAGCTAATTTCAAGTAGCCACCCTGGCCGAGCTTGTGATGGCCCTTTTTCTCAATCCTAGCTTTGGTTGCCTTTGAGGTGTCAGGCAACCTAGCATCAAAAGATTGAAGTCAGATATGACGTAGCACACTTTTATTCTAGACATAAAGAAAATTAAAGCTATTGAATTAAAGTTGTAATTTACCTTGCGGGTCCAGTTGGCATTTTTCCTTCTTTCTTTGCCCTTTTCTCTTTCCGTCATGGATGAGTGCTCTCCACTCACTCTCTGGAACTGTGAGAGGACGCTCGTATCTAGGGTTAAATTTCAATTGCGTCCTATAGGTGTCCCTGGTATATTTCAAATATTTGCCGGCTACCCGAGCCACCGCTGTTCTGTCAAATGTGTCGACCCCAAAAAGGGCTTCTAGATAATCTAGAAGTTCTTTTTTCAGGTTGGAATTCTGGGAATTCCACCCTGTACGTATGGTTGGGCCAAAAATTACCAACGCATGGCTCTCCAGAATCCTGTAGAACTCATTGTTTCCTACACAGAATAAAACCAAAAGAGAAAGAAGATATTATCATTAATTTAAAAATAAAAATCATGATAAATATGTTTTAGATAAAGTACATGAAATAGTTAAAATATTAAAATTTACCTGGGAGTTGTACATGCTTTATAGGGACACCCTCATCGTTCACCAACAACGTGCCATTAATGGTCCCTGTAGAGCTGACACGTGTAGCTCCAGGAAACGCAATAATGTAGTTGGCCATATCGGCCTCATCATTGCCAACACGTTCAGCGGTTGGCTGGGTGTCTGCTTGGGCAGGGTGTGTTTCTTGGCTAGCACCTAAAGGAGTAGAAGGTGTACGAGAGGGTTGTTGGGCAATCTCTTGCCCTTGTGTCCCACTACCACCAACACCGGGTTCAGCAAATGCCAGAAAACACTACATACAAAGAACTTTTTGTTAGTTTAGTCAATGTAAAAATTAAAAATCAAACTATCACAATTCATCTCATGCAGAACAAAAAAAATATCCTTTTGAATTTTTATTATTACCTGATATCTTTCTAGCTGGCTCATAAGTTGTTTTATCCTCTCTTCTGTTTCAAGTGTTTGAGGCGCGTCTATCAAAGTATTAAATTCCGACCTTGCATCTCGTGCCTTTTTTCGCAACAAGAACATTGGAGATAGGGATGAAGAAAGCTCTTCCTCAAAGAGGGAATCATCAGGCGTACCATGGCTAGGTGTCTGCATATTTGAACAAAATTAATATTATTTCAATTATGCAAATAACTAAAATACCTAAAGATAGAGCAATGCTGGCACTTTACATGTTCTTCCGCTGGCCTCTTTCCGCGATCATCCTGTCTCGGGGTTGTTCCTGCACTGCTCTGATCAGTCAGCCACATTGCAATAAAATTATAAATGTAAAAACTTGAAAACAATATCTAACTTGAAAACACAAAATGAAAACTGAAATAATTTCTAATAAGACACCGGAAGACAGAGTTAGAGTTTCAAATATGCCTTGCATTGAATTAAGTCCTGGAAACATGTCATTGCACATTAAGGCACCCAAACATTCAATCCACAAATGATATATTTAAGTAGGCTTCTCCTATTCTGGGAAAACACCATACCTATAATTCATTCACTTGCATGTATAAAGGGAAAGGAAAACATGTTTTCATACAACGGTGACAAAGGCATCTTGGGGAAAGGTATCTTCACTTTTTATTTATGTTGTTCACCCACACCACTCTCGTGTTTTCACTAATCCTGTTTTGTCATTTTTTGGATTCAAATTAAGTTAAGGCCTTAAGTATTTTTTGACCTTTCGGTGTAGTTTTTATAAGTGGCATGTATGGATTTTCCATTAATTCTGCACTTTTTCTCTTCATGCACATGTTTCCTTGGAAATCAAATGCATGATTTAGTCCCATACATTTAACAAGTTGTTGGATCAACTCCATAGGAAATATCATGTTTCCTATTCAATCAAAATTTATCTCAGTTAGGGTAGGTAGGAAGGTTTTCCTTTTGTATTAATAGGGCACTTCTAGCTTGCATTTTTATTATATCTTTCAAATTTAGTGTCGTTTCAATTAGGGCATGAATTTTTGCAACTTTCAAGGTGAGAATGAACAAAGACAAATTTTTGTGATGGATGACTGTATATGACTCCATGGCCAAAGGAAAAGGCACTAATATACTTCTTCAAATATCTATAGTTCTCATTCACCTCATACGAAGATGGTCCCTGATTTTGAGCCAAATGTTGCAGCAAAAAGTTCCCCCCCTCCATAATTTGATAGTCAATGGAAATTTCTTAAATTGATGATGGGGCAAGATTATGGAACATTGGCACACACATATGTAATGGAATTCCAAGATCATGATATATGTTTGCATATGTTTATGGCAATGTTCCACCAAGTCCCCTGGAGGTGGGAGCGAGGGGACGAGGGAGCGCGGGAGTGGCCTATGCAAAAGCTCCCTACCAATTTTCAGGAAACGTGGGGGGACGTCGGGGTCATAAAAATTATAAAATTTAATATTTAAAATGTAACTATATTTTTTCAAGGAATGTATATACAGTCATCATACACTTGCATCATGAAAGATAAATCATAAATGATAAAATTACAAATAGATGAATGATGAATCATATAATTGAAACAAATTTAAAAGTTAAAAGTTAAAACATACATCATACAATCATGCATGTAGGTTTGTAAGTTTGTAACTATATAATCATTAATGTAACTACTAACAATGTACAATGAAAATAAAGTTTAAGATATCATATGACATATTATATCAAGATTCAAAATAGAGTTTAAACTGAAGTTTACAACTCAAGTCTGAAACATAAAACTTAAACGCAAATAAGTTATGTCTGAAACATAAAACATAAAACATAACATATGAATATCAAATGATATCATCATATTGATAAATGAGCATAAATGCTCAAGTTAATGCCCCACTAGTCTCTGCATCCAACTTCTGCATGAATATATCAAGATCAACCATGTCACCATCTAAATCAGAATCACTTGGATTCTAAAATATGCTAAGTGGCACATCAACTTTTAACACGAAACCATAAACTAAAAGGGGCGGTGAGGGGACGTGAGGGGGCGTGAGGGAAACATCCCCTAGAAGTCCCCAAGACCCCGGAGCGCGAGGGGGCGAGGAATCTAGACCCCTAGGTGGGGGGCGAGACCCCGTGTAACATTGGTTTATGGAGGTGGTGGAGCAAAAAAGAGCTCAAATAGAGCTGAAATTTTTCACATAAAAAGGACTGTGGGCTTGACTAATGGTTCCATTTAAAAAATGATATCTAGGCAGAGAATAAGTGTAGCATGCAAACATGCATTGAAAATCCATCTGAGTTTGCATTGTATTACTTATGATGGATTCAAATTTGGGTTTCAAAATGCCAGGTTATGGCATGATTTTGTCGAGAAACCCTTAGTTGGATTCTCATGTTGGTTTAATTTATATTTTAAGTTTTTTTTACAGTCTTTGGGTGATAGTAACTCATGAACTAGGTTACCAATGTGTAACAATCATATTTCAAGAATAAAGTTGTGATTTTTTTATATTATTATTATTATCTATTAGCTACGAGTATTGACACCTAATGCCTGGAATTTTGACATCTTGATAGCATGGATAATTTCGAAATGTTTCTAGTAATGTTAACATAATAACTATCATTACGTGTCTTCACTTTTTTCACCATAATAGACCTGTGATATGGACTCATCACACAACTTCATACGCTATGTCCCAACAAGTTCAAACTGGTTGAACCTACCTCATAGTGTGGTTATTAAGGACAAGTTTCTTGATATATAACTCGATAGCATAGACCGCGTTGCAGTTATAAAAAGAATCCTCAAGTGTCAAAAAAACTTCACAATATGTTCTACTATAAAGCCTTTTGGGATACCTGAAATAATATATGTATCATTGATGACTTTTAAAGTATGACAAGATCCAGAGGGAAAGGAAATCAATGGAAGAGTGATCCACCAATGAGAACATAGAATTTAGCATCAGATGAGTTAGAGTCTAGGAAATTGAAACCCTATAATTTTAATTAGTGATGAAGGACATCACATAGGTAATTATATTTTCATGTAGAATAATCTGTTAATTCAAATTTAAACTACATAATATGAAAGGCATAACATAAATTTTTCCACGTAAGTCCAAACAACCTATAAAAAGGGAAAACCTTCTTTTTCCATCGGAAATAATTTACCTTTCCTTTTTCAAGACAATCTAAATCACAAAAAATATGAACTATACTGCACACATTCTTGGATAATGTGAAAGTGGAAAAGGAATACCCTACACAAGTGATGCACACATGTACATTTGAACACTAATAGATTTTTGTAGTTGAAATTCAATGCTTGTTTTCATTTAAATGTAGGATTTTTAAAGCAGGGAGAAATAATGGCTGCCAAATTAATAAGCGTTTCTTTGGGAAAAATTTAAATCTTGTATTGGGTGATGAAGATAATAGAGGGTATTGAATCTTGATTCTTGACATCTAGAGAGAACCATACGGCCTAACACAATCCAATATAATTTACCAAAAAAACCCAAATAGAGTCAACCCTACTATAGGAGGAAGGGCTGCCCAGTAAGAACTTACCATTTGCAGAAGGAAGCTGAGGGTGAATGCGTGCAGAGGGCGAGAGCGGCCGGTGAGCGAATGCTGAGAAAATGCGGTGCACGGGGCGGCGAGGGCGAATGCGGGGGCGAATGTTGATACGAAGGGCGAGGGCGAATCGGGGGTGAATGTTGTTGCGGGGCTTGGGGTGAATGCCGAGGGCGAATGCGACCCGCGAAGCTCGGGGCGAATGCGGGGGGGCGAGTCTTTCGTGCACGGGCGGGGGCGAATGTTTGGTACCCAGAGCGGAGGGCGAATGCGCCGTGATATCAGACGTTAATGTAGCACACATGTACATTTGAACACTAATAGATTTTTGTAGTTGAAATGCAATGCTTGTTTTCATTTAAATGTAGGGTTTTTAAAGCAGGGAGAAATAATGGCTACCGAATTAATAAGCGTTTCTTTGGGAAAAATTTAAATCTTGTATTGGGTGATGAAGATAATAGAGGGTATTGAATCTTGATTCTTTACATCTACAGAGAACCCTACAGCCTAACACAATCCAATGGAATTGACCAAAAAAATCCAAATAGATTCAACCCTACTACAGGAGGAAGGGCCTCCAGTAAGAACTTACCATTTTGCAAGAGCTGAGGGTGAATGTTGTTCTGCAAGAGCTGAGGGCGAATGCTATTCTGCAAGAGCTGAGGGCGAATGCTGAGGGCAAATGCTGTTCTGCAAGAGCTGAGCGTGAATGCTGAGGGAAAATGTTGTTCTGCAAGAGCAGAGGGCGAATGCGCGCGTGATATCAAACGTTAATGTAGTTATTGCGACAAATACGAAACAATAAAATCATTTTTATGTAGCGCGCATATAAGTTTCGAATTTTTATGTAGCGCGCATATAAGTTTGGTATTTTTATGTAGCGTGAAAATAACTGTTGTTATACCGACGGCGGAAAAGGCATCGCTATTACGACGGGTGCCTCCAAACGTCGCAATGGCGACACCTAGACATTGTGTCGCAGTTGCGACGTTTAGAGTCGTCTCAATAGCGACGCTTTGGGCCATGGTGTCGCAATTGCGACGTCTTCCTCCAATCGTCACAATTGCGACACATTTTTAAGTGTCGGTATTGCGACACTTTTCTATAGACGTCGGTATAGCGACGGTTTCGGGCTGGATGGAAAAAATTTGGGAAAATTTCCGACATTTGGTCAAAAGCGTCGGAACCAAGTGTCCGAATTTCCACCAAATGTAGTAGTGTGTGAAGTGTGCCAAGGGGGGAGTGACAAGGCATGATAGGGAATGTTAGGGCATGTCAAGAAGTGTTAGGGTGTGGTAACATGTGCTAGATAGTTCCCAAGGCATGCCAATGCATGCCATCCATGCCAACACATGCCATGTGTTAAGGCATGACAAGATGTGCCAGGTGTTAGGGTATGCGAACGCATGTCAAGGAGTGTCAGGCAACAAAATGGAACACCAAGTTACAATGAAAATAAATGAACATATATGAGGGTTAACAATTCAGGACCTTACCTTTTCAAGAGGGGCATGCTAGGCATACAAACATTAGTTCCAATACATGCCAAGGGCCAAGTGCTAGTGTGTCTTAAGTGCCAAATAATCCTCTATTACTTCTCTCTTAATTGTGAATAATTGATTTCAAATAAATTTTATCTTAAACCATGCCAAGGAATTCCAGGGCATCCAAACGCATGCCAAGAATTGTCAAGTCCCACCAACTACCAAGAGCCAATATGTGCCAGGGAGTCATAGGGCATATTATGGAGTTCCAGGTTTGTTAAGGAGGGACAAGATATGCTAGATAGTTCGAAGGCATGCTAGATTGTTAGGCAAGCATATCAAGATGTGACAAGTTCCAATGTGTGTTGAGTATTAGCGAGTGTCAGGGAAACACAAGGGAGCATTATGTGAAAATGCATGGAAATGAATGAATAAGAGTGTGTGAAAAGGAGTGTTAATGAGTTCTATGTGTGCTAAGGAGGGAGTGACAGGGTATGATAGGCAGCGCTAAGCCATGCTAGTGTGAAAGAGTGTCATGCGACCAAGATGTGCCAGGTTCCAGGGTGTCCCAACACATTCTAGGAAGTGTTAGGGAGTCTTAGGGACACACAAGGGAGAACTAGGTGAAAATAATTCATGTAAATGAACGATTAAGATTTTGTGATAGGAAGTGTGAGTGAGTTACATGTGTGCTAAGGAGAGACTGACAAGGTATGCTAGGAAGTGCTCAGGCATGCTAGAGCTCAGGGAAACATTCCAAGATTTTTCAGGTGCTATATGGGTGTGCCAATTCATGTTAGGGAGTGTTATGGAGTGTTAGGGAAAAAAAGGGAGCACTAGTTCCGAATACATGGAAATGAATGAATAAGAGTGTGTGATAGGGATTCTTAGCGATTTCTAGGTGTGCTAAGGAGGGAGTGGCAAGCTATGTTAGGTAGTTCCAAGGAATACCAGAGTGGAACGGCGACATGCCAATATGTGCCAAGTGTCAGGGTGTTCCAATGTGTGCTAGGGAGTGTTAGGGAGTGCCACGGAAACAAAAGGGAGAAATTGTTCTGTTAGGAATTTGTAATTAGCAAGATTGGAAAAGTCCAATCACAGAAACAACATCGTTTCAACCACTTTGGGATTCTAGGATCTAGCCCTCTTGAATCCGGAGAGGGATCTCTCCAATAAGTGCAAAGATGGATTTGTCTTTGAATTTTTGGGTAATGATATTAGGCTAGTTATGAAGGCCAAGGGTTTGTTTTGTTTTTGGATGGTTGAGCATGAATATAATTTGAGGGGAAAGTTCTAAGTGCAAAAAGTTTCAAATGTGTGAAGTTGCAAGTGAATAGGACAGATTTGGCTAAAAAGATAGATATAACGCTGGTTTTTAGTCCATTGGGCTATGGAGTCATAACAGGGTTTAATTGAGCAACAACATCAAGAGTGATCCAAGGGGCAAGTCATCTATATCACAAGATTATTGAGATTAAAATGATGGAATGGAAACAATAAAGTGTTGGAGGGGTGGAAACTGATAATAATTTCACAAGGGATTTATAGTCAGTCCAAACAAGAAAAGCCTCTTAAGTAAATGTTTAAAACCAACCAAGAATAGGGCTAACCATAAACTTCTTGGGCAAGTTTGTATTAAAGAAGCTTAATTGACAAACAATCCAGTAATCCGCATAATTACCTTCAGAAAGTATGAAAACACATAAGAGAAAACAAAGTGTAACCTAAGATCAGATAAGGTACTTTTAAACCTAGTCTGCTTTTAGTCAACACCAAGGGAAACCTTCAGAAACTGCCTTTGGAGAATAGGAGCTAGAAACAGGACAAACCATTACTTTTCTAGTCTAGCTTTAATGAGCAAATGACGAAAATAACTTTCAAGAACAATGTTTAAAGCAAACAGTAGGACGAGGGAACGCCAACATTCCTAACTGTTTAAGCTATATTGAATCATTCTTAAATAAACAAATTGGAGGAAAACATTGAGATAAAGCTTATCAGTTAGAGAATGGTATTGGTAAACAGTAGATCCTAACTCTATAAATGTTGTTCTTTATCAGAGAAGAGTGAACAATATGACATACATAGAAGGAAAAAAAATAACAAAGAAAGGGGCACTTCACCAGTGATATAGACCAGGATCCCAAGAAAAAGCTTGTTATTGATGTCAAACCAGTTACAGTCTTCAAGTCCAATGTTTCAGTTCAGCAATCATCTTCACTATTCAACCTAACTAATCTATCACAAACAGAGTTTCAAGGGCCAGTGAACACTATTTAAAAGAAGGAGTTTCGAGCTCAAGTATATTTCAAAATTCAACAACCAACACCTTTCTCATCTTCTACAGAAGTATTTATAGAAGAATGAGGAGGTGAGACCTGATAAAAGATCTCTCAGGAAAATTAATACAGATTCAAGACTTCTCGGCCTTTGAGGGGCTCGATGGATAAGTTTACAAACATTCTCTCTGTATTAACTGTTTTACATTTATGAATTAAGCTCGGTGGGAGCTTTTATTGACTTTAAGGCTCTATGTCATGTTTGGAGTAACTCTGCAGATATTTTTAGCATTTAAGTCCCTTGCAGAAGTAACTCTCTGGCTGCGCTGAGGAAAATATCTTCATTTGATCAATAACTTCGACCTCTGTTTTGAATGCTTTGAGGCACAGGTGGCACTTATGGTAGCTGGGAGGAATCAATTCGCCTCAAATGTGGCAGTGGAGGCCTTTTTGTCTGTTAAACACTTATGATGTTCCTTTAATTGTGTTTTAATTCTAGGAATTAGGCTTTTGATAATCATTCTTAGTCGTAATTCCCAAATATGTCTTCAATCTTCTGTTCTGCTGCATTATGTCTTCAACACTGATACTCTTTTAATTGTGTTTTTAATAACACAGTGTCTTGTCGATATGCAGAGCCACGCAGGGCTCGTATGGCATCACTACCTCATGAAGCAATGATGAGACATGGAGTAGAGCCCTGCAAACGGTGTTCTTTTATGAACCAAAGACACGGGAAATGTCTTTCCCGGCCTTCGGCCTTCCTTTCTATATAATGGAAAACCATTAATTCCTGCAAAATACAAACAATATTTATAAAATCCTGCGTTTTTTGGTATACTGCTTCAGAGGGCATGGGGAGTGATCATGGTCATTGGATGGCATCATCCAACAGTAGAAATCAGTCAAGAGAAGGTAAGAAGGAGAACTGGGAAATGAATAAGATGGAATGATCTTGGACCGTCTGATCTGGACACGTGGACGGTCCAGATCCAATCGGAGGATCGCAATCGGGGGTGGCAAGCAAATGCACCGATTGAAAGTTGCGATGCGATTTAGCACGGACCGTTGATCTGAGGATCAGATCAACGGTGGAAAAAGAATTAGAGGGATGGCCGATCGGGAGAAACAAACAAAAGCACCGATAAAAAACTCCAATGCGATTGAGCGATGACCGTTGATCTAGGAATCAGATCAATGGTGGGGAATGAATCGGCAGGTTTTGAAGCGAAGGTAAGACTTGTGATCGGAGGGAATGAGGACCGTTGGATCATGGAAGGCGGAGAGGAGATCAACGGCGGACAATCAATCGGGGATTGGCAATCGGGGGTGGAAAACAAAATGCACCGAATGAAACTTGCAATGTGATTTAGCACAGGCCGTTGATCTAAGGATGAGATCAACGGTCGGGATTGTTCAACTTACGCACCGGCGGAAAAACCCTTATGATATATAAAAAAACCCAAAATTTAAATAAAACAAAGGATTTATGCTTCGAGGGAGGGGTATATATATATATATGGAATGGTCTGGCGCCCGACTGCGGGGCCTTCAGATGTATGAAACACAAATAGACCCAGGGCCATATATACGGGGGCCAATCGCATCGGAACCATCGGGCCCGGTCTTTCAATCAACCCATTGTGGAAATCTCCGATGCGATTGCGCGATCGAGTGTTTTCAATCTAACCATTTTTATATTTAACACGTGACTTTAGCACATTAGATTAAAACTTTGGGAAAAATGGGTTTTTGTATTTACAAAGGAAAAAATGGATTGGGAATGGATTTTTCAATGGTTTTAAGCGCCCGATGTGGGACCATGGATTATATAAAACAAAGATAAGATCGGGGGTTTTAAATACAAAGGCTAATCGCATCGGAGTTTTTGCAATGGCACAAAGACATGCACACTTGAATATTTGTGATGCGATAAGCACCGAAAAGGGTTAGCGCTTGGTTCCAGCCTCAGAGCGTATGGTGGGGAAGTGGTTAGGACTTAGCCCAAGGGGCTTAAGTCCATAGTAATAAAAAACTTATTTTTTATGAATTTTTTTAGAGTTTTCAATGGATTTGGGGGTTTCGGTAAGGCTAAAAAGTGAGTTTTTAACCTTGTAAAAATGATTTTCGTGAAGGGAAGAAGAGGAATCATGAAAACAAAGGAGATTTATGGAGAAAAAGGGGAGCAAATGAAGGTTATTTTTGAGTGGGAGAAGGGGGAAAATGATGGTTTTTCAACAGTCTTTTCTCATGAAATCAGTAATACTTCTGAGTATAAAAAAGGGAACAGTAGTGAAGATTTTGGACAGAGGTATGAGGCCTTCAAGAGTCTTCAAGAGCCAACACTTTTTAGCAATAAAACTTGTTCCTTGAAGGCTCAAAAATTCTTAGCCACCTTTTGCTATAAAAAATTTTATAGGTGGCTAACATGTTCAAAATGCATGGAAATGAACAGATAAGAGTGTGTGATAGGGAGTGACAATGAGTTCCAAGTGTGCTAAGGATGGAGTTACAAGGTTATATGCTAGGAAATTCCAAGGCATGCTAGAGTGTTAGGGAATGGTAGGGTGTGTTATGGAGTTCCAAAGCATGCCAATTAATGTAGGGGATGCTAAAATGTGCCACATAGTACCAAGAGATTGTTAGACTTTCAAGGTGTTATGGCATGTCAAGATGTAAACTATGTTGCTTAGTTGTTTTATGGCTACAGTTGGATGTGAGCCTAGAATTGGTAACTTGTTAAGTGGGATGAGTTAAGATTATATGTGAGTAGCCTAAGATGAGTTATAATTCATTCTTAGGTGAAAAATGCAAATTATAATTGTATTAAATGAAACTTGTTCAAGTTGTTGCAGTTGTGGCGGGACTTGGTTGGGTTCCCATGTCTAAAAGAAAATAAGGGTAGTTATGAGGACATGATAGTTAAGGAGTGTCGAGGCATGTCAATGAAAAAAAAAAGGTGTGCTAATTCATGCCAGATAGTGTAAATTCATGTTGAGGAGTGTTGGGGAGTGTCAAGGCATAACAAGGGAGAACTAGTTCAAAGTGCATGGAAACGAACGAATAACTAGAGTGTTTGTCAGGGAGTGTCAGTGAATTCCAGGTGTCCCATGGACGAATTATGTTAGGATAATTTCATAATAGGAATTGCAGGAGAAAATCCTAGGATTGTGATAAGGGGATGGACAAAGCAGTTTCATACAAAGGAAGACTTTGGGCTAGACACAACACTATTTTTTCAATGACTTGGTTGGGCTCCCAAGTCGTAAAAAAAGTAAGGCTATCTATGAGGGGATGACAACTAGGGAGTGCCAAGGTGTGAAGGGAATCCCAATAAGTGCTAACACATGTTATAAATTTCTAAGGCATGTTAGGCATTCCAAGATGTGCTAGGTTCTAGGGTGTGGTGCCATCGCATGTTAGGGAGTCCCAGGGAAACAAAAGGGAGGACTAGTTTCAATTGCATGGAAATGACTGAATAAGAGTGTGTGATATGGAGTCTTACAAAGTTCTGGGTGTGCTAGGGAGGGAGTGACAATGTATGAAAGGCAGTACCAAGGCATGATAAAGTGCTAGGAAAGCATGCCAAGATGTTCCAAGTTCCAGGGTGTGCCAATGTGTGCCAAGGAGTGTTATGGAGTGCTAGAGAAATACAAGAGAGCACTATGTCATAGTGCATGGAAATGAATGAATAAGAGTGTGTGACGGGGAGCTTCAACAAGTTCCAAGTGTGCTAAGGAGGAGTGATAAGACTTTATTGGCAGTTCTTAGGAATTATAGAGTGTTAGGGTAGCATGTGTCCAATATGTGCCAACGCGTGCAAGGAAGTGTTAACTAGGAGTGCTAGGAAAATACAAGGGAGCACTATGTCAAAATGCATGGAAATGAAAAAATAAAAGTTTGTGATTGGAAGTGTCAGTGAGTTCCAGGTGTGCTAAGGAGGGAGTGACAAGGTATGCTAGGCAGTGTTAAGGCATGCTAGAGGCTAGGGCGACATGCCAAGATGTCCTAGATGCTAGGGTGTACCAACACATGCCAAGGAGTGTTAAGGAATGATATGGAAACTCAAGGGATCACTAGATAAAAATGCATAGAAATGAATGAATAATATTTTGTGACAGGGAGTGTCAATGAGTTCCAGGTGTGCTAAGGAGAGAGTAACAAGGTATGCTAGGTAGTGCCAAGGAATGATAGAGTGTTATGGTGGCATGCCAAGATGTGCTAGGTGTTAGGGTGTGCCAATGTGTGCTAGGGAGTGTTAGGGAGTGTCAAGGAAACACAAGGAAGAACTAGATCAAAATTCATGGAAATGAATGAATAAGAGTGTGTGACAGGGAGTTTCAATGAGTTCTAAGTGTGTTAAGGAGGGAGTGAAAATGTTATATGCTAGGCAGTTCCAAGGTATGCTAACTACCAAGGCATGTTAGGAAGTGCTAGGGTGTTTTAGGGTGTGTAAAATCATGCCAAGGAATGTATGGGATGCTAACACATGCCACATAGTGCCAAGGAATTTAAGACATCCTAGGTGCTATGGCATGTCAAGATGTAAATTTTGTTGCTTAGTTGTTATACAACCACATTTGGATGTGATGAGCCTTGTCTTGGTAACTTCTTAAGTGGGATGAGTTGAGATTAGACACGAGTAGCCTAAGATGAGTTACAAATATTTCTTAGGTGAATAAGGCATATGTTGAATTTCCACGACATATGAGAATCTATATTTGGTCTTAGAATCTTTGATGGACACGAGTAGCCTAAGATGAGTTACAAATAGTTCTTAGGTGAATAAGGCATATGTTGAATTTCCACGACATATGAGAATATATATTTTTTCTTAGAATCTTTGATGCAAACACACTCAAGTGCCACAACACATCTACTTTTCACAATTAAATCTAGACACATTAGGGAATCAACTAGTGCACATGAAAATTTTAACTTTTTCAAACAGTTCTTCGTTAAATTACAAACTATAATAGAATAGGCTAGAGCTCTCATACCAGGGATCATGGCACTTTAAAATCACATTGATACAAGGAATACAACTATGGATGGGTGTTATTCTTTTGATAACCAATCAACCTCGAACAAGACAACACTTGACCCACTTTTTTATGGTGCACACATATAGCCCTTTCAGTCTACATGTCCTGAACACTTCTGGAAATTCCTCTTGCCTCGCGTTGTGCAACTCCTCAATTTTCCTCTATCAATGAACTCAGCTGAAAAAAAAAATTCCCTATATCTAACTCTTTTTTCCTTTAAGGTATACAACACTGAGGGTTTTCTATCAGTTGCTCACAACTCTATTTTTGAACATCTCTTTGGTATGCCCACTTTTGATGTACTGCTGCTCCAAGATGAAAATTCTAGGGATGTGGAGGTTGCCATTCTTCTCACTGACTCAATCCTCTACAATACGGTGAACTAGGGCTATTGACTAGCTCACTCGTCTGCTACTTTAGTCCTTCAAAGTCTGCACATCCTTAGGCCTAATATGCCTACCCTTCTACCAGTCTTGTATTCCTTCACAAGTACAAGACTTAGGGATCCTCTTTGACAATCACCTAACAACCCTCCAACTGTACTTAGTCTGCCATAAATTTTCCCAACCACAGTCAATTTGTTTATTGATCTAGTGCCCACAACACCGCCCTCATCTAGGGCTCTTCAAATTTTCCGCCTAATAGTGATTTGAGTCCTCTCAAAATCACTATTTTTGTGTACCAATTTCTTTTTTGTCCAATCTATGAAAAAATATGAACTACTCATCTTATCATCCTTCTAACAATTTTTAGATGACTGAACTAGGGTCACAAATCATCCACTTACAGAACATTGACTAATTGTTTATAGGTTGCTTCAAATCTCTATCCAAAACTCTATGGACAGTCCACCAAAATCAACTCCTCTTCATGTCAATCCATTCCTCATATGGCACATTTCTTCTGCTCAATCTTCTACTCAGGTTCCACCTTCCTTTGTATTTTCTATCTCCACACATACTTCTGCAAACCATGTTTCAAATATGTGATATATATTGTAGAGATAAACCTCTCTCTAAGGGTCACGACCCCTCTTCTTCTACACAGATTTGTCACAGCCTTAAGGGCATACCTTATGGATTGAACATTATAGGAAACCTCCCTAACTAGGGTATTATACTTATATTCTAATTTCTTTATAAAAAACCCTATCCACCCATAGAAAAAACAACAACTCTTTCCTCCATAAGAAACTCGACCTAGCTCATATGGATCCATCGATTCTGGGGGTTTATTTGAGTGAATCTTGACCTGAAATTTAGATCTCTATGAACCTAAAACTACGGTTACCTCAGTCAAGATTACACCTGTGGTTACTTCTGTTCTGGCCTAAGTTCTAGTGCAGACCCTCCTCTAGTTGTGTGTGTCTTT
This sequence comes from Pinus albicaulis, assembly GCA_034641835.2. Taxonomy (NCBI): domain Eukaryota; kingdom Viridiplantae; phylum Streptophyta; class Pinopsida; order Pinales; family Pinaceae; genus Pinus; species Pinus albicaulis. Next base: position 1,121,901,230 of record CM076577.1, on the reverse strand, counting down.
ATCACAGACCTTGCAGCCTACTAACCACCACAAGATAGGGTCTCAACCCTCTCTACTATTTCAAAATTTGATGTGGCCTTCACACATAAACACCATTGAAATCACATGCCCAAATTCTCATGAGCTCCCTCTCTTGAGCTCGATCTTCCATAAGAGAACCAATAGTATGCCATCCTACTTCCGATCTTGAACCCATTAAGGTATGTAACATTATTGTGAACCCTCACATGATGATCTTGCTCTTGGTGGATGATCATGGCCTCCCTTTAGCAACCCTTACTCAACCCTCTAACTTGACCTACTTTAGGACTAAATCTCTCCTGACCTCCTTGATCAAATGAGATCCTCCTCACTTGTTGTTCTTGCCTTCATACTAAGGCCTCCTTAAATATATTTTCCTAGCTAGGCCTATTAATAACCCTCTAAAACTTACGGGCTTTATCCACTTAGACCTTAGGAAATATTATTTTCCCCTTTTAATTTTATTTTATATTTTAAACCCCATCTTGGGTCCAAAACCCCTTCGCTTGGGTTCTTTTCCCACAAATCCTTTTGTGACCAAACTCACACAAACCCATCTCGCTAGGCTTGTGTATTACCTCCCAAGCTACACAATTCAACAACATAGTCTAGTTGTAGTAATCGTAACTTGGTCAAGCTCTTCTAGTCAAGTAAGGACTTGAAGACTTGGTTGGAGTTCCCAAATTGCAAATTAAGTAAGAGGTAGTTGTGAGGGAATGATAGCTAGGGAGGGTAGGGCATGCGAAATTAAAAGGTGTGTTAACACATGCCATACAATGTCAATGCATGTTGAGGAGTGTTAGGAGTGTCGAGGCATCACAAGGGAGAGCTAGAATTAAAATGCATGAAATGAACATGTTCCAGGGAGTCCCAGCGAGTGTCGGTGAATTCAAGTGTTCCAAGGACAAAGTGTGTTAGAATTTCATAATAGGATTTGCAAGAGGCAAACTACGATTGCAATAAGGGGCTCAACACACCGTTATTACGTTACTTGTCACCGTTCCTACCATTTCCCGTCCCGCACAATGGAGGACCCATTTTGTGACCTCGTGGAACACATGCCTTGAAACCATCATCAAAGTATTCTCAAGCATGAGCTTTAATTGCCCTTAAGACATCTCCTTGCAAAATCATGAAAAACATCTCTTTGAATCGCGCAGTAAGTATTGCTTCAAAGACTTCCGTAAGCAATGTGGAAATCTCAAGAAGAGGCTTCAAGCACTGCGCTCTGTCCCAGAGTATTGGTCGCGCCAGCCAATTTAAGGAGTGTTTTTTAAATAAAGATGGCGGAAGTTGAGTTTCAACAAACTCAGAACCATTGCCTATCTTGAGTTGGGAGGTTTGGTTGCGGGAGTTCTATGGAAGGGAAGTGGTTTTGCCACCTCCCATGGAACCTTCCTTGTTGATAGGGCCAATCCCACAATAATAGGGATCCCAACTCCCTCCTTCCCCATCTATAAAATCCTGCTCAATCCCATGGCAAGCTAGTCTTGAAGTGCCTAAGCTTTGAATCTCCATATTCCCAAGAGCCTTTGTGCTGTAAAGAGCCCTCTCTTTCCCTTAAGGCCGACTCAAGTAAGGAGACCATCGTCGAGAGACTCCGGAGAGGTTTTCCCTTTCCTTGGCAAGCTTTGCGAGACGTGGATGACTGGAGACCCATCCGAAGGAGACCGCGACGTCAGAACTTGGTTGTAATCTCTCTTCGTTTGTTATTTAATAGATGATTACGATTATGGTTCCACTCTGTTTTCCATCATGTTAATATGAGTAACATCCTTTCTGACTGATGTTTAGTTACGTATGCCGGATTTTATGCTTGTATCTGTTTGTTTCTTCCATGTGCAGGTGTTCATCCGCGGAGATCGTGGAGGGATTGTGATCTGCCGAGGCTGAGGAACGGGGACGCTTCTTCTTCAGATCATAGCGTTGGAATCCAGGTAGGCTTCTATCTCTAGTATTTTCATTCGTAACTAGGAACTTGCATCGTAACATTGTTTGATTGTTGCTAGACCCCTGCTGGGCTAGTAGGGATCGCCTCTGTCCGCAAAGGGGATTTACCTCCTCAACAATTTGGCGACTCCACTGGGGATCGTCCAGATTTCACTGTCTCGTTTGTGTTGTCTCGCTTTGATTATTTTATGTTTTTCCTTGCTTGATGAACCTTCTGGGTTGGGTTCTTTCACTGTTTTTGCTTCTTGGTTTGCTTAGTTTGCATTGATCTGCTTCTGGAGTAGCTTTTTTTAATTTTGACTGAGAAACTCGACTGGCGCGGTTTTTAACCCGACAGTTGCGCCAATTGGCGCATGTTGCTTTTGTTTAGCCCGCGCCAATTGCTTTCTGGCGCCAGTTTCATCCTTACAGTCGCGCCACTCCTGTAAGGTTTTTGAGTTTCCTCATTTTTTAGCTCTCTGGGTTTGGTCAGTGTTTTTCTTCTTGATTTTCTGACTGCCTGAGTGTGTTGGAGTCCTGTTTGACTGGGAATTCACCTCTGTCCTTTGGTTGTTTTCTTTTATCTATCGATTTCATGTTTTAAGCCCTAGGGCATCTAGTGGCTTAGTGTATCGAGCCCTCCTTGGGAGTTTTGGTGTTTTGATTGTCCTGTCAACTGTCTGATTGATTCTCCACATCCTCTAAGTAGTTGTTCATTGTTTTGTTGCGATTTTTGGGTGATTGTTCATTCCTTCATTCGAAATTCGTTTGGTCTTGCCTTGGACCTAGATCACACGGTCCATTGAAAGCTTTTGAGTCTTTTCTTCGTTTTGAGAGACTTTGGTCGATTTGAGGATCTGATTGCTTGTGTTGTTGAGTGAAATTTGTTTGTTTCGCTCTCTTGAATATCGTTTCTCAAGTTGTTCCATTTGTTTTCAAGTTTGTTTAGTGCATATTAGCTATCAGACATTGAAAATCAAAAAAAAAAAATCTCTTTTGCTTTTGTTAATTAGTGCAAATTGTGATCTTTTCCATCTTGCTAGTGATTAGTGTTTTGAATGAAAAGTTTTCAATTGCATTAGTTGCATTAGAGATCTCATTGTTTGTCTTCCGTTCATTTCGTTTGTGTAAAGCTCTCAACTCTTCTCTAACTAGTTTTCATCGAACGAAATGTTGGACTGTGGCATGTAGCTTTGCATTTAGGAGTCTTTTAAGACACTACATACGATAGGGCCTGAAAATTGAAACTTAATTGAAGATCAACTGTAAAATTTATTCAATTAACCTAAGGCAGCATTGGAACTTAACGAAACATATTTAGAAGGTCTAGGCTAGAGACGTGTTCCGGCGTTGTTAAACCTAGCAGCTGTCGTTCGCCTGTTGGCTTTAGACAGCGCTAGTACGGACTTGCGCTCCCCGTACCGTCGCGTATATAAAGGGAGACCCCTATAGGTTTTCAATCCTTTATCCACAGGAAGCCGAGTTTGCCGCCCTATACCCGTGATACACCGAACACAGCATTCGGGGAGACTACCTGCACGTACGGAAAGTCCTTGGTCGATTTTTGTTTCATTATTGAAACCAAGGTGTATATTGCAGTTCACGGATATTTGGTACACCCTTTGTGCCTAGTTTTTCCTGAGCAGTCATTTGGTCTTTTCTGACTCCCTAAACTTGAAAATACCGTCAAGCGCTTGTCCTTTCACGCTTGTGTCAACTCTGAAAGAGATAGAGTCACCTTTCGCCTGTTTCTCGACTCTTAAAAGATGAAATGGTAGAGTTTTGTTTCAATGTCATAAAAATTAACTGCCCACGAAATATTCCTGGTTAAAGTTAGCTTCCTTAGGGTGTTGTTCTGAAGATCGTTTCTGATGGCAACTTTTCCGGAGTTCACCAACCAAGGAATCCCCTCCGATGGGAATCCTGGTCCTTTTCCTCCTTTTGGGAATGTTGGTGCTCCTTATATGGCAACGTTGTCCCTTCCTGGGTTAACTGTTGGGTTGCCTGTTTGGTTGTTTTCAACCTCTGTGGTCCATGAAGTAATGTCTCCACTACCGTTCAATCGCCTTGTCAGCAGTTTATGACTCTTGTTCATTATGATGAAGGTCGCCGGAGCAGAAGTTCCTTGTCTTGTGTCAAGCTCCTTAAAAAATGAAACAAGGTCGTCTGGAAAGCAAGAGTCTCTTGTCTTGTGTCAAGCTCCTTAAAAAATGAAACAAGGTTGTTAGAGCACGGTTTCCTCCCTGGGTCAAGCTCTTTAAAAAATGAAACCAGGATCTCGGAGCAGAGTTCCTTGTCTTGTGTCAAGCTCCTTAAAAAATGAAACAAGGTTGTCGGAGCAGAGTTCCTTGTCTTGTGTCAAGCTCCTTAAAAAAATGAAACAAGGTTGTCGGAGCAGAGTTCCTTGTCTTGTGTCAAGCTCCTTAAAAAATGAAACAAGGATGTATGAGGATAGTTCTTTTAATGTGTCAACCTCGTTAAAACAATGAAACACGTTCCTATTCAATTCGAGTCTTTGGTAAGTTCTCGTAAAATCCCAGTCGAGTCTTTCTTAGATCTCGTAACTTGAACCTTCACTCCATCTGCCTTTCATATGGATTGAAGCTTGGGGGGCATGTACCTCGAATTGAGTCACCATGCTGGGGGCATGCTTACTTTTTCAAGCATAGTTTATTTCCGTTTCAAGCTTGTGTAAAAATGAAACCGGTTTCAAGCATAGTTTATCTTTGTTTCAAGCTTGTGTAAAAATGAAACCAACCTCAAGCAGAGTTTCCTGATTTCAAGCTTGTGTAAAAATGAAACCTTTCCCATTTGTGATTGCCATTTTATCAGCCTGTTTTTTCAGATGAGCCTTGGTTTTCTCACTCCATCGTCACTATCTGCTTGGCCGATCATATGCCTTCACTTGGTTGTTTTACCCATTCCTGGGGAACCGCTGCGATGAGTGGTCTTGTTAGCCAGCCTCTTGACCTTTATTTGTTTTGAGTAGTTCCACCATTACCGGAACCAGTTGCTACCCTTTATACCACTCGTTCCTCTAGGAGGAGTCATCTTTCAGCTCTTTTCTGACTCTCTAAACATGAAAAGATTGTCGAGGCCCTTGTCGTTTCGATCTCGTTAAAGTGGCTGCGAAACGACATCTACCCAGTATACGTTTACCCCTTTTTCGGGCTGGGATAGATTATTTACGAAAAAGGAATACCCTAGCCTATCGCAACTAGGAGGTTTTCTCGGATATTGTTTTCTACCTTTTCGGATCTGAGGAACTATTTACGAAAAGGGACCTGTGGAGTTTACTTTTCTGCTGTCTTTTCAAACTCTCTAAACATGAAAAGACGCCGAGTTCTCCCTTTTTCAGACTCGTTAAACCCTGATGACATCGGATCTAGTCGAAATGACGTTCTCCGAGTTTCTCCTTCCTAGGACTCATTAAATGCACTAGGATGGATTCGCCCGAAGGGCGGACTTATATTACAAGCATATGCTATCCCCTTCAAGCTTGTTATAAAAAATAATTGGGGTACTCACCAGAAATGGTGGGGGAAAAATGGAACCATCGTCGTTGTCGTTGGCAGTATGTCGCTCTTGAACATGGCACTTGTTTGCATTCGTGTCGGGTTGGGGACATCTCATCTCGTTTCTTCACTTTGCCTCCGTGGGTTTGGATAATCCCTTTTGACCTCTCATCTACTCATTGCCTCGTCACCATGACCTCTGATCCGTTGATGTCAAATACTGCCAAGTCCACTGTCGTGTCGTTTATATGTTCAAGAGAAGTTGGCCTCTGCGAATATCAACCTTCCTCTGATTCTCATACGATCCTGATTCACAACAAAAACATCATGTTCCTCTGTCTCGTGTCGATGATGTGGGAAACATTATGGCTCACCTTCGATCAAGGTCACTTCCTGTCGACTTCAGCTCATTATCCAGGAAGTTGGTCTAGAGACTCCTTATGGTACCTTGGAGCCTGCATGCCTCAATGGCAGGTTCGTCGCATTCGACGAGAGGTTTACATCATTGGCCTCCGATCGAGTGATTCTGCGGGTGTTCGACATCAACTCATTTATTCGCACGCCGTAGATTGTACCTGTAGTACCTTGAAGACCATTGTCATTATTGGTGGTTTCTCTCGCGTCTGTTAACAACTTTCATCATTGGCTGGTAATCAGACGATGTTCTTGCATGTTCGACATCAGCTCACATATTCACATGCTCGAACTTGTACTTGTTTGGGTCGAGATGGAGTGCAAGACCCTGGATTGTGTCTGTTGTAATCCAGGCTGCGATTGTGGATTATTATTATTATGTACATGACTCACTGATTGGATGGCTGCGACCATACCTGAGTCTATTTGTTTGATCTTAGTTGGATGGCTGCGCCCATACCCTAGATCCGGATTATAGCATACTCTTTTTCGGATGGCTGCGTCCATACCATATGTATACATCATGTACTTGAGATATCAGTTGTATCTTTCTGCGCAGGTTTTCCGACGGCGGGCCTTCAGTTGAACATGTTCTCGTAAAGCATTTCACCCCTCTCTCTCTCGGGCCTCATACTTTAGGGGGCATCTGTTACACAGTAAATTGTCACCGTCCCTACCATTCCCCCGTCCCGCACAATGGAGGACCCATTTTGTGACCTGTGAAAATTTTCATGCCTTGAAACCATCATCAAAGCATTCCTCTAAGCATGAGCTTTAATTTCCCTTAAGACATCTCCTTGCAAAAATCATGAAAAACATCTCTTTTTGCATTGGCGTGGGCAGACAGTTCAACACTTGCGCCAATGGGGGAAATCCTGCAAAGAGGCCGCGCCACCTGGCGCTCTGTCCCAGAGCATTGGTCGCGCCAGCCAATTTAAGAAGTGTTTTTTAAATAAAGATGGCGGAAGTTGAGTTTCAACAAACTCAGAAACCATTGCCTATCTTGAGTTGGGAGGTTTGGCTGCGGGAGTTCTATGGAAGGGAAGTGGTTTTGCCACCTCCCATGGAACCTTCCTTGTTGATAGGGCCAATCCCACCATAATAGGGATCCCAACTCCCTCCTTCCCCATCTATAAAAGCCTGCTCAATTCCATGGCAAGCTAGTCTTGAAGTGCCTAAGCTTTGAATCTCCATATTCCCAAGAGCCTTTGTGCTGTAAAGAGCCCTCTTTTCCCCTTAAGGCCGACTCAAGTAAGGAGACCATCGTCGAGAGACTCTGGAGAGGTTTTCCCTTTCCTTGGCGAGCTTTGCGAGACGTGGACGACTGGAGACCCATCCGAAGGAGACCGCGACGTCAGAACTTGGTTGTAATCTCTCTTCGTTTGTTATTTAATAGATGATTATGATTATGGTTCCACTCTGTTTTCCATTATGTTAATGTGAGTAACATCCTTTCTGACTGATGTTTAGTTACGTATGCCGGATTTTATGCTTGTATCTGTTCGTTTCTTCCATGTGCAGGTGTTCATCCGCGGAGATCGTGGAGGGATTGTGATCTGCCGAGGCTGAGGAACGGGGACGCTTCTTCTTCAGATCATAGCGTTGGAATCCAGGTAGGCTTCTATCTCTAGTCTTTTCATTCGTAACTAGGAACTTGCATCGTAGCATTGTTTGATTGTTGCTAGACCCCTGCTGGGCTAGTAGGGATCGCCTCTATCCGCAGAGGGGATTTACCTCCTCAACGCACACGTTGGCCGAATGATCATGTTTTAAACTATTTTTGACAATTGCATATTTTACATTGTTATGTATAAGTTTTGGGGCACTCGCCTTGTGCCAACTTATATCTTGTGTGTCTTGTGTATCTTGTGGTTCTTGCAAACTCTAATTTAATGCATTATTGTTTATATGAACAAGACATACATGTGAAATATTTCCTATGTAATTTATTAGGTGAACAAGGCACAATCTACTTGTAGTAGGTGCAATTGGTCAAATTGTTGTGGCTGAAGCAGGCCAATGTCACATGAATTGTAGTAGCTAAGGACTTGATTGGGTTCCCAAGTCGTGAAAAAATGTAAGGCTAGTTGTGAGGGCATAAGCGGCAAAGAATGCTAGGGAATGCTGACATGTGCCAGATAGTTTGAAGGAATGTCAAATATGGTAATATGTTTCAAGTGCTAAGGCATGCAAAGATGTGAAAGGGTGTGACAATACTTGTCAGTAACTATCAAGCCAACAAAAAGGAGAAACAAGTTAAACTACAAGGAAATGAACACGTCATAGGGTTAATAAGTGATCAATTTACCTTTTCCAGGAGGGGCGTGCTAGGCACACCAACACTAGGTGGCAATAGGTGCCAAGTGCCAAGTGTTAGTGCATTAACATATTTTAAGTGTCAAAACATCCTATGTTACTTATCATCTACTTTCAAATAATTGATCTTAAATAAATTTAATATTAAACCATGCCAAAGCATACCAAGTCATCTTAATGAATTCTATACATGCTAATACTTTCCAAGCGCCAACATGTGTCAAGTGCCAATATGTGTTAGGGAGTGATACACGTGTTATGAAGTGGAAGGGCACGTCGAAAGAGTGATAAGGTGTAGCAGAGTGTGCTAATGCATGTTGAGGAGTGTTAAGGAGTACTAAGGCAGCATAAGGGAGCACTGGGTCAAAATGCATGGAAGTGAATGAATATGAGGGTGTGCCAGAAAGTGTTAATGAGTGGTAGCTAGCATGCCAAGGAGGGAGTGAAAAGGTATGTTAAGTACTATTAAGGCATGCTAGGGAATATTAGGGCATGTCAAGAAGTTCCAAAGTGTACTAGGGAGTTCTAGTGTGTGTTAACATGTGCCAAATAGTGCCAAGACATGCAAGATGCTAAGGCATGCTAGGGTATTCCAACATGTGTCACGAAGTATCGAGGCAAAAAAAAGAAGAACCAAGCTAAAATGAAAGGAAATGAACACATAAGAGGGCTAATAAGTTAGGACTTTATATATTTTTTCAAAAGGGGCATTCTAGGCACACTAATAATAGGTTCCAATACATGCCAAGTTTCAATGTGTGCCAAGTGCTCATGTATGTTAATGCATGCCAAAGTGTTCCAGGGCATGCTAGGGACTACAAGGCATGCCAACACATGCTAGGAGAGTGTTATGGTATGATAGGAATTTCCAACATGTGCTTGGCTGTCCTAGTCATGGCAAGATGTTCTAGGTATAAACATGCTCTAAGACATGTGAGGTGACAAGGAATGTTAGTGTGTGCCAAATCATGTTAATATGTTCCAAGAGTGTTGAGGAGTGTTATATCTCTCTCATTAATCGAATTTACAAATCTTGATTATGTATTAAATAATATATTTCTACCCACATTAGTGGAACTTTATTTAAATGGAATTTGTTAGATAATAAACCTAATAGATATGAATCATGTATTGACTCATAGGAAAACTATATTCTCATTACTCGATGGAAATGATACACACTAATTACTTCTTAACATATTGATTGACTCTAACACTATATGGCCTTAGAAACATAATGAAAAAGACTCCGCAACAATGGTCTTAAATTTTTATCTTTTGAAAAAAAATATAATAACATGCACATAGCGTCATCAAAATCTCATTGGAATGATCAATGATGACGAACATTTTTCGATCGTCACCAAAAGTAACCAAAAAGAGCATTGGTGAGGGTCAATAAAAGAGCGTCACTAGAAGTGTCACCAAAGAGAGAATTAGTGACGGGCCTTTAACGACCCTCACCAAAAGTGTCACTGAAAATGGCTTTGGTGACAAACCTTAAGGGATCATCACTATATGCACTTACAATAATGTTTTTTTAAGGACCGTCACCATATGTGACATTGGTGACGGACCTTAAAGGTCTGTCACAGGCATGACCCTCACCAATGTCATTTTTTCTTATATTGCCTTCAACTTAGGGATTCCTTAAAGGTTTACACTTTAGTAGCATATCATTTGAAACCTTTATCTTGACTGTATTGACCTAATATGAACTCTTATCTCGTGAAATATCTCAACCCTAGGTCTTGCATAGTATTTCTCTCAAGGGGTTTTTTGGTGGAAATTCATCCTAGCTTCTCCCAAAGCTCACACTTTAATTAAACTTTACATTGAATGAGACATCCTTGCCTCACTTTGAACCCCATTGTTGACACAATAACCACAAGTGAGGGATATTAGGACTCTTGTTGTTAGTGAAAATCCAAGAAGGGGACATAGGCTATGGTGATAGTGGGACTTTGTCCCAAATTATTGGTGTGCCCTCTAGCTCTAGCTTATATGCTAGGCATGCTTGTTTGTGCAGTAAAATTTTTTGTGTCGTTGTCAGGGGCATGAGACGTGTGTCTTGTTCCCATATGACACTATCGATATAACCTTATGGAAACTCCATTAGAAGAATGAAGCCCTAGTTCTTCATTGAACTTCAAATTCGATGTTTGCAAAGTGAAGCAAGCATATTTCTATGCATCTTTTCATTCACCATGGTGATGGGCCTCTAAATTAGACATAAATTAAGGACCATCTAACCTTTCTTGGGCCCATCTACCTTCCTTATGCACATGAAAATTGTAGGAATTTACAAGGTAAGTTCCTTAGATCAAGAACCAAAGGCCACCGCTCACAAACAGATCACAAATCAGTGCACCAATATAATCACATGGTTAAAACCCTCGAAGAGGGAAACAGTCCACGGCTTGAGCCAACGCGGCCACTTCAGGAAATTTATTAATATAAAAATAAAAGTTACATATGTTTCTCTCATAAATAGTTACTGGACAAATGACCCTCCATGCTCTTTAAATAGACACCATGGACCAATCAGGTGTTAAGCCATGGATCAAGTGTCGTTAATACCGAGGAGAGAGATATCATTTGGATCACTACAAATCGTGACCGTCGGATTATAAGTTACAAATGTACATGGTAAAGAAATACACTTTACCTAACTCTACACTAGACTAATTTATTCTTAACTATTTCTTATGTGTCGAAATATCCTAACATCCCCCTTAAGAACAACTTGGGATAGGATTGAAGGATTTACAAAAGTGACACAATAGGAGAAGGAAGGAGGCATTAGAGCCAATCTCCCCTTAATGACAACTTTCCTGAACTCCAAGCATGGATCGAAATATGGTAAACTTCACTTCTATGAGAGCCTTTGTAAAGATATCGGCTACTTGATCATTGGTTGGATAATACTGCACTTCAAGAACAAAATCATGAATGAGCTTTCTGATGAAGTGTATGTGGAGTTAAATGTGTTTCATACGCTGATTCTGAACTGGATCTTTACATAGCTAAATGGCACTCTGATTATCACACTAAAGTGTAGTTGGATGTTGTTGATGAAGACCAAATTCAGACAGGATCTGACGAAGCCACATGACTTCCTTACTGGCTTCAATTGCACCATGATACTCTTCTTATGTTGAAGAAAGAGAGATGGTACTTTTTTTCTTACAAGACCAAGTAATAGGTCCTGAACCAAGAGTGAATACATATCTTGTGGTAGAATTTCGATCATCAGGGTCACCAGCCCAATAAGAATCAGTGATACCAATCAATAATGGAGATTCTCCTGCACTGTAATGAATCCCGAACTGAAATTTACCTCGAATATATCGAAGTATTATTTTAACTACTTTCCAGTGACTTTCATGAGGTTGGTGCATAAACCGAGTGACAAGACCAATGGTAAAGGAAAGGTCAGGATGGTTATGGGTTAGATACAGAAGTTTACCAACAACTTGATGATATAAGGTAGCATCAACTTCAGGGGTAGTACAAGTCACTGAAATCTTGACTCTAGACTGAAAGGGAGAAGGAGTTGGCTTACAGTCTTCCATGTGAAAGTGGTGTAGAAGATCACAGGCATACTTGGACTGAGTGAGGGTAATGCCTTCCTTGGATTGCAAGACTTGAAGACCAAGGAAATAATGCAAGTGTCCTAAGTCTGTCATTTCAAACTTCTTTTTAAGGCTAGACTTCACATGGTTTATATGGTTTGGATCACTACCAGTAAGGATAATATCATCAACATCAAGAACAAGGATGGTGAAGCACTTACCCACTTTCTTCATGTAGACAGTGTTGTCAAAATGACACCTAGAAAAGCCATCATCTAATAAAAATCTATCCATTTTGGCATACCAAGCCCGAGGAGCTTGTTTGAGACCATAGAGAGACTTCCTAAGGCAAAAAAAAGGGCTAGAGTCGTTTTGGATAAAGCCAGGGGGTTGTTCCATGTAGATTTCTTCATATAAATATCCATGTAAGAAGGCAGATTTAACATCCATCTGATGGACTTCCCATTTAAAGGAGGCAGAAAGGGAAAGAACAAGGCGGATAGAATTCATTTTGGCAATAGGGGAGAAGGTTTCATCATAGTCAATGCCTTCAACTTGTGAAAATCCTTTAGCGACAAGACGAGCTTTATGTCTATCCACTTTTCCATCTGGTCCAAACTTTGTTTTGTAAACCCATCTACATCTGACAAGAGGAACAACATTCCAAGTATCATTTTCCAATAAGGAGCGATATTCTTCATTCATAGATTCATCCCAATCTGGATGATTGAAGGCTTCTTCAAAGGTTTCTAGATCAAGATTTTCTGGAACTTGAGCCAATAAGGAAGAGGCTCTTTCAAAGTGAGAACGTGTATGTCGTCGATCGGCAGGGTCACTTGCAAGAGAGCCTGTTGCATCCTTAGTAGAGCGGACCCATCTTGGAAGCGGTGCAGTAAAAGGAACAATTTCAAGAGATGGAGGAGGATTTTCATCCTCATTGTCATCATCTGAACTAGAAGGAATGCTATTAAAAATAGAAGAGAGAGAGAGAGGTGGCACATATGTCGAATCAGGCTTGCAGGCCAAAGGTGGCACACCCACTGAACTAGGCTCGCGGCCGATATGTTTTCATCAAATTTTACATCTCTTCTAGTGATTATATTTTTGGATTTTGGTTGAAGAAGTCCATATCCTTTGACATCTTCAGAATATCCAACAAAAATGCATTTTTCACTCTTAGGTTCTAAGGCTTTATGTTTTGCATCTGGGATATGGGCCCAAGCATCACTTCCAAAAACACAAAAATGACTTACATCTGATTTGATTGAGCTCCAAGCTTCTTCTGGAGTTATATCCTTTAAAACCTTATTAGGAGTGTGATTTACTATGTAATTTTCACAGTTAATGGCTTCTGCCCAAAAATTGAGACCAAGTCCTTTAGATTGAAGCATACATTTAGTCATTTCTTTTAAGGTGCAATTCTTCCTTTCAGCTACTCGATTTTGTTTTGGAGTATATGGAACAGTATGTTGCAATTGAATGCCATGCTCAATGCAGAAGTTGATAAATTTGTTGTTAACATATTCTCCTCCATTATCTGATATTAACTTAAGAATTTTATGTCCAGATTGTTTCTCAACAAAGGCCTTAAAGGCCAAGAACATGTTAAAAACTTCACTCTTGAGTTTTAAGAATTATACCCAAGTGCGTCTGGAAAAATCGTCAATGAAAGTTAAGAAGTACTTGCAACCAGAGAAAGAAACAACAGGAAGTGGACCACATAAATCACTATGCACAATCTGCAAAGGGGCTGAAGCATGCCAAGAGCACGTTTGTCAGAATTATCCAGATGATGTTTTCTGAGTACACATCCGGAGCAAACACCATCTTGGCAAGATACCATATAAAGACCTGTCACCATATTTTCCTTACATAGAGTTTGAAGAGAGAGATAGTTTATGTGACCAAATCGCTCATGCAAAAGTTTTCTCACTTCATCATTATGAGCAAAAAAAACAGAGGGAATACATGATGACCCAAAGTTTTCAAACTTATACAACCTTGTGGAATCATCAGCAATGCCAGTAGCTAAAATATGTTTAGGATGTTTGAGTTCCTTGATTACAACATCATGAGGTGAGAATTCTACTATTTTCCCTTCACCTGAATGAGTTATCTGATAAACAGAGAGAAAGTTGCATGACAAGGTAGGAATACATAGTACATTATTAAACTGACCATTATCGAGATGAATGGTTCCAGATCCTACAACACTAAGAGATCTATCATCACCAACATAAATATGTTTGGTGTTACAATCATTTAAAGAAGAAAACATGGCTTTATTTTTGGCCATGTGATAAGAAGCTCCAGAATCAATGAGCCACTCATGAGAATGAGAAGATGAAGATACATTTAATGCATAACCAGATGTTAATGTTGGACAACCACAAGTAGAAAGTGTCATTCCTAAAGATGAAGGTGAAGAGTGCTCCAAATTGATGTTGTGCTTCTTCATTGCTGCTTCTAAGGCTTCCATCTTCTTAAAACATTTGGACTCTATATGGCCATCATGATTACAAAAGTTGCAATATCTATCGGTCTTCTTCCCTTTGTTTTTATTTGCCTTATCATTTTTGTGAGTTTCTTTTTCAATTTTCAGCTGAAATTGCTTAGGACCCTTGTTTTTTTTTGGACCATACTTTTTAGGATACTGCTTCTTGGGATTCTTTTGATATGATTGCTGTTGGGATGCTAAGGCTTTCTTACAAGCGTTTCCAAAAGTGATAAGACCAAGGTGTAAGAGTTTTTCTTGTTCTCTTATCAAAGAATCACAAAAGGCATCAAAGATGGGTTCTTGTAGGTGGTTCCTGAAGAAATGATGGTTGCTCTAGTGGAATGGAAGGCAGAAACAAATACAAAGTATGCAGGGCCAATCTTAGTAAGAATGCAATAGATGAGGCTACAATCTTCCTTTTTGACCTTACAACCTTCTAAAATAAATCTAAGGGTCTTGAATTTGGACAAAAAATCTTCGATAGAGGAGAAATTATTGGGGTCCAAAGTAAGCAACTCATTTTCAAGCTGATGGGCCCTAATTTGATTTTGAATTCCAAAGAAAGTATTTAGCTTATCCAGGGCTTCATGAGGGGTGTCAATGTCAAGTATATGAAATCAAAGGTCTTGAGAAATGGACATTCTTATCAACCCTCGTGCTTGATCTTGTTTATTTTCCCATTTAGCGACTTTATCATCATCAGAAGCTTTAGTTTCTACTCTTGTGGCTATTCTATAAATCCCTTTACTTCTAAGTATATCTACCATGTGAGGTAGCCATTGGAAATAATTGGTGCTGTTAAGAATAATCGGGCATGGGCTTTCCATTTTTTTTAAATTGAAGCTGAGAAAAGCTGAAACTAACTGCACCAATGGAAAGATCTCGAAAAATTAGGCCGTTTAAAAAAAACAGCTCGAAAAACGTCTTCCGAATGAAGAAATTATGTATTTTTTAAAAAACGAGTTGAAGATGCCAAATAGTTACGAGAACGATTAGAAATTTGACGATGAAGTGCGAATTAAAAAAATAATAATAATAAATAAAAATCCTACCCCTTCTAACAAAAACTTTTTACAAAAGAAGTTTGAGAAAGAGACTTGAACCCAAGACTTCTATTCTCATAAACTTACTTCTCACCAAGTGAGACAATAAAAGGATTCTATTATTGTTTGAAAGGAGGATTCTATTTTTTTTTTTTTACTCTTCAGTATCTGTGCCTTCTCCTGCACAAAAAAACACAAAAACGAACAAAATGAAAGAAATGCAAGCCTTATGGCAGAATGTTAGATTTTCGGTTAGCCTTACTGGAAAATATCAATTTTTTTACTATTTCTGATTTCCCGAGATCGCACAAAGAAGTGGGGAAAGAGCAGAGATAGAAAAAAAATTCTCTTTCCCTGTTTCTGATTTGCCAAGACCGCACGTAGCGCAGAGCAAAGAGAATACACAGAGAAAAGGGTATAGATCCAACAAATAAATAAAACCTAAAAACCAAAAATAAACAGAGGGAACCAAAATAAGCAGAACTATTAACAAATATAACTACAAAACAGATGCTTTATATCTCCAAATCTAAACTGTCATAACTTAGGCAGCCGGAAACCTTTTCGCATGAAACAAAAGGCGTTCCTCACTGTAACAGATGCTCCAGACACAGAAGAGCAGTTCTCCAAGCCCAAAAATGTTCAGAAATAGTAGATCTACAAAACGGCATTCGCATGCAGTCAAACCGGCGTCGGATTTTGATCAACAACGGATGCGGCCCTCAAAATAGCTCTGATACCATGTAGGAATTTACAGGGTAAGTTCCTTATATTAAGAACCAAAGGTCACCGCTCACAAACATATCACAAATCAGTACACCAGTATAATCATGTGGTTAAAATCCTCGAAGAGGGAAACAGTCCACGGCCTGAGTCAACGTGGCCACTTCAGGAAATTTATTAATATAAAAAGAAAAGTTACATATGTTTCTCTCATAAACGATTACCGGAAAAATTACCCTCCATGCTCTTTAAATAGAAATCATGGACCAATCAGGTGTTAAGCCACAGATCAAGTGTCATTAATACCGAGGAGAGAGATAACCGTCAGATTATAATTTACAAATGTACATGGTAAAGAAACACACTTTACCTAAATCTACACTAGACTAAGCTATTCTTAACTATTTCCTATGTGTCGAAATATCCTAACAAAAAGAGATATTAAATCTCTCCTTATGCAATTAATTTTCTTATGCTTTAATAATTTCTTAGGAAGGTTTAAAGGTAATTGCATATTTGTGCCTAATATTGATTTTTTTGTAGAATATTTTGAGAATATTTAGCAGATTATGCAGGTTTGGAGAAGGAGATAATTTAGGGACTTTCTCCCTGCCACTAGAAGATCAAGATTGAAGAATAAATCAGCAAAATATTAGGAAATTCTTGAGAAATCTTGGAGAGATTGAAGGGGTTGTCCACCCTCCTTAACTATCAAAGGCAGCCAAGCAAACTGAAGACCAAGTGCACTCAAAGACATACTTCACTTGGAGTCAACTGGACTCATTACATATTTTCTAGGGATTTGTTGGTAGTTTCCCTTTAGTATAAATAAAGTTGATAAAGAGCTAATTAGGGTCGACTTCCATTTGATTCCATTCGGAACTTTTTTTGCAAGCTATTAATTTTTTTATTATTGTACTCAGTGATAAAACTTTCAGAAATGTAACGAGGCTAGTCTCTTCCCTAAATGAGCAGACAGACTCCATTTTACTGATTCAGTTCTAGAGAGCTAGGCTCCTGGGTTAGGGCCCAACCCATGTGCCTCAGCGTCTATATTGTTTTCATTCTTTCCTATCTGTCATTTAGCTAGTTTTGTTTTTGTCATTTAGTTAGTTTTTCTTCTAATAGTTTCATTGTTGTTTAGTTTTTCCATCAGTTTGTTGTTGTAGTTCTTCATTTGCTTACGAGAGTAATAGAGTAGAGGAAAAATCCGAAAGTTGTGGATCAAGACCCCCTTCTCATCTCTGTCAATAGAGCTCAAGGAAGGTGAACCTTCCCACAAACCCAAAATTTTATTTCTATTCATTGTTTTTTAGATTAAAAGTAGAGTTACATTACTATTTTTTAATCTCCCTTTGCACTGTATTTTTACGCATTCGTTTGTTTCCTTGTGCATAATTTAGCATATTGACTGCAGTAATTATTTTTAAAACCCAAGAGAAGCTCCGTGGTACCTCCTCGCTTCATTCTCCATCTCTATCTTCGCAATCTACGCACTTCTGTTACGCCCTCCATTTCCGCTTTTTCTCGCTTACTCTCACTGCCGCACCCACCTTTTTATTCATAAAATCACTTAAATCATTCAGTCAACCTTATTCCTTTATTTTTGTTTAGCACAGTTGCCTTACCTTTTTTAATGCAAAATTCTCGAAAACCATTGGAATTTGACCTTCGCTCTTGCTCCTCGAACTTCCCGCTACCGTACATCGCAAATCGCACTTCGCAATCTTTATCCTATCGCAGATCGCAACATTTTCCCTTTTCACAAATTTCATTTTGCATTTCGCAACCTTTTTCCTTTTTCCATTTTCCTTTAAGACTTACAGCTCCAGATTGCGATATTGCTTCGTACTCTGCCACACCGCAAACCGCATTTCGCAATCTTTATCCGCTCCTTGTTAACACTTATCGCTCATGTATGCCGATTGCGATATTGGTATCGCACTATGCCACTGGTCCCACCCCCACGTCATCCGACTCATCGCAAATTGCAAATCGCGCTTTTATTTGGTTCCCGTTAATACTTACCGCTCCCAACGCCAATTGAAATATTCTTTGTACTCCGCCACATCGCAAATCGCAGTTTTTATTTGGTCCTCGTTAATACTTATCGCTCCCGACGCCGATTGTGATATTGTAAAAGCACCCTACCACCTGTGTTCCCGCCACATCATTTGACTTACAGCATTTCGCATTTCGCAGCGTCTATCCCATTGCAATTATGCCATCACACTTTTCAGTTGCGATATTATGCATTTTAATAAATTATAACCCCCTTTTTTACTCCTTTGAGCCTTGTTTCGTGTGTTAAGCCTTCCATTACCATCTTTAGCCCTTTCCCTCCGGACTACAATCAACACTTTTTCAATTAGAATTAAGACATGGATAACTTTGCTGAATGGATAGAATCATGGTAGATAAAGCATAAGATAAGTAGGGCGTGTTTAGTTGATTGTCCAAGTTAAGTGTGATTTAAATTAGTTTATTTTCTATCATTTATTTTCAACAAGTTAAATTAGTTTCCTTTCGTGTCATTTATTTTCAGCAATTTAGTTTAGTTTCCTTTCTGTCATTTCATTTCTACAATTTATTTTAGTTTCATTGAAGTGTGACCCTGAGAACCCCTATAAGTAGCACCCTTTCGTAGAGAGAAAGAGGAGGACATGAGTAAAATGCATCTGTTGTGTATGTAGCACTGTCACCTCCAAGTTTTTACGAACCCCGGGTTGATAAAGTAAAGTAGGGCAGCCCCTGGGAGATACAACACTCTTGGTGCGATACCAGGGCTCACCACTTTTTGGCGTCATTGTTGGGGAGGTGTCTAGTAGATACTTTGATTCTGTTTTAGCATTCTTTTCTGCTTTCCTTTTTCATGTTGTTTTTGAAAAAAAAAAAAAAATTGATTTTCATGCCTCATAGGAGTAGGGATACTCAGAATTTTTTTTAAAATACTTCTCCAATACCAACCCCCCACTTGACCACATGGTGCAGTAAGAACCACATTCACCATATGTTGAGGAGGTAAATCCCCTCTGCGGACAGAGGCGATCCCTACTAGCCCAGCAGGGGTCTAGCAACAATCAAACAATGTTATGACACAAGTTCCTAGTTACGAATGAAAGGGCTGGAGATAAGAGCCTACCTAGATTCCAACGCTAGGATCTGAAGAAGAAGCGTCCCCGTTCCTCAGCCTTGGCAGATCACAATCCCTCCACGATCTCCGTGGATGAACACCTACACATGGAAGAAACGAACAGATACAAGCATAGAAACCAGCATACGTAACTAAACATCAGTCAGAAAGGACGTTACTCACATTAACATGATGGAAAACAAAGTGGAACCATAATCATAATCATCTATTAAATAACCAGCGAAGAGAGATTACAACCAAGTTCTGACGTCGCGGTCTCCTTCGGACGGGTCTCCAGTCGTCCACGTCTTGCAAAGCTCGCCAAGGAAAGGGAAAACCTCTCCAGAGTCTCGTGACAATGGTCTCCTTACTTGAGTCAGCCTTAAGGGAAAAAGAGGATTCTTTACAACACAAAGGCTCTTGGGAATATGGAGATTCAGAGCTTAGGCACTTCAAGACTAGCTTGCCATGGATTTGAGCAGGCTTTTATAGATGGGGAAGGAGGGAGTTGGGATCCCTATTATTATGGGATTGGCCCTATCAACAAGGAAGGCTCCATGGGAGGTGGCAAAACCACTTCCCTTCCATAGAACTCCCACAGCCAAACCTCCCAACTCAAGATAGGTAATGGTTTGTGAGTTTGTTGGAACTCAACTTCCGCCATCCTTATTTAAAAAACAATTCCCAAATTGGGTGGCGCGACTACGGCTCTATGACAGAGCGCCAGTTGGCGCGACCTCTTTGCAGTAATTTCCCCATTGGCGCGAGTACTGAACTGCCTGCCCGCGCCAATGCCAAAAGGGATGTTTTTCATGACTTTTGCAAGGAGATGTCTCAAGGGCAAATAAAGCTCATGCTCAGAGGAATGCATTGATGATGTTTTCAAGGCATGACAATGTTCACAGGTCACAAAATGGGTCCTCCATTGTGCGGGACGGGGAATGGTAGGGACGGTGACAAATTACCGTGTAACAGATGCCCCCTAAAGTATGAGGCCCGAGAGAGAGAGGGGTGAAATGCTTTACGAGAACATGTTCAACTGAAGGCCCGCCGTCGGAAAACCTGCGCAGAAAGATACAACTGATATCTCAAGTACATGATGTATATGGTATGGACGCAGCCATCCGAAACAGAGTATGCTATAATCCGGATCCAGGGTATGGGCGCAGCCATCCAACTAAGATCAAACAAATAGACTCAGGTATGGTCGCAGCCATCCAATCAGTGAGCCATGTACATAATGATAATAATCCACAATCGCAGCCTGGATTACAACAGACACAATCCAGGGTCTTGCGCTCCATCTCGACCCAACAAAGTACAAGTTCAAGCATGTGAACATGTGAGCTGAAGTCGAACATGCAAGAACATCGTCTGATTACCAGCCAATGATGAAAGCTGTTAACAGACGCGAGAGAAACCACCAATAATGACAATGGTCCTCAAGGTACCACAGGTACAATCTACGGCGTGCGAATAAATGAGTTGACGTCGAACACCCGCAGAATCACTCGATCGGAGGCTAATGATGTAAACCTCTCGTCGAATGCGACGAACCTGCCATTGAGGCATGCAGGCTCCAAGGTACCATAAGGAGTCTCTAGACCAACTTCCTGGATAATGAGTTGAAGTCGACAGGAAGTGATCTTGATCGAGGGTGGGCCATAATGATTCCCACATCATCGACACGAGACAGAGGAACATAATGTTTTGTTGTGAATTAGGATCATATGAGAAACAGAGGAAGGTTGATATTCGCAGAGGCCAACTTCTCTTGAACATATAAACGGCACGGCAATGGACTTGGCAGTATTTGACATCAACAGATCAAAGGTCATGGCGGCGAGGCAGTGAACAGATGAGAGGTCAAAAGAGATTACCCAAACCCATGGAAGCAAAGTGAAACAACGAGATGAGATGTCCCCAACCCGACACGAATGCAGACAAGTGCCATGTTCAAGAGCGACATACTGCCGACGACAACGACGATGGTTCCATTTTTCCCCCACCATTTCTGGCGAGTACCCCAATTATTTTTAATAACAAGCTTGAAGGGGATAGCATATGCTTGCGATATAAGTCCGCCCTTCGGGCGAATCCATCCTAGTGCATTTAACGAGTCCTAGGAAGGAGGAACTCGGAGAACGTCATTTCGACTAGATCCGATGTCATCAGGGTTTAACGAGTCTGACAAAGGAAGAAATCGACGTCTTTTCATGTTTAGAGAGTTTGAAAAGACAGCGGAAAAGAAAACTCCACAGGTCCCTTTTCGTAAATAGTTCCCCAGATCCGAAAAGGTAGAAAACAATATCCGGGAAAACCTCCTAGTCGCGATAGGCTAGGGTATTCCTTTTTCGTAATCAATCCATCCCGGCCCGAAAAAGGGTTAAACTTATACCAGGTGAATGTCGATTCGTGTCCATTTTAACGAGATCGAAACGACAAGGGCCTCGGCGATCTTTTCATATTTAGAGAGTCAGAAAAGAGCTGAAAGATGACTCTAGAGTGACTTTTTCGTGTATTTACCGAGTCCGAAAAAGTATAAAATACAACTCGTTTCCATCTTTTAAGTCGCAAAAACCTGTTGCTGCACATACCAAGCAAGCGTAAAATCCATTTTCGACATAACATATGCAAATATTTGATAAAAATAACTTTTAAAACTCATTTAACGTCGAAAAATTTATAAATATGTCTAATTGGTAAAAATAAAATTACTTTTTACTATTTACCTTGGTGGAAAGCAACAGTGGTCCTTTTGGAGCAGAAACTTCTGACGGTGATTGCGACAAATCCAGTCGACCATTCAGCTTCTCGTCTGTCACAGGTAAGAGGCGCTCTTTTGCTCTTCATTTTCATTCATTTTTTAATAGCTTTCCCTTAGAAATCAGTTTTGTGTGGCCATTTTTAAAATTTTAGGGCCGGGCCCATTGGCGCGGGTATCGGGCACGGACCCGCGCCAATGAGCTCTTTTTTGTAAAGGGCTCGCGCCACGTGGCGCGACTGTTCGCAAAACAGCCGCGCCAGCGGCCGAACCTTAAATTCCGCCCAAAATTTCGACATTTAGACCAAATTGCTTGGAATTTGAAGCTCATCAAAGATCTAACTAAGGGTTTTTGACCATGTGAATGCAGAAAATCACTCAAAATGGCAATCGAATGGAAGGAACGAGAGCACGGAGAAGAGGATGAACAGGCCATGCAAAGCCAAGCTTGCATGAATGCACTTAGAAACTGTGGATTGAAAAAGTTCTTCCTCACGCCATGTTTACGAGCTCAGCCCGAGCTCCTCCAGTATTTAATCAGTATCTGGGACGAACAGGAACAGGTGTTCAGGTTACGGGACTAGGTGTTAGAACTGGAGGTCACCGATGTTTATTTCATCACTGGATTGTCCCGCAGAGGTCCAATCCCTGTAATGACTGGAAGCAGACCATCTGGGGAAAAGATGGAAGAAGTAATGGCACGGGTGTGCCGAGGGGCACAAACAGGATCAGGAAGCAAGAAGGTGGATATCCACACCATCCCTGACCTAGCACTGAGAGTAGTTCTCCATACCATTACGCGGGCTGCTGGGTCGCAGGCTCCGCATGAGGCCACGAAGACTCAACTCCTGCTGGCCTCAGAATGCATGGGTCCCCTACTGTTCAACTGGGCAGAAGCAGTAACTATCAACATGAAAAGGCAGCTCACCAGGTGCAAACAGGGGAAACTGAAACAGTTCGGTTATGGTTCCATCTTGGTATCGTTCATTCTAGAACGCATACCAATCTTCCAGGGCCAAGGGGCCGCAGTGGCGAGTCCGATACCACGAGAGCCACGGATGGCTCGCTGGGCAGCACTGATGCCCAGATCTGGAGGTGGCCAACAGATGTCCTGGAGGCCAGAGTTCTTTAGGTGGCTACGGCGCCAACTGATCGTCGTGGAAGATTGGCCCTATTCGGGAACTGACTTTACCGGGGACCCAGATCTCCCACTACCAGAAGGAGATGATTGGGACGAGGAGCTGGGTAAGACCTCATATTTTTGATTTTATGTTTATATGTTTTTTTTGTTAATACACATTCGTCTAAACACGATTATATATGCATGCAGATGTAGGACCTGAGAGACCAGCCGGGATGTCTCCAATCTCCCGGAGGACACAACTCGCCCCTGAGATCCAGGGAGAAGGCACCGGAGGAGATGAACTGATCCAGAACCTCGAGGGGATTGCCCACGGGATCCCAGACTATGCCCGGCTAGCAGACGTACCGATGGCATACCAGCGCCACACGGTGGGAGTTCCGAGTCGGATCCACCGAATCCTGAGGCGCCTAGTGCGTGCAGTCACGTGCTATCATGAGCACCATGCGGATTAGTCTTTAGGATTTATACCACACCTATTTTTGAGAGACATAACGTCTCCGGATGTACTAAGACGATTATGTATATTTTTTGAGTTTTGTGACGCACACTGTGCAAACATTTCGACACATATATATATATATATATATATATATATACATATGACTATTTTGGATGGATCTTTCTTTACATGTGATGATGTTTTTTATATGTCATGCAAATTTCTAATACAGATGTAATCTAATGTATCAGTTACATAACAAACGACCCAATGTGAAATGTATTCACACAATGTATCTAATCACACATTTCATTTTTACGCAAGCTTAAAAGCACACATGAACACACACATATGCAAACTATGCTTGAAATAAGGAAGACGGGCATGCCCCCCAGCATGATGTCTCAATTCGAGGTGCATGCCCCCCAAGCTTCAGTCCATTGAAAATGGAGTGAAGGTTCAAAACAAAAAGTCGAATTGAACATGCTCGTGTTTCATTATTTTAACGAGGTTGACACACTTAAAAGAACTGTCCTCAAGACACCTTGTTTCATGGTTTAAGGAGCTTGACACAAGACAAGGAACTCTGCTCCGACAACCTTGTTTCATTTTTAAAGAGCTTGACCCAGGGAGGAAACCGTGCTCTAACCGACTTAGATCAAAATGAACCAGAAGGCGGTGCTTCCAAGAGTTCCACTCCTGATGGAAGGGAAACATCCTGGAAGTCAGGACCTAATGCCCCCAGCACATTATGCACCACGGCATCATCACTGAGCACAGGCACGGGGTAAGTAGCCACATAGTTGACCTGCGGTGGAGCAGATACAACGGGTGGATAGAAACCAGGAGGGGGTGATGGCAGACCAGATGCCATATTAGGACCAAAGAATGAAAGCTGATCAATGGTCACGATCCGTCCTTCATGTGGAAAGCACATCACGCGAAAGAGGGAGGAGACAAGCGCTCCCATGGCATAGGTGTAATCGCGCCCCAAAAGCATATTGAAATCCAAGGGGCCTGGAACAACCATCACGTCCATATGGATGGTTTTACCTCCCAAAGTAACAGGTAACCTTGGAAGGATCCCCAACGGTTGACTCGTTCTTCTATTGAATGTCAACAGATTCTGCGTAACGGGCGCAAGCGACGGCGAACCGAAAGCTTGCCAGGTAGTTGAAGATAGAATACTAACAGAGGCACCTTCGTCTATAATGGTGCTGGGTACAACCAGACCAAGAGCCTGTACTGTGATCTCGAAAGGCACATAAGACGGAAGGCGAAATCCTGCAAATCGATTCCAGTCAAAGGAAGCGACCAAACTACTCGGAGGAGCTACCATCGACAAGCGAAGGTCTTCCCCTGATGTTACGGTAGAAGAAGCATCCTCCATAACCTCCATCTCGAAGGCGGGAGGGATATCCTCTGGAGCCTCCATCATGGGAGGCGGAGGAGGGGCTTCTTGAAGTACAGGGACAGGAGAATCTTTCTCCAAGTCTGACGAATCTGAAGAAACCAGAAGGACATGAGGAGTGTGAGATCCACTCTCGACAGAAAAAGACACAGTTGCACGGACGGAAGCACGTTCAATCAATCCCCCTTGTTGATGGTTATTCGGGGGCCGGATTCGTGAATTTGAATTTACGGTGGGATCGACCAAGAGCCAACTCTTGACCAATCGTAAGGATCGGTAAAGGCGGAGGACTCGAAGAAAGCGATTATAACCGGGTGGAAGGCGTGGTGTAGAGCCGTTGGAGTTGTCGAAAACTTGCTTGGCTTCATCCACATAAGGACAAAGGTGAATGGCATGGTGCCCGCTTCACACAACCCAGGGGATTGGTGATCTTACTGCAACTGGCCAGAATTCTTATCAACGACGGTGAAGACGGCCCCCAACTTGGCTCCGGGAAGTCAAAGGCAATGGCGGAAAGGCGGTCGGACCATGCTTCGAAGCACCTTGGGGATGCCGGGGCATTCTCGAAAAGAAGATGGTCTCCCGTGCCCTGAGCAAGGGAACTTGACTTTCCGTGGAGGGTTGGAAGGTTTATCAAGAGGGGACATCTTAGGGATAGTAGCTGTACATTTAGCCTCTCGCTTATCGGACTTCTTCTTCTTCGTCTTCTTCTTCTTCTTCTTAGCCACCTGGTTACTTGAATCCAGGCTTTCACCAGGCGAAGTAGAAGATGAGGACGCAGAAACAAGCGAAGAAGGGGAGAGGTCCACCTTGGAATCAACATGATGTTGTTCCGTTGGAGGAACTGACTGAACAGTAACGGAGTTATTCGGGACAACAGAGGTTGAGAACAACCAAACAGGCAACCCAACAGTTAACCCGGGAAGGGACAACGTCGCCATGTAAGGAGCACCAACATTTCCAAAAGGAGGAAAATGACCAGGATTCCCTTCTGAGGGGATTCCTTGGTTGGTGAACTCTAAAAAGGTTGCCATCAAGACTCAAAACCAGACACAGGCTGAAAACGAGTTAAGACACACGATCAAACGGTCGACAAGCAATGTCTAAACGGGTGTGTAATCATGGGCGATTAATTTTACCACATTGGAAAATAAAGAAGAGAAATTCTCACAGATTTCATATTTTAAAGTCCGAGAAACGATAAAAAGATGACTCTATCTCTTTCAGAGTTGACACAAGCGTGAAAGGACAAGCGCTTGACGGTCTTTTCAAGTTTAGGGAGTCAGAAAAGACCAAATGACTGCTCAGGAAAAACTAAGCACAAAGGGTGTACCAAATATCCGTGAACTGCAATATACACCTTGGTTTCAAAAATGAAACAGAAATCGACCAAGGACTTTCCGTACGTGCAGGTAGTCTCCCCGAATGCTGTGTTCGGTGTATCATGGGTATAGGGCGGCAGACTCGGCTTCCTGTGGATAAAGGATTGAAAAACTATAGGGGTCTCCCTTTATATACGCGACGGTACGGGGAGCACAAGTCCGTACTAGCGCTGTCTGAAGCCAACAGGCGAACGACAGCTGCTAGGTTTAACGACGCCGGAACACGTCTCTAGCCTAGACCTTCTAAATATGTTTCGTTAAGTTCCAATGCTGCCTTAGGTTAATTGAATAAATTTTACAGTTGATCTTCAATTAAGTTCCAATTTTCAGGCCCTATCGTATGTAATGTCTCGAAAGACTCCTAAATGCAAAGCTATATGCCACAGTGCAACATTTCGTTCGATGAAAACTAGTTAGAGAAGAGTTGAGAGCTTTTACACAAACGAAATGGACGGAAGACAAACAATGAGATCTCTAATGCAACTAATGAAATTGAAAACTTTTCATTCAAAACACTAATCACTAGCGATATGGAAAAGATCACAATTTGCAATAATTAACAAAAGCAAAAGAGATTTTTTTTTTTTTTTGATTTTCAATGTTTAATAGCTAATATGCACTAAACAAACTTGAAAACAAACGGAACAACTTGAGAAACGATTTCCAAGAGAGCGAAACAAACAAATTTCACTCAACAACACAAGCAATCAGATCCCCAAATCGACCAAAGTCTCTCAAAACGAAGAAAAGATTTAAAAGCTTCCAATGGACCGTGTGATCTAGGTCCAAGGCAAGACCAAACGAATTTCGAATGAAGGAATGAACAATCACCCAAAAATCGCAATAAAACAATGAACAACTACTTAGAGAATGTGGAGAATCAATTAGATAGTTGATAGGACAATCAAAACACCAAAACTCCCAAGGAGGGCTCGATACACTAAGCCACTAGATGCCCTAGGGCTTAAAACGTGAAATCGGTAGATAAAAGCAAACAACCAAAGGACAGAGGTGAATTCCCAGTCAAACAGGACTCCAACACACTCAGGCAGTCAGAAAATCAAGAAGAAAAACACTGATCAAATTCAGAGAGCTCAAAAATGAGAAAACTCAAAAAACTTACAGGGGTGGCGCGACTGTAAGTGTGAAACTGGCGCCAGAAAGCAATTGGCGCGGGCTGGACAAAGGCAACATGCGCCAATTGGCGCGACTGTCGGGTTAAAAACTGCGTCAGTCGAGTTTCTCAAGGAAAATTAAAAACAAGCTACTCCAGAAACAGACCAATGCAAGCTAAGCAATCCAAGAAGCAAAAACACACAAAGAACCCAACCCAGAAGGTTCATCAAGCAAGGAAAAGCAAGATACAAACGGCAAGGCAAGACAAAGACTCCAAGTTGTTCAGTTCGTAAACCAAACCGGAGATTGACTGAAGTAGCGTTGATCTACTCCGCTAATGCAGGGCAAAAGCGTTTCGAAGGCTATCTGGCTGTACTTCAGGCTCCGTCTATAGTTTACAAATCAAACAACAAGCTGGATCCCCAGTGGAGTCGCCAATTTGTTGAGGAGGTAAATCCCCTCTGCGGACAGAGGCGATCCCTACTAGCCCAACAGGGGTCTAGCAACAAACAAACAATGTCATGACGCAGGTTCCTAATTACGAATGAAAAGGCTGGAGATAGAAGCCTACCTGGATTCCAACGCTAGGATCTGAAGAAGAAGTGTCCCCGTTCCTCAGCCTCAGCAGATCACAATCCCTCCACGGTCTCCGCGGATGAACACCTGCACACAGAAGAAACGAACAAATACAAGCATAGAAACCAGCATACGTAACTAAACATCAGTCAGAAAGGACATTACTCGCATTAACATGATGGAAAACGGAGTGGAACCATAATCATAATCATCTATTAAATAACCGAGCGAAGAAAGATTACAGCAAGTTACGACGTCGGAGTTCCTTAGGACGGGTCTCCGGTCGTCCACGTCTGCAAAGCTCGCAGGAAAGGAAACCTCTCTCGAGTCTCGTGACAATGGTCTCCTTGGTCGACCTTAAGAAGTTCTTCTGCTCCTGAGCTCTTGGGTATTTGGAGATTCAAAGCTTAGGCACTTCAAGATTAGCTTGCCATGGAATTAAGCAGGCTTTTATAGATGGGGAAGGAGGGAGTTGGGATCCCTATTATTGTGGGATTGGCCCTATCAACAAGGAAGGTTCCATGGGAGGTGGCAAAACCACTTCCCTTCCATAGAACTTCCGCAACCAAACCTCCCAAACTCAAGATAGGCAATGGTTTTTGAGTTTGTTGGAACTCAACTTCCACCATCTTTATTTAAAAAACGGTCCCTAAATTGGGTGGCGCGACTACTGCTCTGGGACAGAGCGCCAGTTGGCGCGACCTCTTTGCAGGATTTTCCCCATTGGCGCGAGTACTGAACTGTCTGCCCGCGCCAATGCAAAAAGGGATGTTTTTCATGATTTTTGCAAGGAGATGTCTCAAGGGCAAATAAAGCTCATGCTTAGAGGAATGCATTGATGATGTTTTCAAGGCATGAAAATGTTCACAGGTCACAAAATGGGTCCTCCATTGTGTGGGACGGGGAATGGTAGGGACGGTGACAAATTACTGTGGTGTAACACCATTACACTTTTGAAGGTAGAATAGATGGATGGATATGATGACAATGAAGAAGATATTATTGGGTTTCCCATTCAAGATATGGACATTAGTGTACATATGAATAACATCCCTCCATCTTTCCTTCCCAACTTCAATGGTATAAGGATAGAGGATCCGAAAACATTTCTCTTTGAATTTGAGATACTTTGTAGATCTTATGGCTACTTATCACACACTCAAAAATTGAGATTGTCTCCTGCAACATTGAAGGATAAATCCCTTAAATGGTTCATGAATCTAGGTACTAATTCAATAAGATCATGGAATGATATGCAAAAGATATTTCTAGAAAAATATAAAGATTGTGATCTTAGAAAAGAAATTTTTAGAATGAACCAAGAAAAAGATGAGAGCCTTGAGGATATAATAGACAAGTTCATGTATAATGTTAAGAGGGAAAAATTGTATCATCTAGGATTTGACACACTAAAAACTCTCTTACTTAGAACAATTAGGGATGAGTGGATTGATCTCCTTAATATCATGAGTAGAGGAGACGTATACCAATTGTCATCTGAAGAAATTTGTGAAACATCCAAGCACATATCAAGAGGAAGGAAAATAGTAAGTAAATCTGCCTCAACATTGGTAAGGCAAGATGAACTTGGAAATTTTCTTGACAACTTTAAAACAGAAATTCCTAGCAATAGAAGTGAACAAGTAGAAATGTTAAGAATGCAAAATGAGAAAAAATAATATGATGATATTTTTGTTATCCATGCATAATCATATGCTACTAAATGTTGTCCATCATTCCCCGGGTTTAAAGAAGTTTACCAAGAAGACAATGGAGCAAGGCAATCACCAAAGAAGCTATGTTATGTAGCTCCAAGGATACACTGGCAGCCTAGTCAACTTGATATGATGTAAGGGCCCACTTCACAATTTCAAGCTTCTTCACATCCATCTCAAACTAATTGGGACACACTCCCTCCTTGGAAACCTCGGCCATCTCAACCCCAAAACCAATCGTGGTAACATGGTTGGCAAAGACCTTATTGGGAAAATCCACAATATCATCAATATCCTCCATACCCAACTCCATGCTATCCCTACCATCCACCTCCACCACAACCACAACCTCAACCATATCCATCTCATATATCCACCCCCACTCAACTACCTATACCACCATTTCCAAACCCATACAATGAATTATCTCAGCTCACTTACAATGTTGAGGTACAACACTTCCAAACATCTCCTTTTGATCTAGATGGTATTCATCTTAGTTCAAGAAAGGTATTGGAAAGAAGATATTTTATTAATTCCATTGAAGGACAACTTCAAGAAGAAGAAGATCCAAATGAGGAGATAAAAAGATCAAGGGTTGCACTTAATGAAGATTCGGCATCACAATCAGATTTTGAGAAAGTTTCCTCATGTTTACTAGCATTTCCTCCATTTGTTCAAGAGAACAATCAGAAAAAAGAGGAAGATTTGAATGTCATAATAGAAGAGGACCTTCAAGGTGATCCAACTCAGCAAGTGGACCGAAGGCATCACAACTATATTGACATATGGTTCCAAACAGTCATTAAGTTGCAGCAACACACTCTTCTCCAACAGTACTTGATACAATCTCAGTCAAAGCAATTCATCTCTTATATTTAGGTACATGTCAGAGCATGTATTCCAAGTGTGCACCTGATTTTATCTGTCATCTTAATGTGTACATGGCGCCATTGGAAGTATTCCTATACTTGAAAAAGGTTTTGTTTTTTCAAGTATAGGAAAGTGTAAAAAAATAAAAATAAAAGGAAGAAGAATAAAATTTCAGGTGAAAACCTCTTTTGAGGCGTCTGAGATTGGCCCACTGATTAAAAACCTCCATGAGGCGGTCATTGGGTTGAAAAAAAATAAATAAATAAATAAAAGATCCTAGGTGAAAACCTCCTTTGAGGCGCCTAGGCAGGCCTGCTAGTGGGAAACCTCATTGAGACAGCTAGTAGGCCTTAAATAAAATAAAATAAAATAGAAAATAAAATAAAAAAATAAAAAAATTTGCATTTCTCCATGTGTCTCTCTCTAATGAATGCAGGTGCTCTCCAACCATTGCAAGCAGAAAAACAGCAAGTTGGCACAAAAAATAAAATTCGGTCAACACCCTGGTTAAAAGTAGTCAAACTTGGACTTCCTCCTCCTGTGCTCAGAAGCTCCAAAAGGACCTCAAGCAAATTATCACATGCAGCTTCAGAGCAGTTTCAGAACCACCGAAGACAGCTTCAACATCCATATCAACAGCTTCAATATCACCTACAAAAAAAATCAATGGTAAGGCTCAAGTATGCAATCATTTAACCCTTTCTTCGAATCTATTTTAGCTTAATAAAACATTAAAAATTTTGAGAACGAAAGTTTTTTATACTATCAAAATCAATAGTCGAGCAACCTCAGCCTTATCTAACAACTAGCCTCACTTTTTCCACCAATAAGACGAACAAGACAAAAGTAAAAAGGACTTGAGATAGTGGGTAGTAAGCAGTTCATGTAATGGAAGACAAGGAGTGCCAAAGGGTTAACCAAGGGTGAACTCAATTAACAGAAAAATAATTCTGAGTTTATTTTTCATGCAATAATATTATAAAAAAAAAAATACAGAAATAAACTAAAATAAAAAGTGGACACACAACCTCTTGACATGAAAAACATAATTGATTAAGGCATCTGAGGACCTCCATGAAGCACCTATGAGAACAAATGCAAGAAGATTAGCAAGAGGAGCAGCGCATGGGCCAATAAACAGAAAATGAAATAAGCTAGCATGCAGGAAGAACCAAAAGGCAGGGAGGATGAATAGGTTGCTTAGAGGATGAGCAACAGTTTCAGTAGGGGGTGATGATGGGCCTCTAAATTAGACATAACTTAAGGACCATATAACCTTTCTTAAGCCCATCTACCTTCCTTATGTGCATGAAAATATATATTAAATCTCACGTTCTACATTTAATAATGTTTTCTTATGCTTTAATATTTTCTTAGGAAGGTGTAAAGGTAATTGCATATTTGTGTCTAATAATGGCTATTTTTGTAGAATATTGTGAGAATATTTGGCAGATTATGCAGATTTGGAGAATGAGATAATTTAGGGACTTGCTCCCTGCCACTGTGAGATCAAGATTGAATAATAAATGAGCACAATATCAAAAAATTCTTGAGAATATAGGAGAGATTCAAGGGGTTGTCCACCCTCCGTAACTATCAAAGGCAGCCAAGCAAAC
Organism: Pinus albicaulis; assembly: GCA_034641835.2. Lineage (NCBI taxonomy): Eukaryota > Viridiplantae > Streptophyta > Pinopsida > Pinales > Pinaceae > Pinus > Pinus albicaulis. The sequence goes on along the minus strand of CM076577.1, from coordinate 1,121,869,028 downwards.
TGAAGACCAAGTGCACTCAAAGCCATACTTCACTTGGATTCAAGTGGACTCAATACCTATTTCTAGGGAGCTGTTGGTAGTTGTCCTTTAGTATAAATAAAGCTGATAAAGAGCTAATTAGGGTCGACATCCATTCGATTCCATTTAGAACTTTTGTTGCAAGCTATTAAGCTTTTTATTATTTTACTCAGTGATAAAACTTTCAGAAATGTAACGAGGTTATTCTCTTCCCGAAATGAGCAGACAGACTCCATTTTACTAATTTAGTTCCAGAGAGTTGAGATCGTGGGTTAGGGCCCAACCCATGTGCCTCAACTTCTCTGTTGTTTTCATTATTTCCTATTTATCATTTAACTATTTGTTTATGTCATTTAGTTAGTTGTGCTTCTGATATTTTCATTGTTGTTTATTTTTTCCTTCATTTTGTTGTTGTAGTTCTTCATTTGCTTACGAGAGTAATAGAGTAGAGGAAAAATCCAAAAGTTGTGGATCAAGACCCCCTTCTCATCTCTGTCAATAGAGCTCGAAGAGGGCGAACCCTCCCACAGACCTAAAAACTGATTTATATTCATTGTTTCTGAGATTAAAAGTAGAGTTGCATTACCATTTTTTAGTCTCCCTTTGCACTATATTTTTACGCATTCGTCTGTTTCCTTGCGCATAAGTTAGCAGATTGACTACAAGAATTATTGTTAAAACCCCAGAGCAGCTTTGTGGTACCTCCCTGCTTCATTCTCCATCTCCGTCTTCGCAATCTACACACTGCTGTTACGCCCTCCATTTCCACTTTTTCCCACTTACTCTCATTGTCGCACCCACCTTTTTATTCATAAAAACACCTAAACCATGCAGCCATCCTTATTCCTTTGTTTTTATTCGTCACAGTTTCCTTACGCTTTTTAACGCAAAACGCTCGAAAAACATTGGAACTCGACCTCCACCCTTGCTCCTCGAACTTCCTCTACAATACATCACAAATTGCACTTCACAATCTTTATCCTATCGTAGTTTGCAACCTTTTTCCTTTTCAGAAATCGCGTTTTTCATTTCGCAATCTTTTTCCCTTTTCTTTTAAGACTTACCGCTCCAAACGCCGACTGCGATATCGCTCCGTACTCCACCACCCCGCAAATCGCATTTCGCAATCTTTATCCCATTGCATTTCGTAATCTTTATCCGCTCCTTGTTAACACTAACCGCCATTGTCTGTCGATTGCGATATTGGTATCGCGCTCCGCCATCAGTCCCACCGCCACGTCATATGACTCATCGCAAATCTCACTTTTATTTGGTTCCCATTAATACTTACTGCTCCCAACGCCGATTGCGATATTCTCTGTACTCTGCCACATCGCAAATCGAAGTTTTTATTTGGTCCTCGTTAATACTTATTGCTTCCGACGCTGATTGCGATATTGTCAAAGCACCCTGCCACCTATCCTCCCACCACATCATTTGACTTACCACATTTCACATTTCGCAACGTCTATCCCATCGCAATTTCGCCATCACACTTTTAATTTGCGATATTATGCATTTTAATAAAGTCTAACCCCCCTTTTCAGCCTTGTTTCGTGTGTTAAGCCTTCCATTAGCATCTTTAGCCCTTTCCCTCCAGACTGCAATCAACACATTTTCAATATTAATTAAGTCATGGATAACTTTGCTGCATGGATAGAAGCATGGTAGATAGAGCATAAGATAAGTAGGGTGTGTTTAGACGATTGGCCAAGTTAAGTGTGATTTAAATTATTTTCTTTTATGCCATTTCTTTTCAGCGAGTTAAATTAGTTTTATTTCTTGTTATTTCTTTTCAACAATTTAGTTTAGTTTCTTTTCTATCATTTTCTTTCTGCAATTTATTTTAGTTTCATTGAAGTGTGACAGACTTCACTGAGAACCCCTAGAAATAGCACCCTTTCGTAGAGCAGAAGAGGATGACATGAGTAAAATCCATCTGTTGTGTATATAGCATTGTCATCTCCAAATTTGTACGAATACCGGGTTGATAAATTAAAGTAGGACAGCCCCTAGGAGTTGCCACTCTTGGTGCAATATCGTGACTCGCCACTCGGCAATTCCCATATATATATATCAATGGCTATCAAGAAAATTCATGAATGGTTCTTTGCTTTGGATATCACATGGATCCCAGGATACACGAATGGCTTGGATATAAGGCTTATGAAAACTATGCCATGTTTTGATGGTAATCCATATTCGGAAAATTATCACATAGAAAATTTCATCGCGTATGCTTCTGAGCTGAATGTGACTCATTTGGATAATATCATCAAGTTATTTATCATCTCTATTGGATATGAACATAGGGGATGTCTTGATTCATGTGAACCTAAATGCATTTCCTCTTTCTCTACCTTGGTTGTATATTTCCTCCTATACGAAGGTGCAATCATTGTATACCATTCACCATCGGATTCATGTTTTTCACATCCCCCTTGGCCAATTTAGAGTATGCTCTCAAGGCTTTGCGTACAGACTGATCACCATATTGACAGATAGGATAAGATATGTCAAGTCAATTGCCTTCAAGAGGTTGGGGAGACTTTTTTTTGTTACCCCATTTATTACGAGATATGAGGGAGATTCCATAGCTTATTGAGAGAGAGGAGTCTCTAATTTCTTCAAGTTTCCAGTTCACAAATGTTTGGTCCTTTTCAAGCTCCCATTTCACATTTGTTTGATCATTTACATGCAACAAACCTTCCATCTCTATTATTATATCCAGTAACCTCCCAAGCCATCCTCCACTCAGCATATCACTTCCTTCTTTACAATGTTCTCTTCCAGTCAAGGCACCTCGAAACAAATGGATAATCACTTAGAGGCTAGGTCCCTATGATAAAGATTGATGTGGCCTCTACGGACAGCTCGCACTTAATAGAGTCCTCAACAATATGGCCAGTCCAGTCCTTGTTAAACTAATCCTTCAGGATTTGTGATTTAGTTATTTTATGTTATTCCCATATGGAGAGAAGTTATACAAACTAATTGTCTCCCAATGGTCTTTTGAATGTATAAATATTAGTGATTAATGAATAATATGAATCGATGGTTTTTGTCTTGGTGAATTTCTGGGCTATCAGTGATATCAGACCCTGACTCTGAGGCATTGACCTGTTGGCGGTTTGAACCTTTTTTTAAAGACCGATTGATCCTGGATGATTGAAACAACCATCTTGTGGCAGCGCCATGTTGAAGGCTTCACGGCGTTGCGAACTGTTGGTGTGCTTGCAGTGTTTGGATGCATCTGTGTAAGAGCAGTTGGGTTTGCTATGAACTGTTGTTGTGCTTGCAGTGTTTGGATGCATTTGTGTGTAAGAGCAGTTGGGTTTGTTGTGAACTGTTGTTGTGCTTGTAGCGTTTGGATGCATCTTCGTGTAAGAGGGGTTGTCAACATATGTGTGTGTTTGATTGCTTGATCTATAGTGTTGAGGTATTACAGTGATCAATCGGACCTGTGATTGGTGACAAGTGCAGAGGTTAAATCAAGTAGTGTGATCAATCGAAAATCAGAAGACGTAACCTTGTCGGTTGCTCCTGCTGAAGTGAAATACAATGTGAGACAGATATTTTTAAACCAAAAAAAAACCACCATATGGATATAGATCTAAATGCTTGGTTTTTTTGGGGGGGGTTGGTACCATATTGTTGTATGTTGATTATTGATAGATTTTTGGATTGGTACTATACTGCTGAATAGTGATTATTAATCTACAAGTTCAAACAGGAATCTCTATTTTTTAAAAACAAATGGAATTTGGAAGTTTCAAAAAAAAAAATAATAATAAATAAATAAATTTACGTGTATATATATATATATAAAGAGAGAAATTTGTGCCTATAATCTCTATTGAATCTGCGAGATTAAAAAGAGTATTTTTTAAGAACGAAGTATTTATAAGGAAGAATTAGTGTTTGGAAGTGATTAAAACATAAGTTTATTTTAAGGGTGCCAGTGATTTAAAACAATTTTTTTTAAATATGAACTCTCTGGTATCTTTAATTTGAGTAGTCCTTTCTGGAAAACAAAATTACCAGGAATGGTTTAGAAAAGTTAAAAATGCACTTATATTTAATAATTTATGGGATGGACTCTGTGAAGGAGAAGGAGAGAAAGCACTAGAGCAGCGTGATTAGACGAGACAGTTAGCAATCAAGGAAAGTAAGGATAAGAAGCCTTATGCCTTAATCTCCACTTCAGTCTCAAAAGAGGTACGCAGATACATTGTTCAGTGTAAAACAACTTATAATGCCATAAAAAAATTAAAAGATCTTTATAATTCACATTCTGACTTGGAAATAATTTAGTTATTGTTGAAGTTATTTAATCTGGAAATGAGCGATAATAATCCTCTAAAACTTGCCTCTGAAATTAAAGCCATCAATCATGAAATTGAATCCACTAGATTTAAAGTTGATTTGCTGCTTACTACCTTTATAAAAGCTCTTTACCTTAGTTATTCACACTACTTGGAATCTCTCCAAGCTAGTGGGCAATTAAAATATTTAGATTTTGACAAATTAATAGGGAAAATTGCAAAAAGAGAGAAGGTTTTTGACAAGAAAGAAGCATCACATAGTTTTAATATCGAAACCCTATGTCTTGCTCAAAAAGACCAAAAACCTCAAGAGGAATCTTTCAAAAATACTAAGGTTAATAGAGGTAAAGGTAGGGAAATATTTAGAGAGATAGACAGCGGAATGAAAAACAAAGAAATTTTTCTAATAAACCAGCTGTAAAATGTTTTAGATATGGTAAAATTTGACATACTGCTACAAATTGTAGAATTCCCTGGGAGAATTAATGAAATAAGAGAACAATTGCTTGAAAAGAAATATCATATAATTCCAGACAAATGACAGTCTTTTGAGAATGCACATTATGTTGTTGTTCATTGTAATTTCCACATGGAAGATGTTTTTAGTACTTATTTTTGTTCATAGTATGACAGTTGGATTCTAGACACAGGGGCCACTTGTCATATGATCTTTCGAAGAGATTTTCTTGATCAATTCAGTGATAATATTGACGAAGTGGTGTATTTTGCTGATAAGTCCCAAATCAAACCATCGGAGATTGGTTCAATTCATCGAAAATTTCTTGGACTTTCAAATTATATTTTGAATGGTGTTCTTTACATTTTTCTTTTCCAAAGAAATTTGTTATCTCTTATACAAATAAGACAGCATGGACATTCCATTCACATATTTGATGGTAAAGTAGAAATTAGAAGATAATTTGACAATAAAGTTGTAATGACTAGTGTGGAAGAAGATAAATTATTGAAGTTGCATGGTATGTCATTTGTTGCATTGAACACAACTTATTTTGTTCACCAAAATGATACTCGGTCATCTTCTTTATTATGGCATGCACGTTTTGGTCATGTTAATTATGAAAATATTCGAATTATGAAACAACAAGAGATTAAGGGACTTCGAACTGTTCCCGGAAAATTGGCTCCATGCAATGCTTGTATATAGGGCAAGCATCACAAACAGTGTTTTCTGAATTCTAAGTCTAGAGCTACAAGGAAATTAAGTCTCATACACTCTGATTTATGTGGTCCAATGCATGTACCAATTGCGAATGTAAATAAATACATACTTAGTGTTATTGATGGTTATTTAAGTTTGTGTTGGGTTTATCTGCTTAAAGAAAAAACACAAGTTTTTTATGTGTTTAAAATATTTCATCTTTTGATAACTAATGAAGCACAACTTACTATTGGTACTATAAGTAATGAGGAAAATAATATACTTAACATGCTTTTGAAACATATTTGCAAGAGAATGGTATCAAACGCCAAACCACAATACCATATAATCCACAACAAAACAGTGTTGTTGAACGAATGAACAGAACATTGCTTCATATGGTAAAGTCAATGATGTTTTTTAAAAATGTAAAATTGATGTTTTGGGGAGAAGTCGTGCTCTGTGGCATACATTAGAAATTGGTACCCTTCCTTTGTCATTAACAATAAAACTCCATATGAAATGTGGTATAGTCGTCTTCATGTTGTTAAACATTTCTGAATTTTCGATTCTCAATGTTATGCTTTGATTCATAAACATCAGAGGAATAAGGCATACCGATTGTATTCAATGACTTTTAAGGCATACCGATTGTATGATGAAGAGAACAAAAAGTTATTTTGTCAAGAGATGTATTTTTTTCTTGAAACTGATAAAGATTCTCTCATTGTTGATAGACAACTTAATCAGATAGAAAAGTTTGTGCCTCAAAAGTTTTATTATGAATTAGATAATATGCTTCCCCATCCTGAAAGGGGGATTCCTATATTAGATTAGTCAGTAGAGTTTTCTTCTCTTGATGATGATAACTCTGTTGCTGAGTGTTGAGGAGGTAAATCCCCTCTGCGGACAGAGGCGATCCCTACTAGCCCAGCAGGGGTCTAGCAACAATCAGAAATGTTACGACGCAAGTCCCTAGTTACGAATGAAAAGACTAGGGATAGAAGCCTACCTGGAATCCAATGCTACGATCTGAAGAAGAGAGCGTTCCTGTTCCTCAACCTCGGCAGATCACGATCATCCACGATCTCCGCGGATGGACACCTGCACATGTAAGAAACAAACAGATACAAGCATAAAATCCGGCGTACGTAACTAAATATCAGTCAGAAAGGATATTACTCATATTAACATCATTGGAAACAGAGTGGAACCATAATCGTAATCATTCATTAAATAACGATCGAAAGAGATTACAACCAAAGTTCTGACGTCGTGGTCTCCTTCGGATAGGTCTCCAGTCGTTCACGTCTCGCAAAGCTCGTCAGGGAAAGGGCAAACCTCTCCTGAGTCTCTCAACGATAGTCTCCTTACTTGAGTCGGCCTTAAGGGAGGAAAGAGGGCTCTTACAGCACAAAGGCTCTTGGGAATTTGGAGATTCAAAGCTTAGGCACTTCAAGACTATCAGCCTTTCAGCCCCTTCATCAATGGATGAAGGCTATATTTATAGAGGAGAGGAGGAGGTTGGGATCCCTACAATAGTGGAAGGGAGGCCTTATCCTTTGGGAGGTTCCCCCATATGGTGGAAACAAGAGGCCAAAGGAGGAAGGCCATGGTTATTCAGGCGAAACCACTCCTGATGACTCATCCACGAAGTTGTTGTAATCGAAACTTCGCCTCCTTTTTTAAAAAACTTTCCATAAACAGAGTGGCGCGGGTGCAACACTAGGACAGAGCGCCAATTGGCGCGGGCTCAGTGTTAATTTTCCCCCATTGGCGCGGGTTCATAATGGGCTACCAGCGCCAAGGCAAAAACAGGTGTTTTTAGGGGTCTGCTCAGGAAATGATCAACAGAAGGAATGTTGTCCTCATGGAAAGGGATGAAATGATGGTATTTGCAAGGCATGACACTGCTTATTGGTCACATCACGTAAACGACCCTCCAATGTGCGGGACGGGGAATGGTACGGACGGTGACAAATTACTGTGTAACATGTGCCCTCTAAAGCATGAGGCCCGAGAGAAAGAGAGGGGTGAAATGCTTTACGAGAACGTGTCCAACTGAAGCTCCATCGTCGGAAAACCTGCGTGGAGAAATACAACTGATATCTCAAGTACATGATGTAAATGTGGTATGGGCGCAGCCATCCGAAACAGAGTATACAATAATCCAGATCCAGGGTATGGGCGCAGCCATCCAGTGAGGATCAATAAATAGACTCAGGTATGGTCGCAGCCATCCATTGAATAAGTCATGTAAATAATCATAATAATCCACAATATCGCAGCCTGGATTACAACAGACACAATCCAGGGTCTTGCACTCCATCTCGACCCAAACAAAGTACAAGTTCAAGCATGCGAATATGTGAGCTGAAGTCGAACATGCAAGAACATCGTCTGATTACCAGCCAATGATGAAAGTTGTTAACAGACGCGAGAGGAGCCACCAATAATGACAATGGCCCTCAAGGTACAATCTACGGCGTGCGAGCAGTGAGCTGGCGTCGAACACCCACAGAATCACTCGATCGGAGGCCAATGATGAAAACCTCACGTCGAATGCGACGAACCTGCCATTGAGGCATGCAGATTCCAAGGTACCATGAAGGAGTCTCTAGATCAACGTCCTGGATAATGAGCTGAAGTCGACAGGAAGTGACCTTGATCGAAGGTGGGCCATAGTGGTTCCCACATCATCGACACGAGACAGAGGAACATAATGTTTTTTGTGAATCAGGATCAAATGAGAATCAGAGGAAGGTTGGAGTTTTCAGAGGTCAACTTCTCTTGAACATATTGACGGCACGACAGTGGATTTGGCAGTATTTGACATCAAAAGATCAGAGGTCATAGTGACAAGGCAATGAGCAGAGGAGAGGTCAAAAGGGATTATCCAAACCCACGGAGGCAAAGTGAAAAAATGAGATGAGATGTCCCCAACCCGACACGAACGCAGAAAAGTGCCATGTTCAAGAGCGACATACTGCCGACGACAACGACGATGGTTCCATTTTTCCCCCACCATTTCTGGCGAGTACCTCTTTATTTTTACACAAGCTTGAAGAGGATACCATATGCTTGTCACATAAATCCGTCCTTCGGATGAATCCATCCTAGTACATTTAACGAGCCCTAGGAAGGAGAAACTCGAATAACGTCATTTCCACTGAATCCAATGTCATCAGGGTTTAACGAGTCTGACAAAGGAAGAACTCGGCGTCTTTTCATGTTTAGAGAGTTTGAAAAGACAGCAGAAAAGAAAACTCCACGGGTCCCTTTTCGTGAATAGTTCCTCAGATCCGAAAAGGTAGAAAACAATATCCGAGAAAGCCTCCTAGTTGCGATAGGCTAGGGTATTCCTTTTTCGTAATCAATCCATCCCAACCTAAAAAAGGGTTAAACGTATACTGGGTAGATGTTGTTTCGTCGCCACTTAACGAGATCGAAATGACAAGGGACTCGGCAATATTTTCATGTTTAAGGAGTCAGAAAAGAGCTGAAAGTTGACTCCTCCTAAAGGAACGAGTGGTATAAAAGGTAGCAACTGGTTCCGGTAATGGTGGAACTGCTCAAAACAAGTAAAAGTCAAGATGTTGGCTAACAAGACCACTCATCACAGCGGTTCCTCAGGAACGGGTAAAACAACCAAGTGAAGGCATATGATCGGCCAAGCAGATAATGACGATGGAGTGAGAAAACCAAGGTTCATCTAGAAAAGACAGACTGATAAAATGGCAATCACAAAAGGTAAAATGGGGAAGGTTTCATTTTTACACAAGCTTGAAATCAGAAAACTCTGCTTGAAGTTGGTTTCATTTTTACACAAGCTTGAAACAAAGATAAACTATGCTTGAAACCGGTTTCATTTTTACACAAGCTTGAAACGGAAACAAACTATGCTTGAAAAAGTAAGCATGCCCCCAGCATGGTGACTAAATTCGAGGTACATGCCCCCCAAGCTTCAGTCCATATGAAAAGCAGATGGAGTGAAGGTTCAAATTACGAGACCTAAGAAAGACTCGACTGGGATTTTACGAGATCTAAACAATGACTCGAATTGAACGGGAACGTGTTTCATTGTTTTAACGAAGTTGACACATTAAAAGAACTATCCTCAGCACACCTTGTTTCATGGTTTAAGGAGCTTGACACAAGACAAGGAACTATGCTCTGACAACCTTGTTTCATTTTTTAAGGAGCTTGACACAAGACAAGGAACTCTGCTCCGACGACCTTGTTTCATTTTTTAAGGAGCTTGACACAAGACAAGGAACCCTGCTCCAACGACCTTGTTTCATTTTTTAAGGAGCTTGACACAAGACAAGGAACTCTGCTCCGAGAACCTGGTTTCATTTTTTAAGGAGCTTGACACAGGAAAACGAACTATGCTCCGACGACCTTGTTTCATTTTTTAAGGAGCTTGACACAAGACAACGAACTGTGCTCCGACAGACTACTCATTATGACGAACAAGAAGTCATAATTCCCAAGAGTTCCGCACCAGGTGGGAGAACAACATCTTGGAAATCAGGACCCAATGCCCCCAGCACACTATGCACGACAGCATCGTCACTGAGTACAGGCACGGGGTAGGTGGCCACATAGTTGACCTGCGGTGGGGCAGATACAACGGGTGGATAGAAACTAGAAGGGGGTGATGGCGGGCCAGATGCCATATTAGGACCAAAGAACGAAAGCTGATCAATGGTCACGATCCGTCCTTCATGTGGAAAGCACATCACGCGAAAGAGGGAGGATACAAGCGCTCCCATGGCATAGGTGTAATCGCGCCCCAAAAGCAGATTGAAATCCAAGGGGCCTGGAACAACCATCACGTCCATATGGACGGTTTTACCTCCCAAAGTAACAGGTAACCTTGGAAGGATCCCCAACGGTTGACTCGTCCTTCTGTTAAAAGTCAAAAGATTCTGCGTAACAGGCGCAAGCGGCGGCGAACCGAAAGCTTGCCAGGTAGTTGAGGATAGAATACTAACAGAGGCACCTTCGTCTATAATGGTGTTGGGTACGACCAGACCAAGAGCCTGTACTGTGATCTCGAAAGGCACGTAAGACGGAAGGCGGAATCCTGCAAATCGACTCCAATCAAAGGAGGCGACCAGACTACTCGGAGGGGATACCATCGAACCGAGAAGGTCTTCCCCTGATGTTACGGAAGCAGAAGCCTCCTCCATGAACTCCATCTCGAAGGCGGGAGGAATATCCTCCGTAGCCTCCATCTTGGGAGGCGGAGGAGTAGCTTCTTGAAGTACAGGGACAGGAGAATCTTTCTCCAAGTCTGAAGAATCTGAAGAAATTAGAAGGACATGGGGGGTGCGAGATCCACTCTCAACAGAAAAGACCTGGTGCACCGTGGACGGGGCCAGTTCAATCGATCCTACAACCAATGGTTGGTCAGGGACGGATTCGTGAATTTGAATTTCTGGGGGAGTGGGATCGACCAAGGATGACTCTTGACCAATCATAGGATCAGCTGGCGGAGGACTCAAAGAAAGCCGATTATAACCAGGTGGAAGGCGTGGTGTAGAACCGGTCGGGTTGTCCAAAACTCGCTTGGCTTCATCCATATAAGGACAAAGGTGAATGGCATGGTGCCCTTCACACAACTTACAGGGATTGGTGATCTTACCCTGCTTCTTAGGAGCCTTATCAGTACCAGTTGAAGACATGCCCCCAACTTGGCTCCCGGAAGTCAAAGGCAACGGCGGATGGCCATCAGACCATGCTTCGAGCACCTTGGGGATGCCAGGGCAGTCTCGAAGAAGATGGTCTCCCGTGCACAACAGGCAAGGGAACTTGACTTTCCGTGGAGGGTTGGAAGGTTTATCAAGAGGAGATATCTCAGAGACAGTAGCTGTACATTTAGCCTCTCGCTTATCGGACTTCTTCTTCTTTGTCTTCTTCTTCTTCTTCTTCTTCTTAGCCACCTGATTACTCGAATCCAGGCTTTCACCAGGCGAAGTAGAAGATGAGGACGCAGAAACAGGCGAAGAAGGGGAGAGGTCCACTTTGGAATCAACATGATGTTGTTCTGGCGGAGGAACTGATTGAACAGTAGTGGAGACATTCGGGACTACAGAGGTTGAGAACAACCAAACAGGCAACCCAACAGTTAACCCAGGAAGGGACAACGTCGCCATGTAAGGAGCACCAACATTTCCAAAAGGAGGAAAATGACCAGGATTCCCTTCTGAGGGGATTCCTTGGTTGGTGAACTCTGAAAAAGTTGCCATCAAAACTCAAAACCACACACGGGCTGAAAAAAGAGTCAAGAGCACACAATCAAACGGTCAACAAGCAATATCTAAGCGGGCGTGTAATCATGGGTGATTAATTTTTTACCACATTGAAAAGTAAGAAACTCTATCGTTTCATATTTTAAGAGTCAAGAAACAATAGAAAGATGACTCTATCTCTTTCAGATTTGATACAAGCGTGAAAGGACAAGCGCTTGACGGTCTTTTCAAGTTTAGGGAGTCAGAAAAGACCAAATGACTGCTCAGGAAAAACTAGGCACAAAGGGTGTACCAAATATCCGTGAACCGCAATATACACCTTGGTTTGAAAAATGAAACAGAAATCGACCAAGGACTTTCCGTACGTGCAGGTAGTCTCCCCGAATGCTGTGTTCGGTGTATCACGGGTATAGGGCGGCAGACTCGGCTTCCTGTGGATAAAGGATTGAAAACCTAGTGGGGTCTCCCTTTATATACTCGACGGTACGGGGAGAACAAGTCCGTACTAGCGCTGTCTAAAGCCAAAAGGCGAGCGACAGCTGCTAGGTTTAAAGACGCCGGAACACGTCTCTAGCCTAGACCTCTAAAAATGTTTCGTTAAATTCCAATGCTGCCTTAGGTTAATTGAATAGATTTTAAAGTTGATCTTCGATTAAGTTTCAATTTTCAGGCCCTATCGTATGTAGTGTCTCAAAAGATGCCTAAATGCAAAGCTACATGAGAAAAGAAAAATTTTCAATTCGATGAATGCTATCTAGTTAAGGGAAGAGCTTCAAACAATGATGCAACAAACAGCAAAACTGAAAACGAAACTTTTCCAAACTAGATGACTTTCACTATCCAAAAGTATTCTAAAACATTCAACGAAGCAAATTATGCAATGTAATCTATGCAAAATTCTTTTTCTGAAAACTATGCAATTGTAATCTATGCACAATTTCCTTTTTCTTTTCAAATAATAAGAATGCACTCAATGCATTTTTCGATGAAATGAGAATCTACTTAATGCATGCTTTTAACAAAAGAAAATGCACTCAAAACGATTTTTAGTTTTCAATCATTAAACAATGTGATCTAAGTTCAATGGTAAATCTCAAAAAATACTTTTCAATGCAATGTGATCTAATGCATCTTAACGAAAAGAAAACAATGAGACGAAAACTAAAAAAAACACAAATCCTCTTAATGAAGGATGAAAGCAAAAGGGATGCAAACAAACACTAAGAATGCAATCGTTGTTTCAAAACACTTTGTAACAAAATTCCTCAAAAGGTGACAAAACACAAAAAGGACTTCCAAGCATGAGATCAAAACAAAGCATTCATTCCCTTTTACATCAAGTAATCATGGAAAAAAGAGATTCAAAGCTTAGGCACTTCAAGACTATCAGCCTTTCAGCCCCTTCATCAATGGAGGAAGGCTATATTTATAGAGGAGAGGAGGAGGTTGGGACCCCTACAATAGTGGAAGGGAGGCCTTATCCTTTGGGAGGTTCCCCATATGGTGGAAACAAGAGGCCAAAGGAGGAAGGTCGTGGTTATTCAGGCGAAACCACTCCTGATGACTCATCCACGAAGTTGTTGTAATCGAAACTTCGCCTCCTTTTTAAAAAACTTTCCATAAACAGAGTGGCGCGGGTGCAACACTGGGACAAAGCGCCAATTGGCGCGGGCTCGGTGTTAATTTTCCCCCATTGGCGCGAGTACATAACGGGCTACCAGCGCCAAGGCAAAAACAGGTGTTTTTAGGGGTCTTCTCAGGAAATGATCAACAGAAGGAATGTTGTCCTCATGGAAAGGGATGCAATGATGGTATTTGCAAGGCATGACCTTGCTTATTAGTCACGAAACGACCCTTCAATGGGCGAGATGGGAGTTACAGGACGGTGACAAATTCTTTGTGTAACAACGAAATTGGTTGATGATGACAGTTCACTTGCTCCTTCTTGCAACTTCCTGAACAACTTCCTACACAACCTTTGCGAAAGTCAACTCATATTCGAACATTTCCAAAGAAATATGATGAGTAACGCTGGAAGTTCCTCGGGTAACTATTCTCATTGTAAAATTAATTTTTCTGTGGATTGTGAACCTTCTTGCTTCGAAGACGCTGCTAGTTATGAACATTGGAAAGATGCAATGCAAAATGAATATGATGCTCTCATAAAAAATGGCACATGGACGCTGGTGGCTCCTCCCGCTGACATCAAACCTATTGGTTGCAAATGGATTTATAAAACTAAATATAAAGTTGATGGTTCGCTAGACAAACACAAAGCAAGACTTGTAGCAAAAGGATATGCACCAAAAGAAGGTATAGACTATACAGAGTCTTTCGCTCCTACAGCTAAATGGGGTACTATTAAATCTTTGTTTTCTATTGCAACTCAGAGAGAATGGAAAATTCATCATATGGATGTCAAAACTTCCTTTTTAAATAAATATTTGAAAGAAAATGTTTACGTGTTTCAGCCAGAAGGTTTTTCCATTAAAGGAAAAGAACAAAAATTTAGCAAACTAATGAAGTCTTTGTACAGCGTGAATATCTTCTTAAATTAAACTATAAACATTTTGACCTAGATGATGCAACTCTTTTCGTTAAGAAAGTTGGAAGATCAAAATTGTATATCTAGTTCTATATGTTGATGATTTGATGATCAAGAAACAAACGATGAATATATATCATCTATAAAGAAGGAATTGAAAAAGGTTTTTGATATGACAGATTTAGGTTTGCTTCATTATTATCTTGGAATTGAAGTTGATCAAAAACCACAACATATTTTCATCTCACAGAATATTTTCATATGTTGGTAAGTATGACGGATTGTAATCGTGTTGCTACACCAATGGAGCAAAATTTGAAACTCACTTCCGAAGAAAGGAAAATCATTTGAAGATCAACAAAGTACAAGTCAACTTGTTAGAAGTCTGATTTATTTGTCTATTACTCGTCCTGATATAACTTTTGATGTTGGAATAGTTTCCAGGTTTATGCATCATCCTTGTGAGAGCATTGGGTAGCAGCAAAAAGAGTTTTGAAATATTAAAAAAGAACTCCAACTTACGACATCAAATATTCCAAGGTTTTAGATTTCCATCTTGCTGGTTATTCAAATTCCGATTTTGATGGAGATAAAGAGAATGGAGTTTCAACTTCTGGTTATTTGATGAATCTTGAATCAGCAGCCAATTGGAGATCACACAAGCAATCTGTTCCTGTTGATTCTACCACCGAAGCCAAATATGTTGCAGCAGCTCAAGCCACTAAAGAAATCATTTGGCTTCGAAAAATAATCAAAGATTTGCAGGGGAAACAAAAAGCCTCAACTCCTCTATTTGTCGACGACTCTTATGCAATTCAAATGGCCAAGAATCCTAAATTCCATGATCGAACCAAACATGTCAATACCAAATATCATTTGATTTGACATCATGTAGAGGCCAAAACAATTCATCTAACACATTGTCCTAATTCAGAAAATTACCAAAGCATTAGGACATGAAAATTTTGAAAAGTTCAGATCTTTACTTGACATGTCGGATATCAATTCGAATTAAGCGGGGATGTTAAACTAATCCTTCGGGATTTGTGGTTTAGTTATTTTATGTTATTCTAGTATGGAGAGAAGTTATACAAACTCACTGTCTCCCGGTGTATATTTATTAGTGATTAATGAATAATATGAATCGATGATTTTTGTCTTTTTGAATGTATATTTATTAGTGATTAATGAATAATATGAATCGATGATTTTTATCTTTTGAATGTATATTTATTAGTGATTAATGAATAATATGAATCGATGGTTTTGACTCGAGCGATGTGCTTCCTCCAAACAGCTGCACAGCATGCCTCCTCCAGAGGCAGCACACCACATCCCCCAGTGCTTCTAGGCAACCCACTTGATATTTCTCCATCCAACCTTTGAGGTTGGAAAAAAAGATTCAGATCCAACAAACTGAAACACCTTACATATTGCTTTTCTCCTTTTTCCATTTGCCAGAACCACCTATATTGTATGTACCTCGCTCTCATAGTGAGAAGCTATAGACCAAGGAAATTATTTCCATGCGATTAAATTAGATTCACATTTTTGCTTTCTACACTTATTATAAGCCGTTTCAATGCTCCCACTATGTGTTGACATCATTGTACCAAGCAATCCCACTGACCTATTTTAAAGATCACTTGTTGAACATTAATAATATTATTGATCTCCAATAATTTCTTGATTTCACCAGAATGATCAATTGGGCACTGCAGAGGATTGATCAGGCCGGCAGTGAGATCTTGTCCTCTTTACAAAAATCTTGAAGTCCATCCCTAAGATGTCCATTGGGCACTGCAGAGGGTCGATAAAGCCAACAAGGACGTCCTGCCCTCTTTTTATTATGATCTTGAAAAGTATTCCCTGAGATGTCTAAGAACTTTAAATTAGTATCTCTCTATTGTTACACCCCGAACATTAATTATAGTGAAAGACCATAAGAGAATGTACACAAATTGAAAAAGGTATTTTAATTCGATATAGCAAGATAAGACATCATCATCCAAAATGCATTATTTTAGAACCTCATGAAAGTAGGGGCAAACTTTGCAATTAAAAACGAATATTCTAAGATGCATGCAAAATGGTTTCTGATGTAAAAAATGGATTAGAAACGTTGGGACCACAATTCATCTCAAAGAATGCACCCCCAACACAAATACCACAAGAAAATCTCTGTTTAGTTCATGTATTCCAGATGCCATCCACGTCCTGTGCTGCACCTTCGAAATCCCTGGTAGCTACTTCTATATACGAAAGTTAGATATCTAAAAATACATTAATGTTTAGAAACAGAAATGACAAGTGTTGTGGCCAAGTTCGACAAAACTGGTCCAGAATTAGATATCACATTCCACGGTGGTGGCAAAAATTAACCGAGTTACCTGACTGAATAGATTGGTTCTTTACAAAAAAGGTTCAGGCATCAACCAAAGGCATGGAGTTTCCAATCAGAAAGTAGCATTTTCAAGTTCTGCTATTCATAAAAATTCAATAGCCCAATTACAAAACCCGGCACCGCCATAACACCCAGTATGTGAAGTGAAAGTATTAATATTCGTTATAAAAAATCTGAATATGAGCAATCCATTCCATTAATGAACCGTGTGCAAAAAGAAAATAGAAAATACAGATCTTAGATTTTTTGCAAAACCAAAAACCACACTAAACGTCCAGCACTATAAAACTTTAAACAGAAAAATAAAAAATTAGTTATGAACACCAACCAACAAGACCATTTAGATGTGCACAAGAAAAGTATTAAATGAAATGCCCCGTACTCTGTTAAAATTAATTGGCTCGTTTAATTACAATCTTAATAAATGAACAGTGCTCAATAAAAAATTAGTGAATGCTAAAATTCTGAAGTCCATCCTTTTCTGTAACAGGCAACCCAAAAATTCAAGAGCCTTGTCACTTGTTTTCTCACTTTGAGGAAGGTAAAAGCTTTTTGAATAGGCCACACTTCCTGTGGCTTGCGGTCTATGGCACATATACGGAGTTACATTTGAAAACTAACATCTATCATTTGCTTGAATGAAGTAAATGTTACAGTAAAGATACAGATCATGATACATATATCTCCACGGGCAGATATTGAAAAGGACTCAAGATCCCTGTTGCTCTTCCTATACACTAAATGACAATTATGCAAGCCTTTGGAAGGGAGACCATATTGCACATCTCAAATATCTCTAGTCAGTATATAGAAACTCGTAACATTCCTGGTTGTGGTTCAGTGTAATCAAGATGCTCATCTTCTAGTAGGTACCTTTCAACAGCAGCAGGCAACCTTGCTGGTGTACGAGATCCCTTTGTATGGTGTCCTGTCCCAACACAAATTAAAACCTGTTGCCGCTGACCAATAGACCTTGCTTTATTACGGAGACCAGCAAGTTCATTCTTTAATACATGTATGGCTTCATTCACATGGAGACCGTGAAGATCAATCAACCTATCCTCTCCTTGAATAAGGTTCGGAATATGAGTAGTTCCTACATTCCTGCAAAGGAACAAAACTCTAAATACAATGTGGCCAGAAAAACAGGTTAGGAAAATGCTAAAGCAGATCGTTTAACCCAACTAGATCCAAACCTCTGATGATAAATTGCTTCTCCAGCTTTACGATGGGCAGATTTCATTAACCCATTGTGCCACTGCCCTTTTGCACTCAATTCCTTTGCAAGAGCCTTATTACCTGACACGTAAGCTTGCCGAGCCTGTTTCACAGTCATCGATCAGTCAGCTAATTCACTGAAGATGAGATATAAGCAACTTGGGTTTGGACTTATTTAGCAATACATTGTTCTAGCCAAGAAAGAAATATGGAAAACAAATACCTAACTACCACAACCTCATTTATAAGAATTGAGGCATGTCCAATTACAGTTCCCAGTGAATTATTTTTTCAACAGAGAGGTTCTAGTATAAATAATCATCAATGTTAAATCTGCACTCCCTAGTATGCATGAAAATAGTGATCTCCTCAAAAAGAAGCAATACACAAGTTATGGACAAGTTGACATTGGCTTTAAATTATAAGAGTCAACATTTGAGTAGTCTACAATATTATCGAGTATTCTAGGTGCAGATAAGAATGAAATTTTCATGATTGTGGTAATTGATGCAATTTGCATTTGCAAAGGAATAGAGTTCCTCACATATAAAAAGGTAGGAATTATCTAGAGTAGCTGAGGCTTTAAACCGCAATGTAACCATTCCTTGCTACAGAAGATGATCATAATAAATAGTAAATACCAGTACAATGTAAGAAAATTAGAGAAAAATGCATCAACAGTGGCCTATCACACAATTAGAATCAGTGTGGAAAGAGTCGGCAAAAAGTCCTGACTTTTTGAAAAAAGCCCGAATTTTTCCCAGAGACGACTTTATCGGCCGACTTTTTGCCGACTTTTTCAACCCTAAAAAAGTCACGATTTTATCCTCGAAGTCCCGACTTTTTGCCGACTTTTTCGAAAAAATCATGTGAGGTAGTTTTTTAATAATTTTTTAATGTTTTTTGAAAAAATCAAGGTTTTTTTTCCAAAAATGAATATTTTTGTATTTTTTTTAATTTTGCCAACTTTTTGCCGACTTTTTCAAAAAACTCCCGACTTTATCGAGTTTTTCAACTTTTGGACCCTTGCGGATTTAATCCTGACTTCGACTTTTTCCACATTGATTAGAATGGAGTTGTCACTGTGCTTATCATTATAATACAAAAAATCGGCTTAACACCATATCTTTGCATCTAAGCACTCCAATACCTGTTCAAAATATGCATTTCGAACACGGGCGTGATCCCGAGCTTCCTCTCTCAGGTCTGAATACATACTCGCTGTTACCACAACACGAAGCCACAAGAAACAGTATATATACATCAGGGGAAAATACTAGATAAAACATCAAAGCCCAAGTATTACCTACATACCCATGTTTGAAAAGGGATAAAGACTGAAGGCATAAGGTTAATGCCAAAAAAGAATTACCTACTGCTTCTCCAGTTTCAAGCCAAAGTTGTTGATTCTGGCGAGTACTAGTATAGCTCCGTAGCCTGTCTCCATTGATCACTCTGCTATTCACTGCAGAGGAACCTGATGAAACTTGAGCATTTCTACTAGACCCAAGATTTATATCCACAGCACCATTTTTCTCATATTTCCACTGACCAGAATCAGATGCACTTTTCCTAACAACTGTGGCAAAGTCAGTGGCAGATCTAGAACCACCAAAATTACTACGTCCACTAAAGAAAAGCTTATCTGCCTCCTCCCTCCTAAATGTGTTCACTGCTTGTTGGACTTCACTATCTGTATATTGTGACAGGCCATTTAACATTTCTGAACTCAGTGCAGGAAAATCCATGCTAGTAAGGTTTGGAGCAGATGGTGTCCTTGTATGAAAGGACTGCTGTGAAACAACATCATCTTGAAGCTGCAATCACAAAGGGGTTAATAGTATCATGCCAACTAAGATTGATCTTATCAAATCAATGTGTGAGCCAATTACGGCACTCAAAATTGTTTGTAAGACATAAAAATCCTGTCAAAATAGATAATAATAAACAAAGTGCCAATTCTCAATAAGATCATCCACGATACAGCAACAATACACGTAAGAAAATAGAAATAGAGGCAAGATGGGAGATAAATTTATCCATATTAAAAGGGCATCAGACAATCCATCCACGCAACAATCTTGAAAGCAAAATAATTGGAAATTTAATTGATATGAAAGCATTTAATGAAAAACATTTTTATAATTTGAATTGTCATGTATGCCAGTACCTCAAGTTGAGTAAGCATCTCCATTGTCAAGCTTAAATCACCTCCATTTGCATAGTATATGTCTGCCAGACTCTCAGCTGCAAAACCTGGGAATTCTGTAGCAAGAAGCTCCACAGGATTCATATCCCCATTGTCTGAAAGCGCTTGTTCTCCTACCAATTCATTTAAAAACCCAACATCGCATTCATCAGCACTGAAATATCCATCTCTGTTTTTCACCAGCTGCTGATCATTACCCATCATATGCTGCTCCCATCCACTAGAAGCAGATAGAGGTGCCATTCCACTACCAGATCTTCCTTCCACATGCTGAGGAAATGCAAATTTAGACTTGCCATTGGGAAAACTGACATCAACGCTTTGACCCATCTTGTCAAAAGCTAGTTGCCCACTTTCCATTACACCCTCAGATTTGGAAGCACGTGTATAATCATGACCAGTCAAACTTCCTGATAAAAAACCCTCGGACTCTTGCAAAGCATCCTGTCCAAAATCTGGTGTAATGTCATCAGGAAGCCTGAAACGCCAGTATTGCCTAGTCTCATCATCGGAGGTGCTTGAGTTTGCTGACTCAGTTCTATTTAAGACAGCTTTACCAAAGCTCTCTGCAGCTTCTAACTTGAATACATCTGTGTTGTTTGCACTGCCAGGTGCAGCTCTAAGTGCTGAGGGAACAAATTCTGCTGCATTTGGATTTAAAGAGGACTGCTTAGTAGTTGACACTCCTCTTATGGATGAGTTCATCTTTTGTTGTAAGATAGAGACCAGTGAGAATGGAGCACATGGAGAGCCTCCTTGCATGAAAATTATTATGACCCAGTCTTAGCTTCGAAAATAAGCGATGAGAATTCAGTCCAGTTCTGACAGATAAGTGAGAGATATCAATAGTAGGAACTAGGTAGTAAATGCTAGCTCAGAAGCAACCAAAAATTTAATCAGATAAATGTTTTGATCAGCAGTTCATCTAAAATTCTGAATAGATGCTAAGTGCAGTACAAGTCAGAAAAGGAAAATATTTCCAGCAAGCTGGCTCACATTCAAAACTCGAAACAAAACAAATAGCTCCCTGAGTAAAAATTACAGTCCACTTCAAGATGAAAAAGGTCCCAAGACGTGTAGCTCACAACCAAACTCAAAGAAAATAAGCACTCATTGAAAATTGATAACAGAGATTTGTACCAGACAAGACATCCACACAACCTACATATGACATATCCTGTCTTTATATCAATTGCCAACTCATCAAGAATGCCCAAGTTAAATACATTCTTAGTTCTGAACATATAAGAATTACACTCCCACTAACAATAAGGTGAGCATCAGATATAGAGAATACATTTGACGGCAGAAGGTATAGCCATAGCAAAATAATACAGCCAGAGTGCATCTTCATAATTCAGAGTTGTGATATGGTCAAACATTGATATCAGAAATTGATATTTGAAAAAAAAAAACGTTGTCGAAAATAATTGCAAAACATAGATGAGGAAGTTTACAAATATTATAAATAGCAGTAGTGACAGACCACAACACAAAATTAAACCTTTAAAAATGGCAATTGGCAACATATAAACAATCCAAAGTGACCAAAACAATCATTATAAATAGCGAACCGAAACATCCCAAATCTGAAGAAATAGAAATATATAAAAAATATATTAGATCTCAGGTGCAGTGACATGAGGACTTATGAGCGAAACATGGTCTTTCTGAAAATGCATTATATGATAAATACTATGTTGCACGAGTTTCCGGTACGCGGGTACTTTGGGTACGTGGGAACGAGTATCTGGTACGGCTAGAAGCTTTGCCCAAATTTACAGGAAACGTCAAATTGGGAGCGGCAATAATATAATATATTAAAAAATAAAATTTAATATATATGATTTTTTTTTAAATAGTGTAAAGATTAAATGTTTTAATGTACATTCCAAATTAAAATTTTAAATGATTCATTATTCAAGACTCAAGGGACAACCATATAAAGTTAAAACCAAAACTAAAAGTCATCCAAATCATATTGATGTTTTTACTAAAAAAAAAACATAAAAACTAAAAATAAAAGCCTAGAGTAATACATAATTCAAAATGTCAAATAACCAAAATATAGCAAATAGAAATGGTGAAACATCCCATACAAAAGCCATGTTTTAGAGCTTGAGCTCGCACAATTGTAGACGCTAGCAGTTGAAAAAAAAGTCTTTTTTGAAAGTGTTAACCTCAAATAAATTACAAAATTCAATAATGTTGTTTTAGATGTGTAGCGAATTGCTTAGTTTGTCCTTTATTTAAGTTTTCAAAATTAAAAAATTTCTATATGAAATCATAAATGTGACAATGTCTGCTCCTCAATCTTTTTATGAAATGCGAAATTGGAGATTATCAACGTAGAATTCTCATTCCTCGATTTGGCACTGGGTTAAATTAAACTTAAAGAAACTAAAAAATAAAAATAATCATCAATTTAGTAAAAAATTAAAATGGAATAAAAAGAAATGAATTTGGAACAATGCAGTTCTATATAATTTATTAATTAGGCTAAAGAATCTTAGAATATCAAGAAATAGCCCATATAACTTATTGCATTCTGGATAAGTGAGAATTTAGAAATTAGTAATTACCCGTCAACAATTCCAGCGAACAAGACCGTGCGGATATATTTAATAAACAACTTTAAACTTTAAAGTAAAGATTGCAATACGTTAAAGATGGCACAGTGAAGTAAAGTTAAAACGTTATTCACTGCGTAAATATTTCAATTTGTATCAATGTATCATCAATCATCCAAAATATTAAATAAAATTTAAAAATATTTAATGGCGTTTGTTCAGGTAGACAGTTGAACTAGAAACTAACAATAATTATTGGCATATACACTCAGCAACCTGAAAATTATTAAATTGTGAAGCTAATCGAAAAACTCAGAAATGAGAAACTCATAAATCATAAAATGATAAATGGCTTCGATGGAAGGAGCTCCATCGAACCCCACATGGCACAAAATTGAAAATATTTAAATATACCTAGTGAACAGTGAAGGTGGCATAGGATGAACAATGAACACTGCACAGTGAACAGTTGAAAAATTGCAGGTTGCAGCGGTTACTCCTCGGATCTTAGCAGAACAATTGAACAATTGTGGGCTTGCAGCTCTTGCGTCCAACACAACAACGGCGGACAAGAAGATGGATTATTTCAGAGATGAGGAGGGAAAAATATATAGAAAAATAAACGGGTTTGCCGCCAAATTATCTTGATCCACGTTCCCACTAGAAACCTGCTCCGGAAACGGCAAAACTTGCAAACAGAAGCTTCCGAAAAGCTCCAACCTAAGTTACCAGGAATCGGATACGGATACGGATACGGATCCGGATCCGGATCCACCAGTTTTTTGAAAAGCTAGGATCCGGATACGGCAGGGAAACGACAAGTACAAACAATATAAATATAGTTTTATAATTTTAAAAACAAACTATTTATATAAAAATAATATAATTTATCATTATTATATATATATAATCTTATTATTAATGTATATTTAATATTAATTAATATGAATATAATTATTATATATATAATTAATATTTTAAATTAATAATTGTATAATTAATGTATTATTTATAAGTATTTAATCTTAATTATTTAGACAAGTTTACATTAATTATTTCTTATTAATTAAGTTACTTTATAAACCATATCACTTGCACATTACATGAACATGTTACTTTAATGTTAATATAAACTTTACTTTTTAAATTTTAACACATTACATTAACATATTACTTTAATATTCCTTTCTATAAACTTTACTTTTTAAATTTTAACACATTACGTTAACATATTACTTTAATATTCCTTTCTATAAACTTTACTTTTAACGTTTTAATATTCCTTCATATAAACTTTATAAGTTTTGAATGGTGGATAAAGTTCACATTTAATATAACTATGCCAAATGGCCATGGTTTATAAATATTACTTTTTATATATTTAAAAAATCATGTCATTTTAACAGATTACATTGAATATGTTTAATATTTTTATATTTCTCGTTATAAGCTTTTGTTTTTACTTCCGAATGTTTTATAAAGTTCACTTATATTTATAACCATGTCAAATGGCCATGATTTATCAACACTAATTTTATATATTTAAAAGCCTATGTTGAATCGTCATTTTTAAACTCTACGACAAGTGTTAAACTCTCATTTTTAAACCTTACGGCAAGTGTTAGACGCTCGAACTATCTCGATCTTTCAGTTATGTGAAGGAAATACAGAGTGTGAATTATTCAAAATTACACGGAAATGCAGATATTGGCAGGAAGGTAACGCCCAAAAGGTTGATCCATCTAACATCGTGATGATGGGAATTCGATTTTCAGTTTTACAATAACTGTAATCGTTGAAAAAAATCCATTTACCAGCGTGAAAACCAAAAAAATTCATTGTCTGGTCTATCGTACAGTGCACGAGGGAAAAGGTGTTGTTGTTGATTTGTCAACCATACGAATCTTGGGTGGATCCGAATCCGTATCCGTATCTGATCCGGGGATCTGCGCATCCTGCACTTAGGCCTGACGGATCCGGTAACACAGGCTTCAACGCCTCCAAACAAGGTTTCCACCCATTTTGGAGCTGCACTCGCCCAAAGCTCCCAGGAGCATGAGCTTGGGGTACTTGCCCTCCAAGGACTGGGAGTGGACTGCAATGTTGGATAAATATGACCCATATATGATACATAATAAAATATCAGTTAGTGATTAGTCTGCGCAGTTGATTAGCTGTGGATAGCACAAGGTAACAAATCGTACTTCCTCTACATAAGCCTCTCAGAAGGAAAAAATATATCATATAATTTAAAGGATAAAAACTTCCTCCACCAGTGTATCACGCTATCCCAAACCCATTTGACTAAGCTAATGGTCCATTTTAGTTCTCTTTACTCTTCGCTAATCACATTCATTTTATTTTCTCTGCACGTGACATTATTTTGACAGCCACATTGGACAGCACTTAAAGGGGGGGGGATGGGAACGACCTCCATTGCTTTGTTTTAGTCTACCATTTTACATCAGCAGAAATCAGAAGAAATGAAAATGGAATTTCTCCAATCCCACTCTAACCTGCACAATATCAATTACAAAGCATAGAAGAAACTCCTAGGCAGAAGAAGAATGAATCATAAAGGATATGTAATATTATAAGCTATGGCTTATAAATTGAGCAAACAGCAGAGATGCATTCAAAAACAAATGAGAACAGCACTAAGGGACCAGTGTAACTCGATAGTGCCAATGAAATATTTAATGTTTGACAACTTTGGGAATGCAATGAAAGCCAATGGATGTTTGTCTAAAAGATATTTTACACGCAAGCAAAAGGAAAGGCTAAAAAGGGGAATCACTTGAAGAGAATTATAAATTATAATTGACCTCGAGCATTAACTATAGGTAAAAATTTTGAAAAGATGATTGAATAATTTAACTTAAAATATGTCCGCACAGCCTATCGAGGTGCAACAATAGTAATTGATCTGAAATCTTGGAGTTTTAACCTAATCTCAATTATCGAGCAAAACTGTTTCATTGATTGAGAATAAATGAACAGCCCCACAGTATCATACTGGGGTGCTACTGCTTACAAAGCCACTCCTATTTTCCTCAATCTCTTGTTTGTTCCCACAAGTAAAAGTCATCAATGAAAACATGTTGATGATCTAGATTGACAGCCTATATATACTTCAGGAAGATCAACGGCTACAAGGTAGAATATATTTCAAAAACTGAGTTTGTTTTACAATTCTCTCTCATTAAATCACACTTATCCTAAAAATACACATTAATTCCATGTTTCCATGCTTAACAAAAACCTTCCTATGTCATCTCAATGTGTAAACACCAACAAGTCAAACCAAGAAGGCTAGAATAGATTAGCAGTCTGGATTTTAAAATGCTAGTTAATGGAGAATTCCAAAAATATGAAGTGCATTCAATTATATTAAATGTTTATACACGCCAACAACATGTTTAGGCTATTTGTGGTGAATATGGCACCAGATGATGCTTTTTTACCTCAAGTTGTCCCATGACGCAACTATTTTAGGCTTTCAAAACATAATTCAGACTAATATGTCAGACCAATGAGAACTGTCTCAACCTTAAACTATCTGTCCAGCACCCTACATTTGATTGCAACTCAAATTTAGCTGGACCAATCAGAACACTTTAACTGAAATTTCAAGGATGAAACAGAAACAACCAAAGAAATCATGAATAAGCTTGCAATTTCTAAGTCGAATACATTTCTTAATAACATTCTCTATTTGATTATTAACAAAGTCACTTACTTCATCAAATATACCCTTTCGGGATGTGACGGTTATTACTTATAGGGAACCAGCAAAATAGAACAAACCTCATAAGCCCAACAACTTATAAAACATTAAAAGGACAAGTGTTTCACACAACACAAGATTTATCTCAAACATTTCAGACCCTAGTTTTCACTCAAACACTAGTCTAGGAAACATATTTGCATTTTTTTACCAGATATACAAGCTTTGAATCATTCAACGAGTTTAAAATCATCCTACTTTAATCTGAAATGAAAATTGTAAAGTCAATTCAGATTAATATAGTCTGCCCAATTATGTAACAACCAAAACTATCTCAAGAAATAGTAAAGAAAAGGAGATCTATATATTTTTCAATGACAAAGGAAGCAAAGGAGAAACCAGAGCAATGTTGCAGGAAACGTCCCCCCCCCCGGCTCCAAGGCCCGAACCGCGTCCCGTACGGAACCGTACGGGATCCGTACCCGGAATCGCAGATCCGATTTTCGGAAACGCGGATCCCAAAAAAATTTGCGATTCCTGGTTTTTCGGATCCGTACGCCCGGATCCGCGATTCCGTACAGTGGATCCGCGGATCGTACGGCGGATCGCTGTACGGAACCGCCGCGATTCCGGGACGGATCCGTACGGATCGTGAACGGTTCCGTACAGTGCCGTACGGATCCGACTAATGTAGGTCAGAAAAATGATTTTTTTGATTTTTTAAATTTTTTTTTGTCTTTGGTTGGGTTAGTAGGTGAGTTAGTGCTGAGTTAGGGATAGGAGGAAAAAAATATAAGCTCTCTTTTATCTCCTTAGATATTTCTTAGATGCTCCCTCATGGTAATGTTAAATTCTTAAAGTAAAAGTGACATTCTCATTTATTTTTCATTTTCATCCTTTTACTTAAATTTTTAACATTACCATGAAATGACTCAGGATGTTTGAGAGTGGTTCCAGCCTGATCGGACTTCATATGGAGAAAATAGAATTTCATATCCTCTTCAAAATTCAGCAGACTTAACAGTTTTCAAGAATTCAGGATCAATGGTATGGTGGCATGTCATTAGATTATATCATGTATGAGGGTATGTGATTAGCATTTAATCAAGAGCACCAAGCCCTATATGTACCCTAGTGTTGGTGGTGTTAATTGTTGAACTCCTTTGTCATGTCGTTAGCAAAAAATTACATTTCAATCAAGTCAAAATAATCGATCACGCATGTTAAGTTCTTTCTACCATATTTTAAGGCTTGCATTAGGGTTTGATCAAAATTGGGCAATTTTGACTAATGTCCCTAGATAATCGAGGTAGAGGCAAAGGCTAGATAAGAGGAGAAGAATCTAGATTATAGATGGTTGATGCATCTATTCTAAATGGTTGATGCTCAAATAATTAATCATTAATGTACAATGGATGTCATATCTTGATTTATGTACAAATATGCATGCTTCCATATCTTCTACAATTAATTTGGTATTTTGGATATTTTTTTAATATAAATGCAAAAAAATAAAAATAAATATATATATATATATATAGTAGACGCTTCCGAGACGCTTCGCTTCCTAGATTTTTTGGAAATGACGCTTCCGCGTCCCCGCTTCCAAAAAACGTCCCCACTTCGTGCAACGTTGAACCAGAGCTAAAAAGAGATAAACTTCCTCAACTCATATGCACATAGCACTTGATCCATGGGAAAACAAATTTCCAACCAAGTTTCAGTAAGTTTCAAGGACAAGTTGTTAGACTCCCTCACTTTTCATGTAACAGCATCCAGCATCCCATAAAACACATACATACAAGTATAAACTAGACTGAAAGGATAGACAGAAGCAAAAGACAAACTAAAAGGTAAACTGCCTTTCCTAAGCAAAAAACAACACAGACTGACAAGATAAATTGCCTTTCCTCTCCTTAAATATCTGACTGACAGGATAAATTGCCTTTCCTCTCCTTAAATATATCTGATTGTCAACCCACAAAAACATTAGGCTAGTTTCATGACAGCATGTGTACAGTTCAAATACCACTGGGTGAGGTGCACTAGCCAAAATAGTTTACTGGGGATGCCATCTACAAATGTGGAAGCATCCCAGATTTCCCGGCAAGTTTTTACTTGGAAAAATAAATAAATCAACCCATAAAACAATATAAAATAAAATAAGTAAATATTTCTTGCATAATGTATCATTGAAAAGCAGTCCATGTAAAATTTCCAAATACAATTTTCACCATAGAAACTATTAGCACAGGCAGTCCCAATCAGTAAATGTATCCCAATACAATCAGCTATGTATAAATTGACAAATTGTCCAATAAAAATGTCTGGATGACATAAGTTGTTTGTACAGATCACAATCTCAGCATTCAAATTGGAGAAACTGACCACTAATAGAAAGCTCACATTTAGTCATATTGTTCATATTTTGCAGGAACATCCGCTCTATATTCAGAATTGCTTGGTTCATACAAATCCCACTCATCTCTTCCAAATGCTACAAAAGAGTTTATGCATGTCCTTAAGTATTTTACATAGTTTCTTACACAAAGGAAGACAGTCATTGTTAGATCAATTGAGAAACCACTGGAACTTAAAAGAAATTGTAAATATTTTTGTCAGATTGCAGGCCATGGGGAATGGCCTAGCTCTCTGTATTGGGGATACCCCAGCATTAGCATTTGTAAGGAATGTCTCAACATTACCTTGCTGCAAGGGAAATTCTGTGACATTCACAAGTCGTTGCCTACAGAAAAATGGCAGAGGGGCACATTTCCAAGGCATCCCCTATGCCAGGGCACAGACTATAGTAAATCCTAGGGTTGCCTTCTAGACCACAGGGAACATGCGCCCAAGAAAAAATAGGAAAATTTAACATTAGGCAATCTGCCCAGCAAGACAAGCTAAATTAATGCCATTACCCACACAATATAGACTATAGGAAATCCTTGGGTTGCGTTCTAGACCATACGGAGTATGTGCCCCAGAAACATAGAGAAAACTGTAAAATCAAGCAATCTGCCCAACAACACAAACTAAATTAATGCCATTACCCACACAACACATAGGTATTCATTGTCTTTTTTGACTAAGAACACAGACAGGTTGTGTATATGAATAATGTAATTTCCAATCATCTTATGAATGAAATTACAGTTTTTTCTCCAGATAAAATGAAAAAAAGAAAAAAATACATAGGTATTCATTAAAAAGTAGGTATCGATTGCAAAGAACTTAAACCATTAGCCTAAGCCTATGCCTCTCATGCACAAGCTTATATTACCTTCATATTGGATTCAATTCATATTAAAATGCAATATGATTTAGCATTAGCAATAGATAACTATACAAGAAGAGAGTATTCTTGATTATAGTCCTAGGAAATGAAAAACAAATGTAGCAGTGGAAAAATAAATAGCCATCTGTTTTAAAAGGTAGTAAGATAACTCATGACACATCATGCCAGCTACACATTCAGAACAACGATATCTTGCATACCATTTATAAAAGAGGTAGTTAGAATATGTAAAACTAACAGTCCTCCATATCTCTCATATCATAGAGTGAAAGAACTTCCTACCAACATTATATTCAAAAGCTCCAAGTTACGAAAACATTTCCCATGTATTTCTGTACCTGATACAAGACAGCTGGAAAACACCATGAAAATGTTTCCATGCAATTCGTTGTCTGAAAATGCTGAGGATTACTGCTTATTAACTCATAAAGTCACCAAAACATTCGCCTTTTACTTCTGTATCTGGTACAAGATGGCTAGAAAACACCATGAAATGTTTCCAGGCAGTTTGATCTCTTAGACACTGGCCATAAGTTACAACAGATATCATATGGAATGTTCTGAATTGATTTTACTTTTTCCAAACTTTTTCTAATTAATTAATTATATCAAAATTTCATAACTGATGAAAATAAATTTCTGAGATCAATACCTATTTTCCCATTCCTAGTGAAATACATCTAGTTTCCTACCACGGTCCCAAATTTTTCAGTGGAACATAATCCTTGATAGTTTACCTCTGGGGCACGAGTGAAGGAAGGGCATGACATGTTAAAATATTATAGAAATCCCTAATGGCCATAACAAATGTCTGGATCTCTTGATGCACTGTTGCATTATAAGCAATTCCAGTACTCGGTCATTTCCTCTTCCTCTCAAAACTTAGTAATAGTTGCATGCAGCTTCAGTATCATAGAAGGGTCCTACAAAAAGACCATGATAAAGGCACAATAGATTGAATACAAATAATCATGACAGGGTGGAAATATGGAATGAAACAATCAATTAGCCTCTTGGTTATAACCAATGTTATTAGAACTGGTGGACCAGAACAATTCACAGCCAGAGGAGCCCGATCCAGCACATAGACCAGCCATTTTAGGCTGGTTCCAATCTGCACTGGCCACCAACCCATGGGGCCCACTGACACAACAATTCAATAAAAATAAAACAAAAAAAAGAAGGGCAAAGAAACCAAGATGTTAAAGAGTGGTTCAACCGGCATTGGACTTCATAAGAAAGTGGAATTTCATTTCCCATTTAGAATTCAGCAAACAACATTTTACAGGATTTCAGCATTTCAAGACTAGATTCTATCATGAATGAGAGAATGGTATTAGCATTTAATCAAAGAGTAACAAGCCTAATATGTAGCCTGATGTTAGTGATGTTCAAACTCATTTGTCATGAACTTGGTAAAGATGTAACCTTCACTCGAGTCAACACCACCAGTACATGCTAAACATTCGGCCTTCAGCCAATTTCATCAAAATCGGAGGGTGTTGACTAGAACAACAACAACACAGTGGATGGATTTGCATCCACAATTGGCACCAAGCACTAGTGTTGATATACCTGGAGGATCAAGGCAGAGGTCAGAGGAAGCACAGTGTGCTACAAATGACAAGGACCCGAAGATGGTGGATGAGTTTGTTTATATGGATATTTGTTATAACATAATGTTTTTGGACTCCAGATGCCATTTAAAACCTTGATGTTATATGATTTGTTTCTGATATGTATCACACTCTCTGCCATTTTGCTATATCCACCCTACATGCTACATGCATAAGCAAACTTTGGATATTTGGTGTCTATATGTTTGAATTTAAATCGATATCAGTGTGTGCATCTGTCTGTATATATTCATGTACATCTATATATATTAAAATTTGCATATATTTTACAAGGGTGGCAAGAGGTGGAGGGGTGTGTATAGCCCCATATTTATAGTATTTATAGCCAAAATGGGGATTGAGTGGAGGGAAAATTGTAGCCACTCAAATTAAATTTATTAAAGAAGACCCCAAATGGAATCTAAAAATAAGAGAGGAGAATCATTCTTCTCATCATGGTTGTTGGATATTTCTGTTTTGTGAGATGAGGCTCCAAGGGTTTTAAGACCCCCTTTTCCTTTGATTGGTTTTGGTGGTGAAAGATTCCACCCTAGCAAATACCCTCTCTTACTCTATTCTGCCTCGCATAACCTTCCAAAGCATCTCTCATCTGGTTTTTGGCAAGCAAAGGGAGATTTCGGTGGTTATTGGGTTGAAAAGACACTTTGTAGCATTTTTCATATAATCTCAGGTTTCTGTGGCTAATATCTAGGGCAGTGAGGCAGTCTGAGGCAATTTTGGGATCAGCAAGGACCCATCTAAGGCTTGTCTGTGTCAGCACAAGGCCTTGAAGACTAATTGTGACAGCAGAACAGTTTTGTAGTAGCATGGGCTCCTGATGACCCTTTTAGGACTGCAGACAAACCTCAGGAAGCAGCTAATCACCTCTGAAGTCCACCATCTAAGACAGGAGCACTTTTCCAGGCATTGGCGTGGGACAGCACAGCAATTAAAAGATAAAATTTGGGCAGCAGATCACCCCTCCGTGGCAGCAGGGATTTCAGGAGTCCAACTGTAGCAGCAGACAGATTTTAGGGAATTGAGGTACGCCACAACCTATTTCCAAAGGCCCTATTGGATAGCAGCCTAATCCTGTGACAGCAAAGGTGTGCTAAATTCCTCCTGGCAGCAAGCAACATTGGAGAGGGTTTGGAGGCAGCAGAAGCCCAGATCCGTATCAACAACAGCCTCACACAGTCTGGAACAGTGTGGACTTGCAGCAGTAGGAGGTACAGAGTACCGAAGATAGAGGTAAGGTCAGATTAAGAAGCACAGTAGGATTTGTGATAGCAATTACTGTGTTTTTGGATTGTAACGTAAAATTGAGAGGACTGGTCCTAAGTTCTCTAAGTATTGTGGAATTGGTTTCATGTGAATAAACTGTCAACTGTATGTGTACTTCAATAATGAATCTGGTTGCAACAAATTGAGGGAATTATTGTTGAATTCAAATCTATCATGAGCTCTTTCCTAACCCTAAGGGCAGTATTACCCTAAGCGATATTACAATATAAATGTCCCATTTTTGCAAAGCAAGAACATTAAAATCCAATGAAAATAAAATCACCAATTTCTTGGCAATGTGCCAAAAAATTGTGATTTTTTCCTTTGGCAATTTTTTTTTCCTGATTTTGAAAAAATGAATATATTTTGTATTTTCAGGGTGGAGGCTTCTGTGAGAATAGTAATGATGTTCTGTCATTTCTGGATTACTCACATCAAAGTTTTTGTGGTCGACATTTCGAGCCATCAAGTGTGGATGATGGCTCAAAACGTCGACCACAAAAACAATAATCCAGAAATGCAAGAACAATATTTTTTATTTATTAATGCTTGTCGATTTTTTCACCAATAATTCCAAAAATATGTTTTCCGGACGCTTGCCAATTTTTTACCAATGTCGATTTTGTCAATACTGCTGAAATCCCCAAGATGCAACTATATGTTTTGTATGTGCCAATTTTAGCAGAAAAACCCAAAAAAAAGTTTTAAAAAACTGTGAATATTTAAGTCGCACAACTGTGCTTAAAAATACCACATTTGAAGCAGCTCTTAAAATCACCTATGATATACAACCAAAAGAAGTTGGAAGTCATTGCTAATGGTGAGATAAAGCTTTAAATTGAATGTATGAGCTATTCCAATTTTACTTGGGGTTAGCAAGGTTTTAAACATAAATGATAATAGGGCCCCTTACTCTACTATCTAAAGCTTGCCTGTTCATTTCTTCCACAGTAAGAAATTAGCTTTAAATTGAATATATGAGCTATTCGAATTTTACTTGCGGTTAGTAAGGTTTTTAAATTTTAACATAATAGGGCCCCTTACTCTATTACCTAAAGCTTACCCATTTTTCATTTCTATAACTGCAATGTGGACCTTGCCTATGATGAGGACAGAAAAATTACAGGAACGTGATTGGAAATTGCATTCACCTGTCACTTTGAGAAATCTATTAGTGACTCCCTCTTGCCAAGTTACTCTATCCTGAAGAGATACTTTTGCAAATGAGTCTGCAATACATAGACCAGCCCAAGAGGCTAGTTCAAACAGTTGAAGTTGATTGAACAATCCACTCAAGGCATGTTGCTGACAAGGAGGCTTTGGGTCACAAGTACAATTCCAGTCAAGTCCCTCTGGGTTACCAGCCTCTATTGTGGCTAGCAGTTCAGGCTTCAGCTGCCCTCCATCCAAATATTCCAAGGAATGGGGGGAATCTCTCATGATATTCTTTGGACAAAATAGAAAAATTGCAATACGAATTGATAGATCAAGCCAATCAATGAACTCATACACAACTATGCACAATCAATTCCAGACCAAAGAGAAGAACAAGCAAAATTCAGCTGACTTCTATGCTAAATATATAGCACAGAGGCATCATAATTAATTTCCAATGAAGAATGGGGTGTCACCAAATAAATTTGATCTACTATGTCAGCCCCCGAGTATTAGCTCAACTGGTTGAAGCTCGAATCATCCTGCAACCGATAAGACATGTTGTTGACAGGGAATCTATAAGTTACACGTTCAAATCCAGTCAATCCCCTCAGGTTTGTCAGCCACTATTGTGGCAGTTGAGTCATCCTCATACAGGTATTTGAAAGATGACGGGTTAGGATCCCACAAAGGTTTCCTTGGAAAGAAATTTGACTATGTCTTAAACTAGAGATTTTAATTTATCTGTTTACTCCACAAAGAAGTTATCAAAATTTCTCACAAATTATCTTTGTTCATGGTGTAAAGAAATTTCAACATCAAACTACATAGTACGACTTGGGATGAACTTGTCAGCTCTAATAAGAAGGTACCTTCAGAATTGATAATGTAGGATATAAAAATACATCTGGAAAATTCAAGTATCTTTGTGCTGATAAGATACTATAAATATATCCAAAGTTTCTTCCCAGTTTGTGTCAGAAGTTTCTTCTCAGTTACTTAAAGGAGAACTGGTGAAGGCTAATAATGTATTGTTCCCAAGATCTTCAACAAAAATAGACTCCAAAAAACAGCAGAAACAAACAAAATTGGTCTAAATGCCAGTACAAAAGCCAAAGCCTCCAAGCCTCCAATAAAGCTAATAGAAATCATTTGCAATTCCCAACGGGGCCTTGCTTCAGTCACTTGTGAGGTTAAAGGGGTATGAAGTTGTCTACCATCATTCCATTCTCGCTATGGTTTGCACCCTGCTGAATGTCGTGTCAGTGAAGGGATGAGGTGAAGCCAACACTCGCAGGCGAAAAAAGTGGAATAGATACCCCTCATACATGACACTAGGCAGGGAAACCCCCGGCACTCTAAGGTGTGTTTCTCGAAGCCACTTCGAAAAATTATTTAAAATTAGGTAAAACAAAAACAAACAAAAAACTACAAATGCAATAAAGTGCTCGTAAATGCCATCTCGATATCAATCAAAGTGAAGGCCCTCCAAAAAGCAAGATGACCAGAAAGAACTTTTCAAATCAATTCAATTTCATCTGATATCAAACTAACGTTCTATTCCTAGTCGTCGAGTAGGTACAACACAGCAGTGAGAACTAATCCTGAACAAATAAGTACGTAGCAGAAAACAGCCATCTTAGCGCTTGCCTGTCCACCCACGAGACGCTAATGACTCTTGAAAAATAGAATCGAAAAAATAAAACCCAGAATCGCCAATAATCATCGATTCAAAAATAAGATTTTTATTTTGGAAAAAAGAAATCGTAAAAAATACCCAGCGGAAAAATGGTATTTTTTTACAACCTTTTTTTGGACCGCCTTTACCGATTTTTTTACTGTGCTTCTCTGTGTTTTTTTGCCCATTTTCTCGATTCTTTCCCGGATTTTTAATTTCCGGACCTGCCGAGTTATTTCCGCACACGATTTTTACAACATTGACAAAAACCACTGCTTTCGGTAAATAAACCACGTCCAACCCTAACGCCTGCTTCGAGATCTATTAATATTCAGAAATCACAAAGCTTCAGGCATCCAGACTGTCAGAAGAACATTTCCATTGCAGCATGTGTCTCAAATTTCAAATCACATTAACTATGTCCAATTGCAGACACAACAAAGGCCATAAAAAGCTAAACGATTAACAGAATCAAGAAAAAAATTAAGGGCTTCTACTAACAGGGTTCAGTCAAGCCTAGTAAGCCATAAATTTCAAAACCCCAAAAACAAAAACAAAAAAATGCACGACATAGTGAAAAGGAAAAGGACAGAGAAATCCAGGGCTAGAAACCCTTAAAATACAAAAACGAAAAATTTTGAAAAACGGACTAAATCTTACTCAAGCCTCCGAATTTACCTCAGAAAGAGAAGAAGATGCCCATAATAATCTCAAATGCAAAACATCGAGCTACGGGGTATGATTCAAAGAAAAGACAAATTCTAAGAGCTCAGGGTCATCGAGAGGTACCTGGTTCGAATCCCGTCCGTTAGGATTATGGGGTCATTCGAGAGCTTCCATCCGGACCGATCTAACACTCCTCGGCACTTGCAAACCCTGTCAACTCTTAACCACCACCACAAGAAAATAATGAAATGAGGGGAAAATCCTACCACCATTACATTAGCAAATTTCAATTAAATTAATTTATGAAGTCTTTGGTTACTGGCGTTTGATTAAAGCTGTTCCCAGCTTAAGCAAAAGTAGGACTCCAAGGGTTCACAATAAATATTTGTTTAAATTAATATATTAGATGAATTAGATTTTCACAATATCTTCTCATTATCCCACATTAAAACCTTTTTGTTGATCTCAAAGTCGGTTGCAAGTTCTTGAGTTCATATCATAGATATGGTAAATTATGCATCTAGAGGGTCGTGTAAATTCTCGAGTTAATATAATAAATATGGTCCCTAATATAATACTTAGGGCAATTTTCTATGTAAGGTAACTCTAACATGCGTATATAATATATTTATAATTATAAAGTATTTTATTATTATAATATAGAAGAATTAGTTATAATTAGTTTAGATTTATTCTAATTTTGGATCTATCAAGTTGTGAGAGGGATCAAATCTTAACTCTCAATCTACCAAGTATTGAGACGTATGTATTTGCTTCATTGTAATAGTTCATGTTGGATAGTATTGCTTGATTGTGTTGATCAGAAACACTCATAAATTTATTTATTTTGTAAGTTTAGCAGATCCTTCCTACTTTCCATTAATTAAAAAGAGAAAAGTAGGTTACAGATAATAATATTGGATGGCTTCAACCTACCTACAGGAAACCAGGTCTGTTGGCCACCTTAAAGAGTTATAGGCCAATCAATATTGATATAGTTTGAACCTAATATTGTCTGATATGTCCAATTTACTGACTCTTACATACAAGAATTTCAGAAAGTAAATGCTACCTGAAATATGCATATCAAAATAACAAAAAAAGTAAAGAACTCAATCATCAGAAGACTCGATCGGTGGCGGGTCCTTTACACTAGAACCGAGCATATCCACTTGATGCATACTTTGCAGTTGACGATCTATGTGGCCCAAGAGGACATTCTGGTGGTGTTGCATAAGGTGGATTTCTTGAATGTCTCTTCTCATCTCAGTTAGATTGGAGGCAGATTTTGGTCCCCTCCAATTTCCTGAACACTGATAATTGCTTTGATAGTATACATTTCAATGTCCAACAAGTATGAATAGACTGCTAAAATAGTGACAGTCTACTTCTAGTATTTCCTGGGTCCTTTAGAAATTCCATTGCTTCCTCTTGTATTTCCCTCTCCTCTTTGGTGTTGCAGTCACTCTCCCAACCTGAAATGAGTGTTTTAACTTGAGGTGGACTGCATGTGGCAAAGACATCACAAAGATTTTCCATAATCTCTTTTCCTGACTTCCTTCCCCTCTTGTTGGGGCCCGCTTTGGTCTTACTTTTATTCAGTTTACCTTTGTCCTTGGCATCTTTTTTGCTGCTTAGCCTTTAACCATTCTGTCTTGCAGGAGGAGTACCAACCGTTGGATTGATTGACAGTGTAGGGGCAAGTGCGAGACCAATGCTAAAGAAACACCTGTATATAATTTAAAGATACTTGTATATTGCAATAGAATTTCAATAATTGGTTTAGTTAAACAACGGTGGAAAAGATCCAGATTGTTGAGAATAATGTCCTCATATTTAGCAGGGTAATGAATGTCATCATTCCTCATTCCACTCGCCCGACGAGTTATAAAGGTGGCAATAAGAAGTTTCCTTGCCTACTGCGACAAAATATGCATGGCGAGAATGTTTCCCATTCTCCCGCTACATGTGAACTGACCCAGGGCAGAGACTCCACTGAAGAGAATTGAAATCCCTCAGAACCCAAATCGAACCCCACAACAGAGGACAAAAAACCCACCGAACCAAATTGAAATCTCGCAAAGTTAGATAGAAACCCCTTGAAACAGGACTAAAACCCACAAACCAGGCGGATTAACAACTGGGAGACCCTCTCGACACTAGGCAGTAGAATGACCATCATGATAATTGGAGTCCAAGCCCACCATATTACAAAAAAACTAAGTGGTCAAAACCCTGGATGGGGAATTCAACCGAGTGTTGCCCATAGAAAGGTAATTTGAAGCCATGCAATGAATTTCATAGGATTGGCGAGCCAAGTTGTTAGGGTTGCATACAGAGCAAAAGGTCGGTCTAATGGTACAGGGAGGAAAAAGAGCAAGACGTGCAAGGTCGATATGAGGCCATGCATAATCAAATTGAGTGAAAACACGGTCAAGGACCTTAAGACCACACACCTTAATGACAACCAGCTGACACCGAAGCTTGGAGAAATTAGAACCCTCAACCCCCATACAAACAAGGTACGCATAATTTAACCCAATACCACACAAAACAAAGTAGGAAGACATTTTACATATTCTACCCAATCCTCAGAACTACAATTGCTCATAAACTTAGCCAATGTAATAATCTACATCAAATTTAAAAAATTGTTCCAGAACCCAGACAATAAATAGAACCCCTAGAATATTACAGAGTTATCAAACACAAGGAGAAGAGAGAAATTGAAGACCTGAGAACCATCACCAATCATAGCGACAAACATCATGTATAGGCTAAGAACATTCCAGGATGAGAAATGCACACCTGACGTCCAACCCTGCTCCCGCGCGACAACTCCGTTGTCTATTCTCTCCTCCACTATTAACTACCGGAATATGATACCACCTTTCCCCTCACCACCCTTTCGTGACTTCCTTAACACGTTGACACTATTTCCAACGCCTCACTGACAACATGAGTTGGCTACCACCCTCATTTAATTCTGTCATTATTTTGCATGGGTGGTAGTACCCACCATCTTGTCCTCGTGTCCACATCAAACAACCATGTGGTACGCATGGTCTCGTGCCACCTCTCCGCTCCAATTCGCCACTTGGCACCCTGATCGGGGATCTCGAGTATCCTCGTTATCCCTATCAACAATTAACTGCCTATATTGTGGTTCCTCCTCCTATATCATTTCAGCCTGGTTAATGTCCAAATGCCGCCCTTCGTGAGTATAGCCCCAATTTTCCAAGTAGTTGGCGGCTTCATTCCCTGATCTACGAATATGCGATGAGATAAGGTAACTGATGCTTGGAAGAATTTAATTGATTTCCTGGATTACACGAGTTGTTCGCCAATTTCGACTAAATTTCTCCCAGCATGTCCCCTGTTGCATCTTCTGTAGAACCCCGGTTACCATGGCCGAGTCCCCTTCCACTATGATTCGGTGATACTGCTCTCTCACAACTATCAACAGACCTTGTTTTACCGTAGTGAGTTCATCTTCATTGTTTGTAGCGAATCCCAGGTCCATCGCATATATTCTGCTTACTAAACCCTGTGAATCACGAAATATACCTCCTGCTCCTGCCTGACCTGGTTGCCTTTAGAGGCTCTGTCATATTAAGCTTCATAAACCCCTACTGAGGAGCCTTGAATTTATCTTGTGGATATATGTCCAGCGATTTTTGTTTCCACGAGACCAGGGCGAGCATTTGGGGTTTCAGGTTAAGCATAGCTAAAATCGTCGCCTCATTCCCATTAACTTTCCAATCGTATTCATGCCATTTCTCGGTGAGGACAATTTCTCTGATATTTTCAAGAACCATTTTCCATATCTCTTCATGTTGCCTATACTCATCTTTGAATGTTCTCCAGATTATTTCTTTCCAGATGGCCCATATGAGAAATCCCATAGAGAGTCCCCATGCTCTATTAAGGATAGCGCTTTTGTACCCTCCTTTTCTCATAGATTAAATAAACACTCATAAATTAAATAGATAAACTCGTTATAGTTCGAGAGGTTTGTATTACTTGCTTTAAAATCTTCAATCATTGCAAACTTCCATGTTCAATCTTCCTCATATTGGTTCCAAGTGGGATTGATAACTTAGTAGATTGAAATAGATGAAATATTTGTGAATGGTAATGTTGAGGAGGGAGGTGATGCCATAGGCGGTCGTGGTGAGTATAAGTTAGAGGAAGAGACAACATAAACAAATGATGCCCCCAAAAAGGATGCACCACCTCCATTATTTTTTTAACTACAATGGATACCCATAGAGGTTTTTTCTAGTTGGTTGGATAGAAAAGGTATTATTTGAATCAACTCCTCGCAAAAGAAAGAGGGGATTGATTTGTGCACTAGTGCGCATTTAGCTCGCCTCAAACTTTTATTAGCCTTCAAAATGGCATAACCTTAGTGTGTTGAAGTTTCACAATAGTATGTAATGCAACCAACATATGTCTCTATCACACTTAACATTTTGCACAACACTTGCTTAATTTTCACAACACCATTAATATAACTCCAACACCTAATTCATATACACCAACTAAATAAACAACTTAATGCAAAACACCCAACAATATCCACAACCTAAAGGATCAATGCAGCTACCGAGATGGGTGATGAAGTTCGATCAAGCTTTTGTTTGTCCCTATTGACATGGTTTCAAGGACAATATCACAAATGTTTCATATCAATGTGTTGGAGGACCAACTTTGGGGACAATCTCTTTTGATCACTTCACCATTCTTCTCATGTATCAATATGTA
The DNA here is from genome assembly GCA_034641835.2 of Pinus albicaulis. NCBI lineage: Eukaryota > Viridiplantae > Streptophyta > Pinopsida > Pinales > Pinaceae > Pinus > Pinus albicaulis. The sequence continues at coordinate 1,121,828,132 of CM076577.1, read as the reverse complement.
GCAATGGTGATTGTAAATCATCTATTCAAAAATCCAAACAAATAGGAATTCAGTTATGGAGTGGCAAAGTATTTGAAGAATTTTGGCTACACAAATTTATGTATTTCTTAAGCTCTTATTTTCTATTTCTTAGATTGCAGTATATGTAGGGTCAAACACACAAAATCATTCCATCGTATTATTAGGGTAGTTATGTCTCCATAACACTTTCATCACTAATGAATTTCTAACCTATTGATGTATGAGCAATAATATTTACAATTGGATAATCTCTTACATTCTCTAATATATGATTCATTATCTAATCCACAAAAATGAGTTATACATTGTTTTGGCATACTAGTATTGACACTTGAACTTTTCAATTGTCATCATACATTGTTGTTATTACTCCAATTAGTATTTAATGTATTATGCAACAGATTAATTATTTGTGTTTTGCATGTAAACTTTATGGGTTTCAACGATGCATCTTCATTATTCACTTAAACTTCTACTTTAAATTTTCATGTCTTATTTTTAAATCATATACTATGATACTCTCCTAGTTAAAATATAATTCACACAAAGTGATTGTGGTTTCTATAATTGATTCCTTGACATAATTCAACATTTTTTCTATTAATACAAAAACATAAAATGTTTTATTCAAAACTTATTTGAATGTGAATAATAAAGTCCATTAATTTATGTTTAAATAATAAAAACTCAATAACTTATTTATATATAATTATATTGAACAATAAAAATTTATTATTTTACCTTTACATTTTAAAAAACATACTCAAAGAATTATAAAAACACCCAAAACCACAAATTAGTTAATGAGAAAGTCAAAATGATTTATAATAGGTTATAATTATGCACTCAATATTAATATTAGAAAATGGCATTGGTCAATACAAAATCACATAATAAAGTAGAGATGGAAACTTCTCATTACCAGCTTGGTACTATCAAATTATTTTACATATAGATATTGATATTCATTAAAAGTTAAAGTTGACCTAAAAGATTGCAATTGACTTGAAAGATTGAAAATTTGTAAGGGAATAATGTGTAAAAATAATAAGGAAAAGATGAAAACATATTCCAATAAAAATACAAATTCAAAGAAAGAATAAAGAAGGAAAAATTCATTGGAAGGTGCTAGTCCAACAAAATAGGAAATAAGGAAGAAGCTTTAAAAAAAAAATTGTCTTTTATTATAACATTTTCTATTTGGAAAAATACTTTTAATATATAAAGTCATAAAATAAATATTTGATAGACATAAGATTATAACAACTATATATATATATATATATAGATATTCAAAAATTTAAAGCGTGAATGTTTTCACGATTAGTTACATTATGTTGTTGAAAACTTCTAGAGATATGTGTATTATGTTTGAAAAGACTTTTAATATCAACGTTTTGAATGAATACTTCACCATTTTCAAAAATATTAATCCAACAAAATAAGAAATAATAAAAGAAAATAAAAAAAATATTATAAAAACCATATTCAATTTGATAAAATAATTCTAAAATATAAAATCATTAAAAAAAATACTAAAAAACATAAAAATATAATAACTATTAATTTTATAATATTTTTAATTTTTTACATATAGTCAACCTAATAAAATAAAATATATTTAACCTTAATTTTATTTTGTAACAACAATATAAAAATAAGATTAGGAAATTTATACTTATCAAAGTTTGAACTTAAATCATCATAAAGTGACGATTTATCTAAAAGCCACAATTTGATGAACGAACTTTATTATTATATTTATATTTTTAACAAGATAAAAGAGTGCACGGCCATATTCGAGACAAAGAAACAAAGAAACTAAAACGCAGAAGATGATACCGAAAGGAAAAAAGGAGCCTGAAAGACCCATTAAGGTAAACTGGAGAAGCGTGGGGAAACCAGCTAGCAAAGCTAAAAACCGAGGTAAACTGGAGAAGCGTGGGGAAACCAACGAGCAAAGCTAAAAACTGAAGAAGTTGGGCAATGGCCTCTATATTCAGGAGAGGTATTCTGGAGAGGTTACAAGTGTCTGTGTGGGAGCTTACAAGTGTAAAGCTTGAGGGTTTCGACGCTGGTCTTGGACCGCTTCAACCAAAACCTGTGCCCAGACAAGTGGAACATGCAGTCTTCAATAAAAGTTAGTGAATAGAAATACGATTTTACAAGATATATTCACCAAAACATTTTACGTGTGCTAACTAATGCTAGCATTAGTGAATAGAAATAGGAAAATAGCAATCAAGCTGCCCTTACCGTTCCACTTACCCTAAGTTTCGAAAGGTCTGGCCTCGATATGAGGCCAAATAAGACCTCCAAACTGTTCATTGGCTCTCACAGACGATGGCGGTTAAAAATCAATGTGGGAAATTGAAAACGGTCTCTAAAACTTTATAATAGGAAAAATAGCACTATTTGATTCTCCGGAAAGAACTAATAAACCACTAAAAAGTGATTACTATAGTCCCTGCCATGCCGCAGGCGACAGGGACTAACAAGATAAAAGAGTGCACGACCATACTCGAGGAAGGAGAGAAGTTTGTGAAATCGAATGAAATATAAGGTTTATTGTTATCTCTTTAACTACATAAAGAGAGTGCATGGTCCGCATACGAGGTTCATATTTTATCTATTCTAAAATATTTATTTTTTATTTATCTAAATATTATTTTGTAATTTTTAATTTTTAAATTTAGAAATTATAGTTCAAGTTTGGAATATGTTTTAAAATTGTATTTATTTGGTTAAAAGTTTGTCTTTCTTGGATGTTAGGAAATAGATTAAGGTCCAAGACCTAGAGACATCTAGTAGTAGTGAAACTCTACCCCTTTATGAACTACCAGCGAGTCATTCCTGGTGGTGTGATTTTCTTTGAATAATAGTGATAAGTTAGTATGCATTCGTAGATAGTAGCCAGTGATGATTGTCCCTACTGTTGGTTTGACAAGTGATGATTGTCCCTACTGTTGGTTTGACAACTGAGTTATAATAGATTTTCCAATTGTCGAAAAAAAAATATATTTAAATAATTTATTTAATCAATTTGTAATAAATTTTTGAAGAGATTAAAATATTTTAGTAATGGTTCTATCTCATTTTTTTTCCATAATCTAATTGCTTTATTGGATTTGCTAATATTTCTTTGAAAAGGTGTTTGTTTCTTCATTTAACTCTTTGAAAATATTAGTGGATAAAGTATACTTGAAAAAATCATGCTTTTTTTAACTACTTCTTTGTTGGTTAACTAGATGTATCTAATAATCGACTCGCACCTTTCCTCTAATTTATAATTAAGTTAGAATCTTCATAGGTCTGAATATGTTTTACATTATTGTCCATTGTCATTTTAAAGAGTAGTTTTAATGCCATAAACCAATATTGTTATTTATTGTTTTCCTTATATTTGTCTAAATTCAACAGAATGAGTGCCTAACAAATATAAAATACCTCCAACACTACTGAATTCTATAAAGCATTGCCTTTCACCATTAAAGAAGCCCTATATTTGTGCTTAGAATTACAACTCATCAAGTAGTTTTTCTCTTCTTTGGATAATAGGCACTCTATAAAATTATGTAGTTGTAGTGATTTAGCAATTGACCTAAATTATGTAATATATTTCTCTTTCAAATAGACATGAATCCAAGCCAACCAAATCCCCCAAAGAATCAAGCATGGAAATGCCTTCAATTATTTTAACTATTTTTTGTTCAACCAACTTTTTAAACAATCTAATATCAACTCACCTATCCACCCATTTTTCCCTTTGGTAATATGTTCTACATCTAGCCAAATTCGCATAACATGAAGACAATTTATTAGAAGATGAGAAATTGTTTCAATACTTTCTTTGCATAAGGACAAATTTGCATCATGCCACTATTAATGCATTGAATTTCCTTACAACTACATAAATAAGTTTGCTTGAGCTAGAGTAACACGAGAATAGGTGACCTCCCAAGAGGGATATATTGTTGCACCCTCCTCCTTAAATGTCAATCAAGTCTAGCTCAGGTGGTTTAGGCATAAAATTGTTATCTTCCCCACCTAAATTCAAATCTCGTTTATGATTTGTATCATGTCCATGAGACTATTCTTGATTGAGGCTCTATGTGGGCCATGAGGAATATCTCACCCGTGCTTATAGGATAGATAGTAGGGGTGATCATTTACACCAATTTGAAATTATATATGGTATATTGGTGATTAGGAGGACTTTGCTCCTCTCGTAAAAGGTTTCATTCATGTCGAGGAGTTTATGATTTTACTATAAGCCTTAGATAGGGATGATGATAATTGCAATTGGCCTTGCAAGACTATGCTTCCTCAAGAGTAGCACCCCAAAATTTCAATTTCCAATTGTGTCTAACTTTGGTGGTTAAGGAGGAGAATGTAATCCTTGTGGTGTAGGTTCAATTCTCGATTGTGACATGTTTCACTTTTCATGAGTCAATTATTATTATTATTATTATTATTATTTTTTTTTTTTCCTCTGTAAATTTAAATCTATTAGTGAAACATAATATACAACAAGTACATGGCCTTCAGAGGCATTCAGTCACCAAGATACCAAAAAATGAACCGCCCTCGAGGGGAAACCGGCCCGAATATCGTTTGAGAGTTGCCTCGACAGAGGAAACCAGCCTTGACATGCCAAAATTAAACAAGAACCTGGGCCGCCCATAAGGGGAAACCGACCCGAACAAAGTTTTAACACTGCCTCGACAGAGGCCCTCAGCATAGATATACCAAAACCTGTAGTGACCAGAAACAACAAAAACTCATAGAGACAAAGCAGAATTACTTGGACAAAGACAGAGACTCTAGAGTCCATAGTCTCCCGAGGGCGATTCTTCTTCAATTCTGCACCATCCAACATCCTCGTCGTTGTGGCCCGGACCGCTTTGGATTGCATCTGCGCCAGCATCACGCCCTCCAACCTGCATACCAAAGTCCTGATGAACATTCGAGCTGCAATCCCCAGCTTTGTGGGAAGAGCTTTTTCCCACGGGCTGAGGGGCACGCGAAGTAGAAGGGGGAGCCTGCAGATTGACCAGATGCATCGTCAGAAGGGGGTCAAGAAGAGCTTCAGGGATTTCTTTGAAAGAAACCGAGAAGTAGCAATAACCAAGGGGCGATTGGAATCGCATTGATAGTGAAAGATGATAGTGGAGGGGATATGTAGAGAGGCAGAGACGGCTGGATGGGGTTCAAGAGACGGCCGAGAGACAGCAGTACCTCGCTGAGGGGAGGAGGTGGTGCGACTCCCACGGCCTCTTCCACGTTGATTACGCGCAGGGGGGAAACAACCACTGAGGCTTTCTGAGGAGGACGATGGAGAGCTGGAGGAGAGAGAGCGGCATCGACTGGTGTCACGGGCTCGGGAGCTACCCCGACGGCATCGCAGTCTATGCCGAAGCCTGGGCATGGTGTCACAGTGGTGTGGAGAAGGAATTGGGCTGATAGAAGGCAACAGAGTGAGGGCAGGAGCCAAGAGCCCGGGCGAAGAATCTGAAAGAAGGGGGAAAAAGGGACTATGTGAAAAATGTAAGCCGGGAAGGAAATTGAAACAGCAACCCAAATGGCATCGCCTACCCACAGAAGTGCGTCTGCTTGACAATTCTGCTTCATGAGAGCACCTGGAAGCAACTGGCCGGAAAAGCATCAGCATGGAGACCTGCAAACTGCCACAAGACCACGCCAGGAGCCCATAAACCAATTGAAGAATAGGGACGAATAGCCGAACGGATGCAAGTTGAAATGCTGGCCATCTCGGCCTCCCCACCGGCATAAATGTCGCGCAGGGTGACGGCCTGGGGAAGTGCTCACATCAATGGTGCATAAATGCTGACTGCAGGTGGCCATGTGGCCATGCCACGCGCCACTCCGCCAATTCACGCCCATCATATTAGCCTTAAACACCCGCATCCGGGTGGATACAGTCCTGGTGCATCAACAGAGTGCATTCCTGAAGGAGTTCACTATCATTGAAACTGGAAAGGGGCCCTGCTGAAAGAGTTTGGGCACTCTTAACACCTTTGTTTGCCAGAAGGTCAGCTACTTTGTTTCCCATCCTTTTTGTATGCTTGAGACAGATGGCTTTGTGCTCTTGTACCCATCCAGCAATGAGCTCTAGCCTAGCCATGAGTCTCTAGCTGTTAGCAACCCGAGAAGGAGGAGAACCTGAGAGCAGTTTATGGACCATGTTGATAAGAATTTGCGAGTCCCCCTCAATTTCAATGGGAAAGAAATTGTGTTGTTGAGCCAACTACAAACCCTGCCAAAGTCCCTCCAGCTCTGCGGAATTATTGGTGTCCCATCCTATCGATCCGTGGTATATGAGTAAAGGGTTACCTTTGTGGTCCCGGAAGATTCCTCCAAAGCCAGCTTCCCCCGGGTTGCCTTTGGAGGCACCATCAAAATTAAGCTTCAGAAAGCCTTCTGGGGGAGGGACCCAGGTATCATGAGTGTTCTGCAGAGGGCCCCTAGTGAAAGTCGGCACCAGATCTAGATTAAGCTTGAGATGCCAACTTTCCCATATTTTTTGTTCAATGGGCAATGTCGGGAGGTCGTCCTGATTCCATTTCTGAAGCGCCATGGTTTCCTGTAGGTTGCTGCAAAGGATGTTCCAGAGGATCTCTGGCGGAGTGCATTGGTTCTTGAAGATCCGTTTGTTCCTTTCCTTCCAAATGGTCCACAAAGTGAGCTCGGGTATGAGACGCCAGAGAGAATTGAGAAGAGCACATTTGTAGGGAGCGACAAGCCAATTTCGAATGATAGAGTTTAAATCCCCAGAGCTCCTACCATCTCTCCTGCACTTAAGACTAAGAGTTTCCCAAAAGAAAGCAGCTAGGGGGCAAGTAAGCATAAGATGATGGATAGTTTCCTCCTAACTGTTGCAATTGGGGCAGCGGGAAGGCCCGGTAAAACCTCTCTTTAATAGATTATCCCAGGTGAGGATTTTCTTATGACAAAGGAGCCACAAGAACGTGGAGACTTTCGGCCACAGAGACGGCTGCCAAAGATCTTTCCATATGGGATCGATAGGATCAGGGTTTTGGGTTAGCAAGGCGTAGGCTTCCTGAGTGGTGAATTTTCCTTTTGAGGTATGACCCCATCGAAGGATGTCCTGCTTATCTGAGTGTCGGATTTTCCTGCTTATTAATTCTGTTTCCAAAGCTAGATAAGTCTGTTCTTGCTGATGATTGAGACAGCAGGTTGCCGTTTTCCAGTGCCTGTATCCTTGAGAATGGTTCTCCTCCCAGAAATGATGTACCGTTGCTTCAAGAGCAGTGATCAGGTCTGGCTGAAGAGGTGGCTGAATGGTGGCAAGAAATTTGGGTTGTTGTTGCCATGAGTCTGTCCAGAAGCGAGCTGTGCGGCCATCGCAGACCTCCCAGAAGCTATGTTCTTGGATTAGGAGGCGGTGTTGTTTAGCAGCATTCCATATTTGTGAGCCCACTTCTGCTACGGAGAGTCGTATTAGCTCTAAGGTGGGTCTGTGGTTGGCATATTTGGCAGTTCACAACCTTGCCCAGGGGCGATGAGGGGAAGTAAGCCATTGCCACCAAACCTTAGCTCCCATGATAGCGTTGCTGTGTTGAGGATCTCGGAGTCCTAGGCCGCCCGCATTCTTAGGACGGTAAATCGATGTCCACTTTACCAGAGCCCGCTTTCTGTTCTGTCCCGAGGCTCCCCACAAAAAATTGTGCTGAAGAGATTTGATTTGCTTGAGGACCCATTTGGGGGCAGCCACGACGGAAAAGAGATAGATGGGCATGGATTGTAAAACCGACTTGACCAGAGTGAGTCTACTGGGGAGGTTAAGAGAACGAAAGGTCCAAGAGGATAATCTAGCTTCAAGCTTGTCCAGGAGGTTTTTCCAAGCAGAATGTTTGAGGGCAGAATTAATCAGGGGGCTCCGAGGTATTTAACAGGCAGCTTGGCGATGGAGAATCCGAGGATTCGGGCAATGCGATGCTGTATGGAGGGGGTTGTGTTAAAGAAAAAGACCTGCGACTTGGAAGCATTGACCGTCATGCCCGAAGCTTCGACAAACAAATCCAGAAGGCTTTTAAAGGCAGAGGCCTCTTGGGCAGAGGGATGACCGAAGAGCATATTATCGTCCACGAATTGCTGGTGGGTGATGGTCGGGGCTCCATGTACTGAAATGCCTCGAAGACGCTGTCTATGGAGAGCATGATTTATGGAGCGACTCAGGCCCTCAGCCATAAGGACAAAGAGAAAGGGGGACAAAGGATCACCTTGACGGATACCACGGGAGGGTGAGAAGGGATGGGAGGGAATACCATTGACTAGGACAGAGAAGAAAGAAGAAGAGATCAAACTCATGACCCATCTGATCCAAGGAGGACTGAAACCAAAAGCTGCTAACATCTGATGAATGTACTTCCAATTTAGTTTGTCAAAAGCTTTAGATAAATCAATCTTTAAGAGCATACCTGGATTTTTGGTCTGTTTCAGCGAGTGAATGACCTCATGTGTGAGGATTATGCCGTCCAGGATTTGGCGCCCCTCCACGTACCCTGTTTGCTCAGGTGAGATGAGCAGAGGAAGCAGCGGTTTGAGCCGGTTGGCGATGACCTTAGAAATGATTTTGTAGATGACATTGCAGAGTGCAATGGGTCGGAATTTGTCAGGTGTGGCAGCTTGGTTTTCCTTGGGGACCAGAGTTATAAAGGTGGCATTAAGAGACGGAAGGAGCCAGTGCATGGATCTGGATTCCTCGACTAAATGCCAAACATCATTTTTGATAAGGTCCCATAAGTGATGGAAGAAATTGGAGGTGAATCCATCAGGTCTTGGAGCCTTGCCTTCTTTGTTTTGGGCCACTGCTTGTTCTACTTCCAGGAGAGTGATTGTTCGCAGTAAGAGTTGATTGTGCTCCTCCGTTATGAGTTTAGGAATGTGTTGCATCACTTGATTGATTGCAGGCTACCTATCGATTTGGTCTTCCTGCAGGACCATTTTGAAGTGAGTGACCAATTCTGTCTCTATGGCTTGATGGTCTTCCAGTCTCTCACCCGTTTGGTTAAGGAGAAAACCAATGTTATTGCCCATTCTGCATTGGATGGTGGATCGATGGAAGAACTTGGTATTCCGTTCCCCCTCCTTTAACCACCTAATTCTGGATTTTTGCTTCCAGAATTATTTTTCTTGCTGCCTTCTTTCCTCCAGCTGTTTGAGTAGGTTGTGCTCCTTCATATCCACTGTCTCATTGTGCCCCTCTTGTATGATATGCAGCTAGAGTTCTACCATTTCCTTTTCAAGGATCTTTTGCTGCTGAAAAATGTTGCCGAAAGTGGAATGGTTCCAACCTTTGATGCGAGCCTTAAGATTTTTGAGATGTTGCTGAAACTGGAACATCTTGGAGCCTGGGGGTGGGGTAAAAGCTTTCCATGCCAAGTGGACCATTTCCCTGAAGCCTGGGTGAGTGAGCCAGAAAGCTTCGAATCGAAAAGGTCTTTTGATGGAGTCCCCTGGCCTGGACCATTGGAGAGCGATGGGCCAGTGATCCGAACCTGAAAAAGGCAAGATTGAAGTCTGAAAGTTCCTCCCAATGTGAATAGCATTGTCAGATAGGAGGAAGCGATCAAGTCTGGAGGCGATTTGCTGCGAACCAGATATTTTATTGTTCCAGGTGTGGATGCCATTTGCAAAGGGAAGATCAATTAGCCAGTTCCATTGTATAAATTCTTTGAAGTGGGTGCTGTTCGCTTCAAGCTTTGCGCGTCCACCTCTTTTCTCATCTAAGTTGGTTATCATGTTGAAGTCACCGCCCATGATCCAGAGAGGGTGAGATCTGGTAGAGTTGAGGTATTCTACCGTGTCTAGCAGCGCAATTTTTCTGGCAGCATCCTGGGGGAAATAGACATTGGACAGATGTCCATGCAGGTTAGTGCCATGAATGTGAAAAGAAGCCTGGATTAGGTTGTGGGCTGCATGGGCATCACTTATGGATACAGAGCGCGTATCCCACGCAATGGCAAGTCCTCCTGAAGCTCTGGAGGCATCGACTGCAATAGACTGGCAACCGGGCCAAGCCTTTGAGAGAATGGGACCTAGGGTATTGCCTGTGCATTTTGTTTCTTGCAGGAAGAAGACTTGTGGTCTTTCCATCCGTATCAAGTTCTTTAACATTCGAAGTTTTGAGGGGCTACTAAGACCCCTTATGTTCCACGAGACAAGTTTCATTGGGAACTACCTTCGCGGGGTGGAAAAATGAGTCAATTATTGTTAAGGCTATGAGTCATGGGGAATATCTTAGCCTTACTTACGAGCTAGATGGTGGGGTACTTATTACATGTGAAAAATGAAACAGAAGAAAATTGTGGATCCTTTAACAATATTTGTATCTTATTCACATTACCCAATTAACACATTGTTCTTGATTGCTAATTATAAAAAACTTCAAAACCTTTTTTGTCTTATAACTTCCATATTATTTTTAACTACTCATTAAAACTCTTCTACTTCCAAGCCATATACTCTCTTATACTCTAACCATATTTCAAATATTTTAAATATTTTTCCTTGAATCATATAACTAATCTATATATATATATATATATAATTAAAAATATATTCTATATTAAAAATAATATTATTTCATTTTTTCCACGAATATTATTTCATATTAATGTAAAGATGAGATTTAAAAAAACAGTCAAATTAGAATACAAAATTTTCTTCAATAACATTTACTATTTACAACATTTACCCTCACAAAATATTTACCATTTATAATAATATAAACTATTTGAGCAAACTTTACCACCATATGATTTCTTATTATATTTAATGTATTATTTTGACCATATTTTCAATAAAACAACATGATATAACAACAAACATGATGATAACATGTCAAGCCATTTACTAAATGCATGAATAAATCATTAAAATTAAATAGCCCTCATGAACGATCTTCACACGAGGATGACTCCATGGCAAGAACTTAGAAAAATGTGTATTCTAACTAGTTTTCCTTTTAAGAATGGTAGTGCCTATGTAAGCAAGTTGAAATATATTTATTCTAACTAGTTTTCCTTTTAAGAATGGTACTACCTATGTAAGCAAGTTCCTTTTTCATATTTGAATAAGCCTCTTTTTATTGTTATGACCACATGGGAGGATTTGGGTTTCTTGAGTGATTTTTAAATATTTTATAATTAAATAAGAGCCATCCTATGTAAGGCAAGAGGGTAAAGGACACCAACCATGTGGTGAGTATTTTTATATGGTTTTGTATGATGACATTGTGTAGTTAAATAATTATACAAAGAGGTTTGTGTGCTAACTTATTTGATTTTAAAATAGTAGAGATGGAAATATGTGTATTGTATGTGGGATTTAGTAATGGCCATGTGCCATGCATGTTAAGGAAAGTAATTTGAACCTATCGCTAAGAATGTTTGTAATTAAGTTTATTATTTTATAAAAGAAGGAGAATCTTTGTAAGTTATTTTTCAAATTGATTCCAGTTTCATTAAATGGAAGATATTTTGTTTTTTAGTATTTTTTTTTTTTGAGGAAAAAATACCATAATTTAAATTATGTAGGATAAATAAAATTACATTTGCATATATGTTTTAGTAAAAACACATTATCAAAGATATGATGAGATACTTCAAAAGCTCTAATAAATACGTCACAAAATAATTATTAGGATTGTCTAACATCTGAGCTCAGACGATACATTAACCAAAATATGATTAATATATTAAAAAAAAATGAGTCAATTGTCTAGTAGAGTTAGTGTAAAAAATAGACAACCTATAAGGCAATTATCAATATATACATGACCAATAAAATGTAAACTAAGCCTTATGAGATAACAAAAATAATTGTAAGAGAGAAACAAAAAGGGTCATGAAATTAATGACGTGGAAACTGATCATCTGAAAATGACCTGTGATAATAACTATCATGGTCTCTATTTAAGCTCTCCTTGATGTGCCAAAGGCCTTGATCCAATTGTAAGCAATCTTTAGAAAACTTGTCCATTACTTTGTTCATGTCCTTGTAAATATGAGTGCATGTGACATGTGAGATAGAAAGCTTTATCCTTTGCAAGTCCTCCAAAATATGAACAATATGAATGTTACGACATTGTTGAATTTTGTTAACCCAATTGATGACCAACAAGGAATCACCTAAAACCACCACAGATATGATGCACTCCCTATTTTTCCCCATCAAAAAGCCCCCATGGATGAGATTTGTCTAGCTCTTCGTGAGACATATTTCTATTCCGCGAAGGGACCCTTTTCTGCGGAAGAAGGTCCAAAATAGCTAACACTTCAGTTCCACCATGTCAGTATTGGAAGATTTGTTTTGAAATATTTCTTTATTGGGAGCTAGCCAAACACTCCAGCAAATGAGGAGTCGCAGGCCTCTAAAAGATCTATTATTTATGTTCTTAAACCAAGATCTCCATCAATCCTCAACATGTGGTCCATGCCAATCATAAAATTGACTACAAAATGAACGACATCGATCCCATATCTAGTATACAAATGAGTAAGTAGAGAAATTGACTCATTATTTGATTTGCACAGAGGATACCACCTAGGCCCAATTTTTTGCATCTTCTGTAAAATGTCCCAAGTAAGAACCTTTTTTGCCAAAACACGCCACATAAATAGATGATTTTTTGTTGGGATTTTTATCTTCCAAACTCCTTTCCACCACCATAGCTTTGTACCAATCTTTTCTTCTACATTCAACTGAAGATGTCCCAATTTTGGGGTATACAAACCATCTCAAGTGAGGGCCCATACCATCTCATCCTCCTCCCCTGAAATGTTAATATGATTATTTTCCAATGCCTCTAGGTAAACCCGCCAACTATATCTAAACTCCTAGCCAATATTCAGATCATTTGCCTCAAGCCAACCTTGCCACCAGATAGAAGTAATTTCATGGTTTACAATGTGAGCTAAACGAGAGAAACCATTGTCACATAACATATCCACGAGAGCCTAAGGAAGATGATGGCATTGACCGCTACTAGGGTAGGGATCCTGCCACAACCTCATCCTTAATACATTCCCAACCTTCCATACCAAACCTAATGAAATGAAGTCAAAATAATTCAACACAACATGCCAAATCAAGGAAATGTTTGCCCGTGTTTTTTTTTTACAATGTGATCTAGTCATCAAGCGAGTAGGGATGAATATATTTCTAAATAACAATAGAATTCCAAAGACTAGGAGTAGAGAGAAGTATCCACCCACATTTAGTAACTAGGGCTTTTGAAAACATGAAAATATTTTTAATTCCCCACTCACTGAGAATATTTGGTAAGACAACATGATTCCACTTCAGCCATGGGAAAACAAAATGATCCTGTACCCCAACCCATAATAATTTAAAACAAAATTGTCTAATTTTTTCCTAAATCCCATAGGAATCCATATTATGGACATCCAATAAATAGGAATTGTATCAAGTATCGACTCTACCAGGACCAACCTTCGCGCACATGACAACCACCTGAAGCACCAACATTTTAATCTCTTCTCAATCTTTTGGATTAACCATAATCAATCTTATTTTTGTACAATTTGGTTTTAAATGAAAACCTAAATATTTCAATCTCGCTTCCATATCAACAACATGATACAAAAAATGCTTGCTAAGGTGTTGAAGTTTAAGAGCATCCAAATTTTGTGCATAAATAGTTGACTTTTGAATATTTACAACCATCCCAGTTGCAACCTCGAACAAGACAACAATTTCAGCTAAAGTATCCACATCTCGAGCAGAACCATTACAAAAAATTAGTATATCATCAACAAATAATAAATGAGTGATTGCAAAGTTGTTTGAAATAACAACGCCTCGAAAGACTCCCCTGTACTTTGCACTCGAATTCATATGGATAAGACGTTATGCAAGTAAGGGGGACAAAGGAAAACCTTGCCTCAAACCATGTTGCACATGAAAGAAGGGGATGTTGAACCATTGATTAAAATGGAAAAAGAGAATGATCTCAGACATCCCATGATCCAATTGGTGAAAACTATGTCAAAACCTAGATGAGTCAACAACAGCCTAATATATGTTGAAATTGTAACGAGTGTTGATCTTCATAATGTAATGTAATTATATCATTTATGTATTTATCATATTCATTATTATTATTATGTTGTTTTGGCCAAAGCATGTTCGTCATGCTCAAAGAGTAAAAAAGAGTCAAAAGAATTTATTATGAGTCAAATAAATTGTACTTGAGTCATGTCCCATTTGGACATTTGAAATAAAAAGAAATTGAATACTATTTTTGATTCAAAGAGCCAACACAAAGACCAAGTTGACCCTCCTTGGACAAGTCATCACAGTGGCACCTATTCGACACCCTTGAACAGTTATATATAAGAGACAAATTCTACCTCTTGGATTCATTCATTCACTCATCACATCTTCTATCTATTTTTGCACCTAAACAAGAAGAAGAAGGCTGAAGTCAAAGGAGAGAGGAAGATTGAAGGTTTTTTGTCTTAATCTAGCTCACACATGTGAATTTTATGAGGTAATTTATGTGGTATTGCAAGGCCAAAATCTGAAGTTTAACCAAATTTGGAGAAGGTTGACCATTATTGACTTGACTATTGGAGGGGACTTGGAGGAGGGTTTGACTTGGAATATTTGTGGCTATTTTTGTCTTGGTCTTGGGTATTGGATATGTCATTTTGATCTGGTTTTATAAGAGAATGATTGTTGGATTTTCTCCCTTGTGGGGTTTTTCCCTGGCTTGGAGCCTAATCTCCGGTGTTCTTTATCTCTCTATGATCTTTATGCTTTGAAATTTTTTATAATTTATTGATGAAGAGAACATAAAAGTAATAAAAAGATACATAATATTCACAAGTAATTATCAAGAAATATAAATCAAGCATTAAAATACATAGCACTTAGTTTCTCAACATGATATTAGAGCTAAGGTGAAGGAAGGAAGCTTGAAGATCACAGTTTTTTAGCACCCTTGATTGAAGACATCTTTGCAACAACTATATTTTCTCCCTCTTTCAATAGAAAGGTACATGAAGGAAGGTATTAAGGCTCGAAGGAGTCTCTTTGAATCCAACAAAGGATACTCTAAACTATCAAGGATGGAAGTCTCTACTCTACACTTACAAGCTCATTTGAAGATGACAACACATGAGTAATTGATAGTGGAGCTTCAAGGCACATGACAAGTGAACGTGGACATCTAAATACCCTATCCAAAGAAAGCTCTTCTTACAAAATTGAACTTGGAGACAAAAATATATATTCAGTCAAAGGAATTGGATCTACCTCCATAGAGTTAGAATTTGGTGGGAACATTCATCTCAACAACATCCTTTATGTTCCAAGTTTGAGAAAGAACTTACTTTCTATTTCATGTTTAGAAGATAAAGGAGATAGAATTGATTTTATTGATGGAAAGGTGGTTTTTTGGGCTAAGGGTTCTAGTATAGAAAGTGGTAGAACTATTGAAATTCACGAGGGGAGATTAGATAGAATTCTAACTCCTCCTCCTCAAGATTTAGTACATATGGATATCGACCCATCTAAATTGTGGTATAGAAGGTATGGCCATGTCCATTGCAAAATATTGCCATCCTTGAGTCAAATGGTTACAAGGATGCCCCAATTGAAGGAAGAAAGAGAAGGATTTTGTAAATGGTGTGCCCTTGGCAAAAATTTCAAGAAGCCATTCCCTAACAATGACTCCAGATCCAAGGAATATTTGACCTAATCCACTCTGATATTTGAGGGCCCATGTCAGAAAAATAACTTGGTTGTCATCAATAATATTTAACATTTATTGATGATCATTCCAGAAAGACTTGAATATATTTCTTGAAGTCTAAAGATGTAGTATTCAAAAAGTTCCAAGATTTCAAAGCAGAAGTTGAGAATATGACATAAAAGAAGATCAAGACCTTGAGATCAAATAATGGAGGTGAATATACATCTAAAGAACTTGTGGCCTTTTGCAAAGAAGCTGGGATTAAGAGGGAGTTTATAGTCCCTTATAATCTTCAACAAAACGATGTAGTGGAAAGGAAGTATTGAATAATGTGTAAGAGCCATGCTACCTTACCAAGATCTTCCCAAATTCTTATGGGGAGAATCTTCCATGACAACATTCTACATTCAAAATAGAAGTCCTCACAGAATTCTTGACAATGTGACTTGGAAGAAGCATTTTCTATAAAGAATCCTAATGTTGATCACCACACAATATTTGAATGTTTTGTCTACATTCATATTCCCAAGGACAAGAGGAATAAATTGGACCCTGCAGGTACGAAAGGAATCTTCATCGGTTATAACACCTCATCAAAAGCATATAGAATATACATCAGGCAACAATATCATATTGAAGTAAGAAAATATTTCACATTCGATGAAAGTGTTGCATACAAAAAGTCCAAAGATATCCCCATTGACTCCGATGAAGAAGAAGGACTTATCCTTCCCATTAAATAGAGCCCAATGCAAGTAAATTCTCCAGAACCCACATTTGATCATCATGAAGAACCAAAAGGACCAAGTGAACATGTATAACCTCTCATCATTACATAAACTCGCAGGAGACATTGCTTGACTTAGAACAACACTACAAGAAGTTGAAGGTCATGGAACCCCAAGAGGAACACCCAGAGAAAGAAAGAGAACCAATGGATATTCTGGTTATGTAGCATATATGACCAAACTTATTGAAGAAAAACCTACTACTTACAAAAAGGAAGTTGAACATCAAGTATGAAAGAATGTAATGTTAGAAGAATACCAATCAATAATGAAGAATAATGTTTGGGAAACCGTTCCTAGACCAAAGGGTAAATCAATTGTGACTATAAGTAGTTGTACAAAATAAAGCATGCAGCTGATGTAAGCATTGACAAATATAAGGCAATATTTGTAGCTATAGGATTCTCTCAACAAGAAGGAATTTATTATGATGAAACTTATGCTCCTACTCATCCGGTGATCAAAATTTAGCTCAAAAATGAAAGTGCCCAAACCGTTTGAAACCATCATCAAGTCATAATGTTCGTCGTTCTAATTCCAATGACACTTGTTTCACCTCAATCCGATATCATATGACAAATTTATGATGTTCTAAAGTTTTTGGTTGAAAAAAAATATTTGTAGGTTGGTTGACTGGACTGCTAACTAGGCAGTCGTACCTCTGATGTCAGCGTTCCTATTGGGCGTGTACAAGCTAATTAAGGCTTGCCAAGTGGCAACCTCATATATGGTATAATGACTCATTTTTATTGGTTGGTTTTTGGTTGTGGTGGTCCAATGAGGGTACGTCACGTGGCCCAACCAGAGGTCGCCACATGGCACCCTTGTGGTTCCTAAAAAAATTGTTAAGGGGTCGGACAACCTTGGGCGGGCTTGAACGCATGACTGTCGTCCAACACTTCAATGCCTTACCACTGCGTCGTGACCATGGTTCTTACCCGATAAGGGCACCAACGCTATTTGAAGTTTCAATGGATGCATGTTTGGAGGAGGGGTTGAGTAGTGATCCCTAGCCCTTGGTCACCTGTTATACCACACGACCATCGACGCAATGGAGTGGGGCTCGGGGACTAGCTCCGACCCCAGATCAGAAGGTCTTCATATGACCTCAGCACAAGGCAAAAGGGCTCAACATAGATGGGGTAGGCTATAAGTCCGAACCACTGGTCATATGCACATGCATGTGACCTCAACGCTATGGATGAGGCGCTACGTGGATAGGGGAAGAGATATAGCCCTGACCCTACGAATATGGGAGCCACAGGACCCTGGCGCATGGCATAGAGGGATTTGGCGGCGTGGGCGGGTGGTTAGCCTTTGCCATTGGCCATATTGATGGAAATATGGCCTCAACCCAAGGATTAGGGGTCTAAGTTGGTGGGGGGTGGTCGTTGGCCCAACCCTCGGCCCCATGATGTAGCACATGACCACATTTTTTCGTTCACAGGAGTTATTGGGTATTTTAACGGTCCGACATTTTTCACCTTTGGCGGGCAAAATTGTTGCCTCTCGAGCGGATTTCAGAGTAGAATTTTCGTTGTGTTTGCAGGTTTATCCGATTTGTAGGATGAATAACAACAAAACTTGTTAGAATCCTTAGAGAGCCATAAATTGTTGATATTTTGCCTTTTGGAGCTCAAGAGGAGTCTAAATAGGGGTTTTTGGACATTCTAGATCCAATGGAGACCTTTGTTTACTAATTGGAGCACATATAAAGATATTTTCTCTAGGTTTGAGTCCATGGTTGTCATGATCAATCAATGTTTTGGAGCAGTTATTGAAGTATTTTGAGCATGGAGAGGACCTTGTAGGGGTTTTATAACATTCATATGTTGATTGTAGCAATTGTGACTTATTTGTGCAGCTCGTGTTTGTCTTTTATCACTGTGTCTTGTTGAGGAAATCTCTCTTTTTGTACTTCAATGTGGAATTGTAGTACTTGTATGCTCATTTTCAAATGGAGTACAGGGTCTTTGTAAGATAGACCTTTTCCTGTTGATTATTTCATGACTGACTATAGGTTGTCATGATTTTTAGAGTGTTGCAGGAGAATGTTTCCTTGAAGGGGAAACTAGTCACTCATATTGTTAGCAAAATTTATGTTCTCTGTGAAATTTTCAAGCTGAAATACTACTACAATGATTGATTTATTTCACCTACTTATTTATGATAAGTTATTTACATATTCTTCCAATAAATTATGAAATAAACACAATTGCAGTATTCACTTAATCATAAGCATAAAATCAAATAGAACGCATGTAACACAATAGAAATAATCACATGAACACAGTCTATTTTGGACAATTGTCCCCGGAAAAACCCAATGCGGGAAAATCAGTGCAACAAATGAGGGTTTGTATTATTCTTCAGCAATGGAAATCATTTACAAGAATTTGAAGAGCAGATGTCTAGAATACACCTGAGACAATTTTTCCGAACCCTTCGGAAGAATTTCTGACACCCGGGAGGCACCCTATTTCCCTCTACATCACTCTGCGTGGTCTTCTGCGCTGGACTGCATCACTCTGCGTGGAGGCCCAATGTTGCTACTCAACGTTGTTCCCTCTTTGTCCTCCTCCTGCCTTTCTTTTCATCTGCTGACTTCCCCTTCCTTCTTTTTCCTCTGCAACTCTGCCTCTACAACCTCTCCCTATGAAATCAAATTCTCTTCCTTCATAATCAATTTCCTTCAGGTACAGAGTGTGTGCCCGGCTTGCTTTCCAAATGACACTCAAGCCTTCTCTTATAATCTTCTTGTTAATGAATCAATGACCCATATTATATCTCTAATCAATGGCTCAGATTAAAACATGACTTAATCTTCGTTTTCCAGAAGAGTCACACTCTACTTTATTAATACCCTTTAATTATTTAATTTCCCTAAGTTTAGACTAAGGGATCACATTAAAATAATTAATTATTCTAATAAAAGATGAACCGAGTGGAATTTCCACAAATGGTTTATGGGTTCTCTGGAATACTGATGTCCAAGCCTCCTCCCAAAATATGAGACTTGGAACACTTTCCAATGATACAAAATCAACACTCCCTCTTAGCAAGGAAAGTGTTCAAGAAAAATACCAACTGCATATACTCTGACCTGAAGCATCTACTGCGTTGTTGATGTCTCAGTTGTTGCCCCCCATCTGTTGTGCTGCTGCTCTCTATACTTTTGCCTATGACACCATCACTGTCACTGCCTCATCTATACTGCAACTCCCTTTGAAGTCCAACCATTCCTCTACTGGAATGGGTTCTTGATCATCCCCATATTTTCGCTGAAGCAAGTAAACTTAATTGTACCCAGAGCTTTCGTGAGGTTGTTTGCCACCTGTTCCCCTATAGGGATGTACTTCAACTGTACAACACCCTATTGGACATAGTCTTTGATGAAATGGCACCTAATTTCAATGTGCTTCGACTGACCATGAAACACGGGATTCTCAGAGAGCTTGATGCAACTTTTATTATCGCACAAAATTCTAGTCAGTTCCATCCTCTTCTTGAGTAAGTTCATGAGCAACGTACAAAGCCATATGGCCTCACACGAAGTTGTTCTAGCTACCATATATTCAGCCTCGACTGAGCTCAACACCACATATTTTTGTTTCCTACTGCACCAGGAAGTCATTCTTGATCTGACACTGAAACAATACCCAATAGTAATTTTCTGATTTACTGGACTTCTAGCCTAGTATGCATCAGTGAACCCACTCAACTAGATTTAATTTCCCTTGGTATAATTCAAACAAACTCGACTATCTTCTTCAAGTATCTGAGAATATGTTTAGTTGCTGCCTAGTGAGCCATCCTTGGTTCTACCATGAACTGACTGAGGGTATTCACGGCATAACAGATGTCTAGTCTAGTGTTGACGAGGTACATCAATGATCCTATGAGCTGCCTATACAAGGTAGAGTCAGACTTATGATCCTCGAACGTGTCAATTTTCTTCCAGTTTGTGATCATTGGTGTAGCCACGGGTCTACAGCACTCCATTTGAAATCTCTTCAGTATCTCTATAGTATATCTTCCTTGACCAAGGAATATTTATCCCTTCTGCTGCCAGACCTCCAAACCCAGAAAATAATGCATCCACCTAGATCCTTCATGTCAAATTCTGTAGCCAGGTTTTCCTTGCATTATTCAATGATCTTAGATGATCCTATAAAAAACATATCATCTACATATAATACCAATATTAGAGGCTCATCCCCTACTCTCAAATAATAAATGTTGGAATCTACGTCACTCTTGACAAATCCCATCTTATGCAGGTAGCTGTCAATTCGCCCATACCATGCTCTAGGGGCTTGCTTTAGTCTGTACAAGGTTTTCTTAAGAATGCACACATGAGTATTAAGAAGCAATCACATCACATGAACACAGTTATTTTGGGACAATCTTCCCCTGAAAAACTGATTCAACAGATGAGGGTTTGTATTATTCTTCATCAGTGGAAATCATTTACAAGAATTTGACGAGCAAATGTCTAGAATACACCTAAGATAAATTTTCCGAACCCTTCAGAATAATTTCTGACACTTGGGAGCCACCCTATCTCCCTCTGCGTCACTCAGTGTGGTCTTATGCGCAGTCCCTACGCTAGACTACGTCACTCGGCGTGGAGGCCCAATGCTGCTGCTCAACGTTGTCCCCTCTACATCCTCCTCTTGCCTTTCTTTTCGTCTGTTGACTTCCCCTTCCTTATTATGCCTTGCGACTCTGACTCTACAACCTCTCCCTCTGAAATCGAATTCTCTTCCTTGAGAATTGATTTCCTTCATGCATCGAGTGTGTGCTCGACTTACTTTCCAAATGACCCTCAAGCCTTCTCTTATAATATTCTCGCTGATGAATCAACGACCCAGATTAGATATATAATCAATGGTTGAGATTAAAACATGACTTGATATTTGTTTTATAGAAGATTCATGCTCTGTTTTATTAATACCCTTTAATTATTTAATTTCCCTAAGTTTATACTTAGGGATCACATTAAAATAATTAATTATTTTAATGAAACATGAATCGAGTGTAATTTCCACAAACGGTTTTTTGGTTTTTTGGAATACTGATGTCCAAGCCTCCTCCCAAAATATGAGACTTGAAACACTTTACAATGCTACAAAATCAAGAATTTTCACTGAAATACATGGAGTGGTCTAGCTGTGTTAGCAGGCCTGAAGATGTATCCAAGGAGGGGTGAACTTCGTCACCAAATTTTGTGTTGTCTCTCTTCTTTAATTCATTTATGAGTTAAATGATGATATGTTGATTGTTTAAAGTGCACATGTAAAACTAACTCATTACCTATAAGAGACCTTTAAACTTGTGTTTTCATAAGACCCATTTTTACTTGCAAAAAGTCAGAGGACGATGATTTTTTTAGGAAGGAGAATTTCTCCTCCAATTTTAGATCAAGTGGTTTCAGAGCTGGTTCTGACCAAGTTGCAAGTATGGGCAAGAAGATGGAGACTCTCCAAGAGCTAGAGGAGATGAATTTGTCTCTTCGAATGGAGAATTTTGAATTGAGAAGAATGCTTGAAATTGTTGAAGAGGAGAAGATGCACATGCGCCTTCAGTTGCAGCATGTGCTTGAGGAACAATTTGGTGAGAGTTCCACTCAAGTGATAACAAAGGATACCTCTGAAGTGAAGCCAATATGTGGGCATGGTTCAAACATAGGTTATGGAACCTACGTGGAGAATGATGCATGTGACTTTTTTTTAGCATCTCAAAGATTCTCATCACATGCCTATTGGTAAAAGTCGGTGGCTTGAGTCATCTTCAAATTCGTCATCAACATTTGAAGCAGAAAAGATGGATGGAAAGTCTAAGGAGGTAATCAACATCTCAAGTTAAAATCCTTCTATTTATGTTAATGGCACATATTTTGCAACATACTAGAGGCATTGGTATGAAGTTGCTAGCTAGGATGGGTTATGAAGGAGGAGGCCTCATAATCAACGGGCAAGGGATCAAAAATCCTATCATGGTGAAAGAGAGATCGAGCTATCAAGGATTGGGATATGGTCAAAGAGAGCTTGGAGAATGCTCTAAACTGTTTGAGGCAATCATCAGAGGATGATGTGTCACACCAAGATGGTGGTGATAATTCCAATTTGTCTCCTAAGAGAGATTAATGCTTCAAAGGACCTTGCATGTCATCGTCCAGTCCACATCGTCAAAGATGTATCTCAAGGGACAAAAATAAATCTCATGGTAATTTTCCAAATGCTGGTAATTTTGATCATTTGTGGGACATGTACCTTTTGTGATGCAGTTGACCATTGTGTGGTTGTTTGTGAGAAATGCATGGTGATGGTCAAAAGGATGGAACAAATTCTTGGAATCAAGCATGAAGAACCTCCTTCACATTTGAAGACTTCCTTGTCGATGGGAAAGCGACAATAATTTTGTACCCATTGCAATAAGCATGGGCATGGGAATGAAATATGTTGGAAACTACATCCAGAACTTCGTCCCAAGAAGGATAAAGAGGTTATGAAAACCAATGCAAGGAAATCAATAGGTGGCAAAGAGGTCTCTCATCATTCCTAAGACAACCTTCAAAGCAGAATAGATGAAAAAAGAGAACCCATAAGCCTAGGAGAGGCAAATATTGGGTAGAATGTTTGTATACTTTGTTGCTTTGTAAATGCTTGTTGTTGTATTGCCTGTTTTGGGTACTTTGTAAAGTGAACAAGAATAATCACTATTTACAACAAGTATGTTTTTCTTTTACATGTTGTTGTTTCCTTGTTTATGATTCCAAATGTTTGAGGACTTTTGGGATGAACAATGTTTGTCTTCCAGTTTGTCTAAAGCTATGTCATGTGCTCACCGATACAAGTTTTCAAGATGAAATTTGTTGTGAATGGAATCTTTGATAAGTATTGTACAAGAAATGACTATGTTTTTGTGGACAAAGCCAATTGTGTCATTGAATTTTTGCAGCTAGTGTACTTTTGTGTACAAGCTCAGTTTGAGGAGAGTAAAGAAAAGTTTGAATCAGTGCATGGAACACATTGAATTACTTTTGATTTCGAAGATGGAAAGTCAAGTTTATCTTCAATGATTGAACTTCAAGATGAAGTTGTTTAAGCCATGAAAGATGGGTTTAAAGAGAATGTTCATATTTCGTCCATCAATATTTTTGTTCATGCATGGTGATAAGAATTATGGTTCAATTCTTGACATGACGGTAACATCTTCTCGAAGAGGATAGGTGGAGTACCTTGATTGGAGCTTGAAGGCACCAATTGAAAATAGAGTATTAAGGATTGAGTTTTTGGAGTTTTTTGAGTTTCAGCCTAATTTTATTTACTAGGAGAAGTAAACTTTTGGATTCCAAAACTTCCTAGTGGGGAGGTTTTGATCTGGTGATCAAACTTTAGCTAAAAAATTAAAGTGCCCAAAATATTTTGAAACTAACGTCAATTCATAGTGTTTGTCGTTCTGATTCCAACGAGACTTGTTTCACATCAATATGATGTTATATGACAAAGTTATGATGTTCTGAATTTTTTGGTTGATGAGAGAAAAAATTGCAGGTTGCTTGACTAGACTGCTGACTGGGCAATCGTACCGCTAAAGTTAGCATGTATACTGGGCGCGTATGGGCCATTCAGGGCTTGCCAAGCGACAACCTCATATAGGGAAAAATAGCTTGTTTTTATTGGTTGGTTTTTTATTGTGGTGATCCAATAAGGGGATGCCGCATGGCCCAACTAGAGGCCACCACATGGCACCCCATGGTTGGTCAAATTTTTTTTAAGGGGTCGAACAACCTTGGTTGGGCTCAAACACATGACCTGTTATCCAATACTCCAGCACCTTACCATTGTGTCATGACCTTGGTTCTTACCCTATCAGGGCACCAACGCTCTTTGAATTTTCAATGGTCATGTGTTTGGAGGAGGTGTCAGGCGGTGAGCCCCGACCCTCGGTCACCTGTTATACCACATGACCATCGACACAACAGAGTGGGGCTCAGGGACCAACCCCGACTCCTAGTCACAAGGTCTTCATACGATCTTAGCACAAGGCGGAAGGGATCAATGGAGAGGGGGCGAGCTATAAGCCCTATCCACTTGTCATATACACCTACATATGACCCTGACGCTACGGATGAGGCGCTAGGCAGACGGGGTGGATATATAGCCCTAGCCCTGTGTCAGGGAAATTTACTAAGTAAAATAATGTAGGTGTTTTACTTGTCAATGCAGGTTTGTAGACTTGGAAGCATATCCAAAGAATATGGATTTCAGGTAAAGTCAATTTCGGAGGGCAGGGCTCAAAGGTTGAAGGAAGTTCATATTACAAATATGTTCTAAGTTTAAAGGTTAATGGAAGTGCATATTACAAATACGTTCTAAGTTTAAAGGTTAATGATAATGCATATTACAACTATAATTTCTAACTAAAATGTCTTTGATTTAAGATGCAGTAAGCGAAGGAAGAGGCTCCTAACTTAGGAGGTCCTGGTTGTCCTTCTTCGCAGTTCTACTCCAACAACATTACCATTGCATCAAATCATAAATTGGAATTCAAGAAACAATTCAAGAAATGCAAAAGGATGATTTTTAGTTGTGATTCATAACTTGATAGAACTTGGTTATCCTTTCATACACAAATTAGATTTTAAACCAAAATCATCCAAAAACCATACCGAAATTATAACATATCTAAGTAACTGAATCAAAACTATGCTAATTTATACAAAATTTAACCAAAGTGTACTTAGCTTGGTATGGGGGCCCTCCAACCTTGCCTTGTACACTTGAAGGATTCTTCAACTACAAATAAATTAATAAAGAATCCACAGTATGAACAACAAATAAAACAGTAGAAAGGATTCTTCAAATTATCTCAAAAGTCTCCAATAGCCTTAATACCAAATTACACATTTGAATGGTCCATAAACTTTGTTTAAATAGGAAAATCATAAACAAACTTTGCTATAATGGCTTCAACAACCTTATCAATCCTAATCCATCCATACAGGTCAAACTCATCAAGTCTGGTTCACAAAATTAGGAAAAATCCCACAAAATAATAGATCTGCCCCTTTTTACTAGGGATTCTTGAATGACATGTCAAGTTTGACTAGCGTTGACCGAGCATGTTTTTGCTTAGTTTGATTGAACCAATAGGTATTTCTCCATTCGTGGTTCTTGAGATTTCCAAATATGCACTCAAATATCACCCAATTTTCCTGCACATATGACTTTAATGGAGCTATTATGGGAATTTTTAATGCAGTCCAAAATTACTCTTAAAGCCCATTTTTTACAAAAAATTCTAAAAATTGAAAAACTTAATTTAGTTACGTGAATATGAAAAATAGGACTAAAATGAGGCATATATAGGTGAAATATGGTGGTAAATAAATGGATTTAAGATAGGCAAAAATTACCAAAATTGAAGGCCAACATCTCCCCCTTGTTGGTGTTCAAGCATGTCCTCATGCTTGCCTCCTCCATTTGGATCTCCTGCATGATGATGCCCCTGGTGTTCCTGACCCTGTAGCTTCTTCCTATGCATCCTGAAGGAGAATGTCAATACCCTCATATTTCCCTTCTTTGAAGATGGCAGTCTTCACTTTTTGCTTCTCATATTTGTAATGCCATGGCTTTTTCTCCTTTAGCCATCTGTAGGCTTGTTTGGAGATGAGGATATTCTGAGTCTCGATTTTTTTAATTTGCTTGCTCAATTTCTTGTTTTCCTTGATTATGTTGTTGTTATTTTCTTTATACATTTTGTTCTCCTTTTTCCAATGTTTCTCCATGATTTTGCTGTCCTCCATCTCACTTGTTAGTTCTACTATTTTTCTTAAGATATTCTTCATTGTGCAGCTCTTTAGATTATTCCCCGGTCTCTTTGGCATATGAGTGAGATGAGGTAGCTCCTACCCAAGCATTCTCAAATTAGGATTCTTTCTCTAGGGCTCTTCTTGGACTTCCTTCTCCATTATTTGTATAATTTCATCAATCTTCTTTGATGTTGGTGGAGGCTCAATTTCAACAATTTCAATTTCTGGATCTTTTTCTTTGTTTCTTGGTTCCTCTTGTGATTTTCTCCTAGGCTTCCTAGGAATGGACATAAATAATTTCTCTTTTTCAAACATAATATCATCTTACTTCTTCCTCAATCTTGTCTTAGGATACAAAGGGGAATTCATGATACTTCTTGTTACATGCAACTGCACAAACTTCTCCTCATTCCCTCTTGGTTGTTCTTCAAAATGATGCTTAGCCAAAAACTCCTTCCAAAGCAATCCCTTATTCCTTATGTTATGAATCTAATTCATAACAAATTTAATTAAAATAGTCATTAATAGTTAAATAGGGATTATGTAAAATAGTCATTAGGTTAATGAAAGGGCATGTCTTTAGACATGCCCATTCGTGAAAAGGCACCTGCATAGGTATAAAAGTAAGGCCTCATTGTAACTTTCAATCGTCTTATTCATATCATATCAATAAATATTATTATTCAAATACCCCTTGTGTATTTTTATAATTAAAGCCATTTTTGCTATCAAAGTCAACAAGCATACAAGTTTTGTTGCTACAGAAACCAAATCTATAAGTTCCGCTGCTACAGTGGTATCAGAACCATATCAGAGCCATATCAGATCCATATTGAAGCCAAGTTGAAGCTATGGCACACAACATCGTTCTACAAGCCTACGAACGTAGTTTACAAGCCTATGGACATAGTTTACCACACTATGTGCCAGTACATGGAGATCATGAGCAATTAGAAAGGTCATGTGAAGAAAGTGAAAAAATTAATAAAATTCTAGAAAAGCTTCAGCAATTAGAGAATTCATGTGCAGAAGTCACAAACGGTTATAATTTTTTTTTTGCACGTTGTAAAAAAATTTCTGCAGTAATCCATAATAGAGAAGATGAACAATTTCATAAAAAAAATGGAAAAAGAAAAAGAAGAAAATCATGAGAAACAAAAACATGAAAAATGTTGTAATAATGAGAGGGCAGTAAGTTGTTTGTGGTAGTGAATGCTGAGCGCGCGCCTCCCTACGCGTTCCCCCACGACCTAGCGTACCGATCGCTTGGTCTTCCTTTGTCTGCGCGAGGCCCTCGGCCTCCGGCCCTCCCATGGCCTCTCCGAACGCTGCCGCGGAGGGCCCTGTTGACCATTCCAATGCTGATGCGTGTAATCAATCTGCTGCAGCTGCGTTTTCAGATCTAGTCAAATCTCTCCAGCCACAGAGAACTCGTCCTGCCCTGTCCAAGTTTGTCAAGAAACTGGATGGGTTGCAAGAGGTCGACCTTCCTCCGACGCTGCCTCGAATGGCTGCTCTCTCCTTAGCTGAGCGGGGGCTCATCGGTCAGTTCACCGGCCTATGGCCCTCACCGAAAACTGTTCAACGGTGGATTGAAAGAAACTGGGCAGACAAAGTTAATGGCAAAATATCCATCCGATTTTGTGGAAAAGGCTACTACACGTTCCATTTCGAATCCAGAGCAAACAAAGACCTTATTTTCAGAAATGGGCCATACTTCATGGATTCTCGTGGCCTGTATCTGAACAAATGGACTCCAGACTTCGATCCTGAGCTGGATGTCCCTAATGCTGTTCCGGTCTGGGTTCGTCTCCCGCATCTCCCGCTCCACTGCTGGGGAGACGACTCGGTTAGAGCCATCGGCAATGCTGTGGGAAAATATATTGATCGGTGTGAGCCCAAGGATAACATGCAGGCATGTGCGCGGATATGCGTCGAAGTTGATCTCGGCAAGGGTCTCCCAGAAGCAATCAAACTAAAGGTGGACGACTGGACGCATATTCAGCAACTGGATTATGAACAAATTCCTTTCAAATGCAAGGTATGTCACGAATACGGCCATTTTGCCAATCGCTGTTCTAAAATTGTTAATGATGAATCTGCTCAACCAGAAGAACAATGGGAAACTGTTAAAAAGAAGAAGACTGCCTCGGGCTTGAAAGCAAACTTTGAAGCGGCTCCTCCCAAATATGCCCCTTCCAATATCAATCCCCCTTCAGCTCCACCCAAAGCTTCCTCCTCAACTGTCCCTTCTCCCTCAACTGTCCCTACTCCCTCCTCTCCTCTTGGCCCTCCCACCTTGGGGCCATCTCCCCTGATCTCTTCAAACCCCTTTGGCGCCCTATCCCTCCCTGATGACCCCCTGATCCCCCTCGAAAATGACCCACCCATCCTTGTTTCCCTTTCCCAATCCTCCCCCACCCACTCCCTCGCCCCCCCCCCCCACCCCGAACCACTAGAAGCTCTTCGAAAGAGCATGGAATCACCCAAGAAAACCAAAAGAAAGGACCTGGCAGGAAATCCAGCAAACAGCAAAGGAACGAAAACTCTCAAAAAGACATCGCCATGGGAACTCAAAATCCCATAGAAACTTATATATTGGGACAGCATAGCAAAGAATCATCACATAAGGAGCAAGAGGGGCGAGCAACCCTCCGAAACCCAAGCACTCAATGATGAAAGTTATATCATGGAACTGTAGGGGCCTAGGGCACCCCTCAAAAATTGCTGCCCTGAAAGATCTCATAGACCAAGAGAAGCCAGGTATTACAATGATTCAGGAAACAAAGCAAAGACTGCAAGAGATGACAAGAATTATAGAACAGTTCAGGCAATATGAGGGACAAATAAGTGAAGCAAGAGGAGCTTCTGGTGGTATCATCACAATGTGGAACAAAAACACTTGGAAATGCACATCCAAAACTATCACTCCATTTTGGATCAAAGTCACACTAGAACAACAAGCAGAGGGTAAGCAAATAGTTATTTATAACATTTATGCTCCGAACCACTTCAGAGATAAAGACCAGTGCTGGGCCACATTACAAGAAGACACTCAAAATGAAGATAACAGAAATATCATCATAGGGGGAGACCTAAATCTTATATTACATTCCAAGGAAAAAAGAGGCGGCATCTTTACTCACGATCCTTACAGAACAAAGCTGGAATGCATCATGCAAGAGTGTGATTTAGTTGATATCATCCCAAAAAAATCGGAGGTACACTTGGAGCAACCGAAGGCTGGGCAGAGATAACATTCTGGAGCGCCTTGACAGAATTTTGGTAAATACTACCTTTCTCTCTGAGTTTTCCACTGCTCATGCTGAAATTCTGCCTTATTCAGCTTCTGATCACTATCCCATTAGCATTGCTCTTGAAGCACATTGTCCTTTGGGGCCGTTGCCCTTCAAATACAATCCGCTGTGGCGTAGCAATCCTATTGTGGATCAAATTGTCCAAACAGCTTGGCATCTACATATAGAAGGATCGCCGGGATTCATCTGGGAATGCAAGCTGAAGAACACAAAATTAGCACTGAAGGATTGGGTGAGACAGCACTACAAAGAACCAGAAAATGTCAAAGTTGAGCTAAAAAATAACTTGAAAGAAATCCACAAGAAAATCGAGGAAAATGGGCTGTCCCAAGAAGATAAAGCATTAGAAAGCGATATATATTATCAGCTGTACCGAGTCAACAGAGAAGAAGAGCAGAAATGGAGAATCAAATCAAGACAGCTCTGGCTGCATGAAGGAGACAAAAATACAGCCTTCTTCCATAAGCAAGCAACTGTCCGGAAAGTCAGAAATAATGTCACCTTGATCAATGATGAAGAGGGATGCCCACAAAAAACACAAGAAGCTATCAAGAAAACTGCCTCAGCCTACTACAGCACTCTCCTCACTGAAACAAAGGAAGCAGAGGACTACTCAGATTTCCTACAGCATATGCCCAAAGGAATCAATGAGGATACTAATGCAGATTTAACTAAGGAGATCAACGAAGAAGAAATACATGATGCCATCTGGGCCCTTCAGCCAGATAAAGCCCCAGGTCCAGATGGCTTCCCTATTTGCTTCTACAGAACTTACTGGGGAACCATAAAAAAAGATCTTGTCAAAATGATAAGATGGGTCCAACGTAAATGCAAAATTGGAGGATTCACTAATGCTACTCATCTTGCTCTCATCCCTAAAGAAAATCGACCCATGACATTTTCTCGTTTTCGCCCAATATCTTTGTGTAACTCTTCATATAAAATTCTGACCAAAATCTTGGCTACTCGCCTAAAACCTATTCTCCCCACTCTCATATCTGAAAATCAAGGGGGTTTTTTAGCCAATAGGCAAATTTCGGACTCCATCCTTCTTGTGCAAGAGGCTATTCACTCTAGCCAAACCCGAAACGAGAAAGGCTTCATTTTAAAATTGGACTTAGCCAATGCCTTTGACCGTGTCAGACATTCCTTCCTGTTTGCTGTTCTTGAAAAAATGGGATTTGCTGCATCCTTTATTAGCCTTATCAAAGCCTGCATTACAGGACCTTGGATTTCCCCTCTTCTAAATGGCAGACCTGGACCTTCCTTTCAATCCTCTCGAGGCCTTAGACAAGGCTGCCCTCTCTCTCCTTATCTCTTTATTTTAATGGCTGAATCTTTCAGTAGAGCTCTGGATTATAACCGCCGCATGGGCCTCATCACCGGGATCAAATTTGACAATGGAGTAAAGAACATCAATCACTCTCAGTTTGCCGACGATACTCTTCTAATGGGGGGAGCTTCAAACATCATAGCCCATCGTTTTAAAACCCTGCTAGACAAATACATGAGCTATTCAGGAGGCCTGATCAATAATCTTAAGAGTTGTATCTATGGGTGGAACACTTCGGCACATGTTCTTCATAGGATTGCTTGTACTCTCGGAGTCCCTTACAAGCTGAATTGGGAGCATTTTAATTACTTGGGCATGCCTGTGAGTGCCGACAACCTGAAAGCCTCAGCCTGGGAAGTTATTATCGACAAAGTGAAAAGAAAGATACAACATTGGGGTACTTCCTGGCTTAACCCTGCAGGGCGCATAATTCTTTTGAAAGCAGGTCTCTCCTCCCTACCCTTGTACTGCTTTACTCTTTTACAAGCCCCTACCAGCTTTCATATTAAAATGGATGCTCTCCTTCGTCATTTTCTTTGGCAAGGAGGGAAAAATGAAAGCAAAAAATTTAATTTGGTAAGATGGAAGCAGGTTACTCAGCCGTGTGAGAATGGAGGGTTGGGAATTAGATCTTCTAAATTCCTAAACCTCTCCTTTGCTGGCAAACTGTTATGGAGGCTCATAACTGGGGAAAATGCTTGGTGGAAAACTGTTCTTGAAAAAAAATACCTTTGTCACCCAAGGTACCAGCTCTTAGATTATGAGCTCCCCAACAGAACAAGCTCCAAAATCTGGAGGATGTGTCAGAAAGCTATTCCATTCCTTGCTCAAAACATCTCCAAAGTGCCCAAAGGAGGTAGATATATAAGAATTGGAGAAGACAAAATTATGGGGCAACAGCCCATAAGTCAACGGCCTGGTACTCAGTAGATTCTTGATCTTTTCAATAGTGCAGGTATTCACACTCTGGCCTAGATTTCACAATGGGATCCCCTCTCCCATTTCTGGAAAGGATGGAGTTTCCCACCAATCCCAGTTGTTGCTGAAACCAGTTTCAACAATCTGAAAACTTACCTTCATGGTATAGCACCCTCCAAGCGGCACCTTGCTGACCTTCTTCGATGGGATCCTTCAGGCACTACCTACACCATTAAGGTTGCTTATCATCAGATCTGCACCAACGAGCTTCCCATGGTAATTTGGGCACATTGGAGGTATGTTTGGAAGGCAGAAGCTCTGCCAAAAATCAAATTCTTCCTATGGATCCTCTTAAAAGGGAAAGTCCTCACTGCGGAGAACCTCAGAAAGAGAGGAATAATTGGACCTTCCCGCTGTCCAAACTGCCAAAATGAAGAAGAGACAAATCAACATCTATTTATAGATTGCCCTTTTGCTTTAGCCTGCTGGAAGGAAGCATTTCGAAATCCTAATCTCCCTTGGGTGCCTGGCACTAGTATATTTGAAGTGCTTCATATGTGGAAAAAGAGCTATCCGTGGGGAAGGAAAGCAAACAATACAGCTAGAAGGGTCTGGAACGCCCTGCCCTGTACTCTCCTCTGGAATATCTGGCTTGCTAGAAACAAAAGGATTTTCAAAGGCACAGAAGCAAATGTCAGAAAGCTATATAACAAAGCATGGAATCTCAACTTGGAAACTCTGTCCACAAAGTGTCATGGCAATCTGAAGGTGTCAGATCTAACAGTTGAAGAAAGGAACTATATAAGGCATATCCTGGACAGAAGCAGCATAGAGCAAAAGAGAGGTGGCTCCAACAGCAGAGACAACCCCAGATACAGCTGGAAAATCAGAATGAAAGAGGAAGAATTTGCCCGGTGGCTCCAAAACAGCAATACTCATTACCTCTTCTTTGATGGAGCCTCCAAATCCAACCCAGGAACGGCTGGGGCTGGAGGTCTTATTTGTAACAGTAATGGAGATGTGATAACGGAATATGAATGGGGTCTAGGATATGCTTCAAACAACAGGGCTGAAGCATTCGCCCTCCTCCAAGGATTGATCCAACTTCAGAAACTTGGCATATCCAAGGCTACTATTATTGGAGACTCTGCCATCATCATAGGTCTGATGACAAGCAATAGAAATGCCCAAAATCTGAGTCTGCAGCAAATTCTTGAGCGATGTCATTCACTGGATCAGCAAATGAAAGGTAACCAATACTATCATGTTCTTAGATCACTTAACAAATCTGCAGATAAACTGGCAAACAAAGCCTGCGCTCACTCTGTTGGACACCTCCGGTGCAATGGCACTGACCACTTCTTCTTCTTGCCATGATCAGGCTTTACTTGCTTAATAGACCCACCCTACAGCAGACTACTGTTAGTGGTTTTCGAATTTCTTTATGCCTTCTCCCTGAGAAGTTTCAAATCTCTGCCCTCCTTCCAATGGCATCGACCCTCACAACTCTAGCCTTTCCAACACCAAACTCTGGAGCTATCTGGACCGCCCTTCCAAGATCCTTAAAACTCTGTGTTCATAGTGGTTTCAATAACTTACGCCCCTTCGAGTGGTTTCCTACATCTGTTGACCTGTTCTTATCTTCAGACTCCTGGTCTAAGGCGCATTTTGGCCTTGGTTCTACGACCGCAGCCTCTCTGACCGCCCTGACAAAGCATCTCTGTCCCGCTATCAGCCCTCCTGCAATCTGGTGCTCCAAATACGTTCTGCAGAAGATGTTTATGAAAAGTCAAAGAACAGCAATTAAAAATCTATCTGAAATGGATGAATGGCGCCTAATTCAACCTCAGAGAGCGGCAAACTTTTACAAGAGTGAAAAATGAAGTGTAAAATATGTCTTCTCTTGCTACAGTATGTCAGAATCTACACTGCTTCTCGCTTTTTCACAGCGACAGAAGCAAGTCAGCACATTGACTCCAACGCCAACTGCATATGTTGCTGGAATCTCTTCTTTCAAATTCACTGTGTAAAACTGGAGTTTCTCTCCCCCCTTTTTTCTTTTTAATATAAACCAGCAACCGAATTTGTGAGAAAAAAAATGAGAGGGCAGTAAGTTATGCCAAGGGAAAATCAAGTAGAACATCCATGGAAAATTCAAGCAAATATATTCCCCCACCAATGCGTAATAAAGGAAAAAAGGAAGAGAAATGTTGGAAATGTGGAGACAAATATTTCACAAGACATAAATGTGCCTTTTATACAAGAAATATCATTGCCAGCAATAAAAAAACAGAGAAAGGGATATTGGCAGCAAAGCCAGACACAAAGGAATCCAGGGTGAAAGTTGATAATTTCCCCACTACACAGATCCCAGAGGATTCCAGATCAATGCTTGATACAATAAAAGCAGATCAGTCTGTTTGGCTTATGAAGTGTCCTCAAGTTATTGGTCAAGCATGGAAATATTTTAATGATTTGGGACAGCCTGTAGCCAAAATAACCGTGTCGATTGATCCATGTAAGACAGATGATCAACGCATTGAAGCAAAGGTTGAAGATCCAACAACACCCTCTGCAATGAGGACAAAGGTGGAAATGTAAGAGATGTCTTCTACTGTGAGCCAAACTCAATCAACTCGCAATATTAAATCAGAGTTTATGATGGAAGTCGCTGCAAATGGATCTATTACAGTACCTAAGAGCTACATCTTGAACATGTCTAATGATATTATCCCCATGTATGTAGGGGGTTTGGAGACTGCTGAGCTTTACAACCATATGGGCATGGGCAATGTTGTTACTGTGCAAATCAAACACATAGAAATACATGGCAAAAAAGAATTTGATTGGTATGTGAGTGGTCAAACATACAAATTGCGGAACAGAAAGGCTTGGCATGCACATGAATTGAACTGCAAAAAAATGGCACTGGGCCTGAGAGCTGAAGTGATTGGGCCTTCGGGAAATTGTGGGGGTTTCATGAAATGGTCACGAAACAAATCCACTACAAGCAAATTTTGCATAACGGAATTGAAGAAGGTTACAGAAGTGAACAAACGTGGATTTGACATCGATCTGGTAAAGATGGGCCCACTGTTTCCTACAATATCAGGGCAAAGATTTGTCAAGAAAGGGGAAAGGTCAAATGCTCGGAAGGCGAGATCATCTTCGTGTCAACAGAAGATGGATGAGCTGCAGTTACAGTCAGGGGAACGAATCTTGTCTTCATGTGTGGATAGAAATGAATCAAGGATTGTAGCACATGATGTTAGAAATGATTTACTTTTTGTCCTCCCTCAGTCTAATGGTGCCGTTTCTAACAGAGATTATGACTCGCACGTGCACATAGGTTATGACTCCATTTTTTCAACAGCAATCACAGCTATCACGATTCCGCCATTGATTCCGTAGCCACTGCCATCTGTTGCCGTCCGGTCTGAGATCAAAATCCTCTGCGATAAAACGTACGGCCGTGGCCTCAGAAATTACATAAGGGACCCTGAAATGGGTATAAATGGTGAAGAACCTAAATAAAAAGAAAGAAAGAAGCAAAAGCACGACAATCAATTGGATTTTCTTGTGGTGCAAACATAACGATACTCAACAATGCTTGCAAAGAATCTCGTCGACTTACCTTCACCCCATGAATGGAAATCACCACTCTTATTGCAATCATGTCTAGTAAAACATGGCAATGAAGCATCTGACCATCAGGACAGAAATGATTTGGCTACGGAATTAAAAGTACGTCGTAAGCAACTTGGGCGTGTTCTGCAGATATTTGAATGAGACTTTCCTCATAATGCAGTTCTTCTATTGTGCTCGTCACATGATAAAGGATGCTGTCCTTATATGTGTGCAACTAGCTACAAGCATTCTAACTATCTTGACCAGTTCAGGGTCTCGCAGTTGGAAGAATCTAGGGTTCCTACCCAACAGTACAATACCGACATGCATTATGAGTCCTTTCCATGGAAGATCCAAGAAAATTACAGAGTCGAGAATGCCGATCTACAATCTCATGGAACTGGTGGCCCCGATGAACTGTCTGAGAATCATGGTGGTATTGTCGGGGATGAACTCGGTCATGGATTTTATAGTGAGAGTGCTAGGAATATTACAGAGCAAAGGACTCATAATGATGAAGAGTCGAGAGATGATAATCTTGTTGCTTCCTTGCAGGAGTTGCAGTACAGTGCTGGGCCTCCGTCGCCCGGTTTCATGTGGCACTATAATATCAAACACGACTATTACTACGAAGAGACCAAAAGCAGCACGTTGCCCGAGACCAACAACCAACTCTGCGATTATTCCGATGAAAGTTCCATCTAGTGGCAGGTTTTGTTCGACTCTCAGACCACTTTCATGACCAGGCCTGCGTTAGTGAAGGGCTGAAATTCATGGACCATCCAACCAAAATCATTGTCCTGTCATGATATCTCCATAGCTTATTGATCTGCACTACATTCACGAGCAGTTTTCAAAGGTGCTAGAAATGTCCGTCAATCTTTCGGCTGGAGGTTTACAGCGATGGCGTATTAAGGTTCGAACAGACGTGTCAAATCGGCGTGACTTTTCTGAGCTCGATTCGATTATATATATATATATATATATATGTATATGTAAGTGACATAATATTATTAATATAATTATATAATGAATTTAATATAATTATATAATAATATTAATTAAAAATATATATATTTATTTAAAAAAATTATTAATTTAATTAATTAAAATTACTAATTAATTAATTAAATTAATGAAAAAAAAAGATTCCGGGTGGTATATATATATATATATATATATGAATAAGTTAATATATATATTTATATTAGAAAAAAAGAAAAAAGAAAAAAAGAGAACCCAGTTTCAAAACAACACTACAGGAGAATTATTCTAGCCAAGGTGCCGGTGATGAATATATATATGAATAATTTAATATATATATTTATATTAAAAAAGAAAAGAAAAAGAGAACCCAGTTTCAAAACAACACGACAGGAGAACTATTCTAGCCAAGGTGCCGGTGATGAATGACATGCCTAGCAGATAATCCCCACTGAAGAAATTGTCGAAAGATTAAGCTTTGAGGACAAAGCTTTTCGAAGGAGGAGGCAATGTTATGAATCTAATTCATAACAAATTTAATTAAAATAGTCATTAATAGTTAAATAGGGATTATGTAAAATAGTCACTAGGTTAATGAAAGGGCATGTCTTTAAACATGCCCATTCGTGAAAAGGCACCTGCATAGGTATAAAAGTAGGGCCTCATTGTAACTTTCAATCATCTTATTCATATCATATCAATAAATATTATTATTCAAATACCTCTTGTGTATTTTTATAATTAAAGCCATTTTTGCTATCAAAGTCACAAGCATACAAGTTTTGTTGCTACAAAAACCAAATCTATAAGTTTCGCTGCTACACCTCACCTGATACTCCACAAGTATCTTTATTAGCCCATGATGATAGATATTGTCTTCCCTGGCGCTTTTTTTGTTCTTGACATTCTCTATCATTTTGGTTAGGCTTTTTGAAAAGAAGTAGGGTAAGTTAATTTTACAATCTCCCTTCATATGTTGAAGCAATTTGATATGATAAAGGTATATCACACTGTACTAATTATCACAGGTGAAGTACTTTTGGATAATCAAAACCAACTCTGACCATGGCTCTCTGAGCCAATCTCTTGGAATCCATCTTGTTCTATCAAAGGACCCCTTCCTTTTTTCTCCAAGAAAAAGGTCCACCCCTTCTCCTTAAAAATGCAAACCCTTGTGATACTCTTCTCCTATCAAAGGAAGGTCCAATGCCTGAGAAAGAAAGGTTGGGTTCAATGGTATAAAAAATCACAAACTTTGGTTTGTCCATGTTCAAAATGCTCTATGAACTCCTGTGTGATTTTATCATTGCGACCATTGAACTTTTTAAGAAACACTAATAACCCTGCCTAGTATAGTTTCTTTATTGTATCCTTACTCCAGTTTTATATCTTGAAGTCTTTAGGTTCAGTTTTGGTTGCCATTTGCATATGATCTGTGTACCATTTTGTATGGCCTTGTCCAGTAAATAACCTCATCATGAATATAACAAAAAAAATATAGATATTTTCCCTTCTCATTCATGCAATATTTGGATAAAAATCACGGTGAATGTACTTACTAGACCTCTGTAGCCTTGAGAAAAAAAAATGATATTACTTCTCCTGCCTTTAGATCTTCGATTTCTCTATTTCTTATTGCAAATGGTATTAAAAAAAATCCTCCGGTAAAAAAAACCCTCACTGTGTGAAAAACCATGTAAAAAAACATCTTTACTGCAAAAACGAATCTCTCACTGTTTGCAAAATTTCATATAAAACTACTCGTTGTGTATACAAAAGGATGCTCATTGTGTTTTTTATGTGCAAAATTTGGGAAAACTGTGTTTAAAAATGTATGAGGAAATCGTTTTTGGAACGATACCTGAGTTGGAGATGACTGTCGAAACCTTGTAGAGATTATCTTGTTAATGTTTGTTTTCTTCAGTGTAAACATACAGTCTTAGTTAAAATATCTGTCTCTAGAAATTCGAAAAATATTTGTACTACAGGTGGCAAATCCTTTTAGGGTGACAGAGCACTGCTAATCTAAGACTG
This sequence comes from Pinus albicaulis, assembly GCA_034641835.2. Lineage (NCBI taxonomy): Eukaryota > Viridiplantae > Streptophyta > Pinopsida > Pinales > Pinaceae > Pinus > Pinus albicaulis. The sequence goes on along the minus strand of CM076577.1, from coordinate 1,121,789,524 downwards.
AAGTCGTGTTTCGCTCAGAGTTTGACACATTTGAAAAATAACTGAAGTTGAACCCTATTCGAGAGAATAAATCAATCTTAAAAATCTTTTAATTGCTGAGAAGACCTCGAGATCTACTCCTACCTGATCACCACGCAATTTATGGGATTCGATCGAGAATATGCATGCTCAACGCGAAGAAAACCTTAGGTTTTCACTCTCCTGTTTCTTCTTATTATTCTTCTAAACACAACGCTCCTCCTTGTTTCTCCATGAAATTCCTCGTGCTACCTCTACTGCACTGGGTTCTCCTCTTTTCAATCTTTGCATACTTCTCAGTCAAACAGGGTTTCATGTTGTTTTAGGTTGTGGATAAACAATGAATACGCAGTTTCCTTTGATTCTGAGCTCGGTTATGATTAAACTTGGCTGTGATGATGAAGAAAAATGTGCAAACAGTGTTCAACTATGCGTGCAACCCTTTAAAATAGATTTTGACCATTTGCTACTGACTGCTCATCCTGTCACTGGTATCTTTGGCTGCCACTTGTTCACTTGGTGTGTCATGGTTGACTGTCCTCACCGCTTTTCATTTTACTCAAATGACTGTCCTCACTAGTTTTATGCTTGTTTTATCACCACTATACTTGTTTGATCATAGCTGTGTCCATTGTACATGTTTTGACACTTGTTTTATTTTTTTGTTAATGTTGCATCATGGCTTGTAATTGCTTGTAGTTTAGGACTAGTCTATGACTTTTGCATTGCATGCTTTCTTGATAATGCATTATGCTTGTTCATTATGCATTTTTAGATCCATTACACTTGCATTGCATGTTGCATATCCATTATTATGCCTTTCTCAATGCATACTTGCCCTCTTTTCTTCATCATTTACATATACTTATGTATTGATTTGTTTTGAAATGACCATAATCTTGGGTCATTTCAAATCAAATTATTTTTTATATAAGATGTTAAGTATAGTTGTAACGACACTAACTCTCTTTGTTCTTGTTTTGTAGGCATATGAAACTAATACTTCTTATTTTGTCGGCAATTTTCCATGAGGCAAAAAAAAAAATTGGCCCCAAAAAGGAGATATGGCCAAAAAGTTTGGTAAAAAATGCAAATGAATGTGGTTGAGTGAATGGTGAATTGATGAATGTAAGGTTATAATAAGGTTAATGAATGTAATAAGGTGAATGACTAATGTAAGAGGTAAATGTATATAATGTAGGGTGATGTGGGATATAGGGTAATGTAGGATAACGTATGATGGTATATACATGAATAGATTGGTACTGCATATTCAAGTTTAAACTAGTTTATCAATCTTAGAAAAAAATTTAAAATCGAAGGCATTAAGAATAATTTAAACTTACAGTACTTTCCTTTCACTTAATAGCTCATTGTCAATGCTTTTCTTTTGTTGATGATGACCTTAGATCTTTTGTCAACAATTGACCTTTTGCTAACGATGACGATACTTTGACCTCAAAATGAATTCTGCCGAATGATTTTACTGGATTGTAGATGCTTGTAGCTGCTTCTCAAGTCCCTTTGATGTTGATTTTAAGATGAATAATCAGGTCCCTTCTGCAATAACATATGAGATTGATCTTGTTCAGGTCCATTATTGATAAATATTGATTATGATGTCTCAGGTCCCTTTTGCAATACAACTGCTTGACATTAAACTAGTTGCATAGTTTGTTGGTTAATTATGAATCTCCCCCCTTGCTGATTTTGAGACTTGGCCTCAAGTCTTTGAATTTTGGAGGATGATTTCTACAAAATGAAATTGGAAAAAATACATAAAAGAGAATTCATATTGGCCAAACAAGTCAGTTTTCTAATATGAATTCGAGTTTGTATTGTGCCAATGTCCTGGATTTCACAACCAAACTCCTTTATTATTTTTTAACTTTTATTTTTTATTTTTTTTATTCTGGAGGTAGGGAAGGCATATCATTATACTGTTCCATTACTTCTGTTATACAGATTTATGAATTATGGATAAAACACGTTCCCTCAATGTGGTGCTATGCATTTAGAACAACATATCAAAGAATTTGCATATACTTTTCCTAATAGTACATAGGCACACAGAAAGATGAGGAAAATTAATTGGAGTCCAAGCGCTTCCTATTCTCCTTCTGTTGCTCCTGTTGTAGCTTCCAATCCAACTTTGATCACCAAACTAGTTCCTGCAACTATAAACACTAAACAACAAAGAGATTACAATATATAGATGGCTATTTACTTTAATCAATTAAATCAATGAAACATGAAACATATACATCAGCTAAGAATCGATGATATGAAAGATAGAAGCTTATACAGATACATATGTGGGAAAGTAAGCAACAATATTTATTAATGGATAGAAGGGGGAGGTTACAACCAGCGATTGATTTGATGTCACCAACTCCAGCATCATCCCAGCCTCATCCCAGCCTCATCACAATGAACATCTCTCCAGTAGCATATCACTCAAATCAAACACTCAATTGAGATTCCAACAACATTTCTCTACCAAATTTATTCCTTCTCAAGCACTAGGATCTGTGCTCAATTTATAGAAGAGCTGAAGGTAGTTTCACAATCAATGACTTTCTAATAATAAGCAAGACATGTTTCCCAGCTCAGAGGTGTTGAATGGACACATGGATTTGAAGTTTGAGACATATGGACTCTTCTAGAAGGCACTAGCCATGTGGTGATTCCGGAACAATGAGAATTTCGCTCCCAATTGACCAACGCATTCTTGAATGTCGAGAAATGCTTTGCTTAGCACCCTTGAATGGAGGTAACTGCATATGCAAAGAAATTAGTCCCTTGAGAGGCTGTGTTGGTGAGATCATAGGTGACATAACACGTACTTCAAACCTTGGAAACCTTGTAATGGAAGTCATGGTTGATTTGTTCTTGTCCTTTGTCTTAGGGCATGTAGCAACTAAAATGATAGGGGATTATAGACCCTATTCATTGGTTCTGGGGATGATGTCCAGTTTAACCAAGTCATTGGGAATGGTGCCCAAATTGAACTATAACAATTCCCCCCTAAAGCATGAAATCAAAATAATAATAACAATATCTTTTGAATGAGATGCTTTACATTGTGATGGGATGGAGTTGAAGCGGAGTGGTGGCCTGCATCAATCTTACAATACATTACATCATGATATATCCTCTTGATCATGAATTTCTGAGGGAAGGAATTCCCATGCTCAATACATAAACTATCTAATAACATGTACATAGTGCAGAAAGTCGTCTACATTGGAATGTTTCCCAATACAAACATGCCTACAGATATAGGCCCATGTTCAGATGACGATCTGTATGTAAGGTCACCGTATAGATGATGTGTACAACAATCCTAAAATCGCAGCCTGGATGGCTGAAACTAGATCCGCGGTCTTCTTATCTCGTTCACTCAATTGTTCAGGTACAAGTCTAGCCATGCGAATATATTATTTGTAGTCAAACATTGCAAGACATCGTTTGATTACCAGCTAATGATGTGAGTTGTTAAAAAACGAAAGAGAACCACCATTAATGTCAATGGCCCTCAAGGTATTGCAGTACATTTCGTAAGGCGTGAATAAATGATTTGATGTTGAACGCCAAACAAAATCCTTCGGTCAAAAGTTCGGAAGCGAGGATCTTGTCGATGCTGTAACAAGCCTCATGGTACTGGAAGATGATGTTTCTAAGTAAACTTCCTGGATGATGATTTGACGTCGACAGGAAGTCACTTTATTGCTGATCTGAAATGGAAGTATTTGTTACGCTATGCAAAGTATCCAAACAGATATAATAATGTGTGCAAAAGGTTTTCCTTAAATTGCAAGTTAAACAATTAGTTCTAGCTTTGTTTAACAGGTTTCTGTGAGAGGATTGATTAATTATTTTAATTGTTTATCATTGTACAACATTAAAAAAAAAAAAAAAAAAAAAAAAAAAAACTTCAACAAAGCACATTACTCAACTATTTGTTGAGCAGTTCACCCCTCCTGGGCTACATCTGCTGGTCCAAGCCTCTCAAATGGCATGTCCCTCTTGTATTAATTTGCTCAAAATGAAATTACAAGTGAAAATAAGCCTTAATAGGCAAAAATATCTGTAAAATCAACTTTAGAAGATATGAAATAGCCAGAGATGACTATTCATTTACATAAAACTGATAAAGGATACCCAATACACTGCCTTCTCCATGATGGCCCTAATGGCTCCTTGATCTTCCCCAAAGCTAAAACTACTGAAGATCACCTCTGTTCAACCTAAAACATGTTCCAAATTGCTCAGAATGTTGAAAGGACCGAAAATTGACTATTTTTGCACTCAATTTGGTTCAATAACGAGGAAGTTATGGCTTCTCCAAGAAAACTGCCCAATGTCCCCCCAAAACCCCACTAAAAGTGGAGGAACTGCTAGTTACAAACCAAATTGGTTGAGTCCACCACCTTTGGCGCGCTCCTCCCCAAACTGTCGAAACCGCAACTGTAATATTTAATGTTAGGCGGGGTGGCATGTGACCACCCCTGCACTAACTGCCGGGTTATATGCTAACCGAACTGCAACATTTAACTTCTTTGAGTGGTCACATTAATAGTTCGTGGTTAGCGGGCAGATGTTGTAACCATCAATTCTAGCCCCCTGGTCACCAGTGTTTGGTCTTATGACATCTAGGCTAGCCCCCTTTTTTTTCTCCGTTGAAACTTTTTTAAACCTTCAAATAAAACTCGGCTCCTAAGGTGGTTACGTACCACACGCAACAGAGTTGGTCGGGCCTTTGGGCTCGAGCGGGCAGGTCACCGGTTCAAACCTGGTAAGCTAGAAAAAAATTTACTTAGCCAATTTCTCCACGACTTGGGGCCACGTGGCGGAATCCGGGCTTGCCACGTGGTAGCCTGTGATAGGCCACGAACAAATAAAGTCAAACCAGCCTCAAATGAAGGCCTACCACTTGTCTGCATCCAATTAGGTCCTATGGAATATTCCAGGGAATATTTCAGGTAATATTCCTTGGAATATTATTTTTTAATTTTTCCAAAGTTTGAAAGTCAAACTTGGTCAACTCATTTTTGGAGTTTACTAGGCTTTTTCAAACCTCAATAACTTCTGCATACGACCTCAATTTTGAGAACCGTTTGCGGCACCAGAATTGTAGCGACGAGACCTTTTTGGTCGTTCAGATTGCAACCATTTCTGAGCACTTTCATTTTTGATCATTTTTCATAACTTGGACATGATCTCCTGATTAATTGCGAAACAAGAGTTACTGATTTCAGAGACAAAGAATGACTTGATATAGCAATGTTCAAGGATAACTGTCATGAGAATGAAGGTTTATGAGTATTGCAGAAGGATGAGTATTCAGTGGATGACTTCTCTTGAACATATCAATGACATTGAGATGAGTTGGAAGCGCTGACCCAAAATCGAAGTGAAGGTATGATGAACCATAAGTATGAATGAACCGTAAAGAATATTACCCAACCCAAAAAATCACGATGATAGAGTGAAGTGTCATGTTCAAGAGCGACCTGCTACCATAAAAAGTCCTGTTCACTTTTCCCAAACTTTCACCGGTCATTTTTCGACCAGTACATCTTTATTTTTTAACAAGCTTGAGGAGGGTAACATATGCTTTATCTATAATCTAGCCCTTCGGGCGAATAATGTATCTCTATTTAATAATTTAATGAGTCTAGCGATGAATGAAACTCGATTCTTTCCATGATCGACAAGCCCGTCGCTATTTTATGTTTTAACAAGCGTAACGACAGTGACAACCCAGTCCTTTTTCATATTTAGAGAGTTTGAAAAAGATGACGAAAGAAAATTCCATAAGATCTTTTTCGTAAAGTTGTCCCTCAAATCCGAAAAAGTGTAAAATAATATCTGAGATAACCTCCTAGCCATGTTCGACTAAGGAATTCCTTTTTCGTAAATAATCTATCTCAGTCCGAAAAAGGGTTAAAATTATACGGAGCAGATATCAATTCATTTACTTTTACAAGCTCGAAAAGACAAGTGCTCAACAATCTTTTCACATTATCGGAGTCTGAAAAGAGCTAAAAGAAGACTACAAGGGTTCCTTTTTTGTTGTTATTGAAGCTCAAAAAAGATATAAAAGTGTGCTTCAAGTCCTTTTTCATTTTTAACAAAGCTCAAAAAAATAAGGATAAAAGTATGCTTTGTGGTCAAATCATTCTTGAAATAAATCTGCACGACTAATTTGTTCATCAATTGTAAAACCTGTTTAGAACAACATCAAATGGATTAAAAATACCTGTTTCATGATAAAAATAGAATAAAACAATAGTCACAACAATAAATATGATTTTCAAGTAATCAAATGACTAATTAAAAGAGTTTTACTATTCATTTTTACCATTTCAAAGTTACCATTTGCATTTTGGAGCTCTGAACCTCTTTTTGCCCCGAACTTCAGCTGTCGATTGCAATCGATTATGTGGACGGTTTTCATCGCCGTTTGATCTAGGTTGGTGCCATAAACCCTCTCTTTCTTTCAGTAGTCAATTCATTTCCTTTCATTGCAAGTTTTTAGGGATTTGGGCCCCTTAGGGTAAATTATTTTTCCAAAGAGGGAAACACACCCTTGAGCATCGAAAACTTTGTTGTGGAGCACCTAAATTGAAGCCTAGGTGCATATGCAATGCACTTTCCCTTGTTCAAGACTGTGTTGGGCGCAATTCACATTCTTGATTCTTGCATTGTACCCAAAATTTGTCTAATTTTTTGCATGAAAAGGAGTCTAATGAGTCTTATGGTTATATTTCAAGATTCCATCAGACTAGAATGACGATTACTTGGAGAGAAAGAGAGCATGAAGAACAAAGTGTGATTGCCCTAAATGATCTGGGTACAATAATAGCCCTAAGAGACTGTGGGTTATTAAAGTACTTCCGCTTGTCAGGGATGAGGCAACAAATATAACTCTTGGAGTTCTTAGTTTGAGCATGGGATCAAGCTATTGAGGCATTTCACATTAAGAACAAAGTGGTTCCTATTACAGTGGAGGATGTATATTTTCTTACAGGTTTATCGAGGAGAGGCTTGCCTATTTCTCTTTCAGGGTCTGCTCTCGGAGGAGAGACTGTGAGAGATTATGTTTTTCAATATTGCTATCCAGGGGCAGAGCCAAGAAAGGATGGGAAAATAAACATCCGTGACATTCGTGATTTGCCTTTGAGAACCATTCTTTTCATGATCGCAAAGCTTGCCGACACCGTTACACTACATGTAGCGAACAGATCATATATGCAGCATGTGCTAGAGTGCATGGAGCCAACAATATTCAACTAGTATGAAGATGTACTTTATCAAATAAAAGAACAACTGAACAAGGCAAAGGGAGGAAGGAAGAAAAAATTCAAATATTGTTCGATCCTCATTTCATTTTCCTTAGAGAGGATTCCACTGATGCAACCTCAGCATGTGACACTGGGTGTGTCTAACCCTAGAGATTCGAGGATGCAGAGATGCGTAGAACTAATGGCTAGGCATGCAGGCCAATCGTCCATTGTGTTCTCGACTGCATTCTTTGCCTATTTCAGGCGACAGGTTATCGCCATTGATGAGTATGCAAACGCATGCGTCGATTTCCGAGGAGATCTAGACTTAGCTTTACCAGAAGACGCTTAGTGGGGTGCAATAGGTAAGAATGTTTTGACCATGTTTTTTGATTTTTCTAAGGTTTATACAATTTTTTTGTATTCTTATGTTTTCCCAAGACTAAACTAAAGTTTTAATGTAATGCAGATGTTGGTTGAGTTCAACCGGTGGAGGAACCAAAGCATGGAGTGGACGAGCCAGCAGAGAGGGTTGTCGGGAGTTCAGTCCTTTAGGATCTAGATATGGTTGAGACTTTGTCTGAGCTTCGGCAGCACATAAAGGGGTTGACCTTCGAGGTTCCGGATTGTTGGAACGAAGAGTTACCCATGCGACTGAAGCGCCATATTATAGGCGTTCCTAACTGTTGGATGCGGTTAATGTGTAGGATAGATAGATCTATAGCATGTTACCATGAGAATCATTAGTTTATTTTTGACATATTGCATACATTTTGAGGTCAGATGACCAATGTGCATTGGGCACAATTTTTTGTAAAAACCTATAACTATCTATCTATTTGGTTTCAGTGTTTTCCTATGTTTATTGCGCATTCCTATTCAATTATGTGAATGTTTCTTTACATGTGTTTCAAATGTCTTTCTAAAACATGATTACCTAAAGAATAAATCAATGTGTTCAAGTTTCTGGAAATGTGTTGATATCAAATAAAATCAAAATGTCTTTATTAGGAACAAACGATGCAGTGTTGGATTTCTAATAGTATAAACACTGTTAAGTTGTAATACCACAAGTTGCGAGTCTAACCTTATGATGATGCAGTTAATACCAAATGAAATGGCATCAGAGAGAAGTTCGATTAATGCTCTATACTCAACGATATTGTTTGTCGATCTACTGATACAAATCCCTTGAAAACTCACTAACTCGCTGTTTGGAGCAAAAATGGCCCATGTTGCAGATGATAGATTCTGCGTACTACGACTAGCACCATTAGTATATCCAAAAAATGAATCCAAAGATTCAGACATCTGCGATGAAAAGTAAAGCAGATTACTAACGTCAAGAAACCTCTAAAAGACAAACTAAGACAGTGAATGAAAATCAACAACATATATTTACAATATAATACAAAAAATTACTACGCTCATGATTAAGCATAGTAATGTTTCAAATACAACCCATTTCGGGGTTGTGCCAACGGAATTCCATCGTAATCCACCAACTCGTAGGCACCCTTAGCAAGAACTCTTTTGACAATATAGGGGCCATGCCATAATGGCTCAAATTTCCCTGCACCTATTACATCAACTTCTTGATCATAAAGAAGGACCAAGTCGCCCTCTGAGAAAATGCGAGGCTGGACATTTTTGTCGTATTGCACCTTTATACGTCTCTTATGCACTTCATTGGCTAATTGGGCTTCAGGACATGTTTCATCAAGATGGATAAGGTTAAAATGACGTGCTTCTTCATCTGAGGTGTCAGGTAACAAGTCAATTACGAGTTTCAACGACGGTATTTCACATTGGATTGGAAAGATAGCTTCTAGACCATACACTAATTGAAAGGGGGTAAATCCAGTTGCGTTTCTCACCGAGGTTCAGTACGCCCACAAGGCCGAGTACAGGATCAAATTCCAGTTTGTTTTACGAAATCCTATCATCCGTTGAAGCATACGTTTAAGAATCTTGTTGATAGCTTCAAATTGTCCATTTGACTATGGATAATAAGGAGTAGAATTATCATGTGACAATCCTAACTTGGAAGTCAATGTAATCATCATATGGTTGCGAAAATTCTTCCCATGATCTGTGACTGTAGCCTGCGGGACCCCAAATCGTGCAATGACATGATTAAAGAAAAACAATGCAGCTGTTTGTCCTGTGTTGTTGAATGTAGGCATTGCTTCGACCCATTTGGTAAAGTAGTCTACTGGGACAATAATATAACCATGCCCCCCGGACAAACAAGGGTCACAGGTCACGAAGTCAATGCCCCATTTCGAAAATGGTCCTACAGAGACAACATGATGCAATAGCATTGGCGGTTTGCGGATTTTACGATCAAATATCTGGGACGCATGACAACTTCTGACCGCGAGGATGCAGTCGCGAAATATGGCAGGCCAAAAGTAACCGGCGCGGAGTATCTTTTGCGCGGTAACGTATCCAAACAAGTGTCCACCACAAGCCCCAACATGACAATCATTTAAAACCTTTTCGGCCTCCTCTGTTAGATGATCCAAATATTATCATAGGATATTAAGTTTGAATAAGATAATTATTAATTTAAGATATTAAATTAATAATTATTCTAGAATATTTAATAAATCTTTGAGATATTTAGAAATAGAAATTTGTTATTAAAAATTAGGACTCTAGAAAAGAGTCGTTTCCTAGGCTCTAAGTTAGGAGTAAAGTTAGTAGTTTGGTTAGAAGCTCAATTATTGTAAATGGACACTTGTTTATTTTCCAAGTGATCCATAACTAGATTAAGTTAGAGCATAGAGCTTATAAATAGGTTAGTTTCCTATTTTCAATGTAATGTGTAATGAGAGAATGTGAGAGTGAGTTTACGTGTGTAAAATCTTGTAATTTGCCATGTAATATTTTTTCTTGATCAATAAAGTTGTGTGTCTGAGGACACTTCTGCACTTTCATGTGGTATCAGAGCCACGGTAACACTGTGAGGAGGAGATTCCAGCTCTATCAGGTCGTGGAAAACTCAACTCCGTTGAAGTGATCAACAAAAGATTGGTATGAAATTTGCAAATTTTTTTATTGATTTTAGATCTGCAAATTCTAAAATCATTTTTTAAAGGAGCCACTGCAAATTTGTGTGACTTTTTTTAAATTGCTTGAGTGAACAAAAAAGGGGAGCGCTCTTGCCATTTCCTCACAGGGTTTTTTTTTTTGGATTGAATTAGTTTATAAGAAGTTTGTATAAAACGCTATATAATTTAGAGGAAAGCACTATATAATTTAGAGGAAAGCGCTGTCTATTTTAATTTTTTAAAGTCCTTTCATGTAAACATCGATTCTGAAAATCGATTTTACATTCAAACAACATTTTAAATATTAGAACCAGCGTTTTTTGAAGTGGATTCTACATTCTGGCATAAAAACCAGCGTTCAGTTGCAAGCTGCCTTTGAACCAACGTTTTTGAAAACATAGTTTTAAAATAGTTGAAACAACGTTTACATTGTGACAGCATTTACCATCAATTCCAGAATAAGAACAACGTTTTGGCATCGATCAACAAATAAAACAACGTTTCGACTCCAGCAATAAGAACAACGTTTGGCATGGATTTCTACATTGATTAAGAACCAGCGTTCAGTTAAGTTTAAGAACCAGCGTCCTCAGCGTTAATTTGAAAGCAGCATTTAAAATTCTAAACAGCATTAATTTGGTTCATTTGATTCTAAACAACGTTAATTTGTAATCCAGCGTTTTCTGAACTAGAGCCAGCGTTATCTAAACAGAACCAACGTTTTTATGAACCAGCCTTTTAAATGATTCGAACCAACGTTGAATGAAAATGTAAATGCCACCATTGAAACAACCTTTTTAAAAATAGTTTGCCAGCGTTGAATGAAAATTTAAATGCCAGCGTTGAAACAACCTTTTTAAAAATAGTTTGCCAGCGTTGAATGTAAATGCCAGCGTTCAGTAAGCATTTGAAAACAACGTTGAAATCTGCAATTGAAAGCACTGAAACCAGCATTGAAACCACTTTTTGTTGAAAGCATTGAGCCAACGTTTTGCATGTTTTGGAAGCAAAATCGATTCAGCATTAAGAGGCATCGATTGGCATCGAAGCAGCATTTAATTGGCATCGATTCTGCATCAATTCTGAACCCGCCTTTACAAAGTGTTATTTTCCTTCGCTGATGAGCTGCGGTTGTCATTCGATTGGTGGAAGCTTGGTAAGAAGATCCACATTTAGTTTTTGAAATATATCATTGAAGTCGATTGTTCACATTGTAATTGGAGTTTTTTTTTTTTTAAATTGTGATTTGTAAATGAAATCATAATTGGAGCGATAAGGTGGAACTTTGTGAGAAATAAGTAGATTTTTTTAAGAATATTGTAATATTTTTTGGAGTAATAAGGGTATTGTAATTTTTTGGAGCAATAAGAAGATTTGTAATTTGTTTCTGGAGAGATAAGTGTGACTCAAACTAATTTTACTTTGAGGGGGGGGTAATTTTTTTTTTTTACCAGATATTGCAAATTGTAAAAGTCAAATTTTGAAAGTTGCCTTGTAAATATCTGAGAACTTGACTAGAGCCAAGTGCAAAGCTCAGTCAATTTTCTCCTGTTTTGATGACTATTCGAGGGTCAAGGCCAAGCCCTGATAGTTCGTTTTTTTGCGTCGTGTGTTGCTGTTGTGTTGCGCATCTGGATATTTTTTGGAGCTTGATTCGTGGTGTGAAGTCTTAACACTACAATGTCTAAGTTGATTAATTTATTTTCTGATTCCGACAAACTTGAAGACTCAAAATCTTACAAAAAATGGCAACGCCTCATCGAAAGCACTCTTGTTTATAATGAACTATGGCATGATATTTGTGATGGAGATGTAAAGCCAAATAAACCTATAGATGCAGCTGTGCTTGCAAAATGGGAAGTTAAAAATGCCAAAGCATTAGCTCTCATTAAATCCTCTGTCAATGATGAAATGTATGTCCATATCGAAAATGCTAAAGATGCTTGGTCTGCTTTGAGAACTTTTAAAGAATTGTTTGATACTCAGCCTCAATAAAAAAGAGTTGACTTACAATTAAAATTGTTGCATCAAAAATTGACTGAAGAAGGAGATATTCTTGAATACATCTCCAGACTTCAGAATATTAAGCAGGAAATTGTTAATGCTCGTTTTCAAGCAGTTGATGATAGTTTTATGGTCACAATTTCAATTGCTCGGCTTCCTTCTTCCTACACACATTTTTTAGAAACTCTACAGCTAACTGGAAAGTTAGAAAAGCTAAAGTTTGATGAGCTCTGTGAAATGTTGACTCAACATGATAAAACTTTTGGGAAGAAAAAGAAAGTTGGTGAAGATGTTTTTCTCATAGAAGCCAGTACTAGCAACTCCACAGCAGACAATTCCAAAAATAAAGGCAAAGGTAATTTTAATAAAAATCAAGCAGTGCAAGGTCGTGGTCGCAGTCAACACAGAGGAAAAAACTCCAACAGAGGCTCCAATTCAGGCAGAAACAATTCTCAAGGCAGAGGTAACAATCAAAACAGAGGCACAGGACAAAATCCAGGGAGAGGACAATCTCAAAACAGAGGACAAAGCAGAGGTCGAGGACAGTCTCAAGGCAGAGGACAGTCTCAAGGAAGAGGCACTGATTTAAGTCAAATTGTTTGCAGGCGATGTAACAGAGTTGGTCACTATGCTTCAGATTGTCACACATCTATCAATAAAATTTCTAAGTTTCAACAGCCTTCAACACAGTTTGCAAATGATCAAGATCAAGATGATAATGACTTAGAATATGTCTTCACTTCTTCACCAACAATCCAACTTTCCTCTTATGTTAAGAGTGATTATGAAGATGCTTGGATTTTGGATTCAGGAGAAACTCAGCACATGACTTGTAGACGGGATTTCTTTTGGAATTTTCAAGAGTGCCATCTTAATTCCATCTTTCTAGCAGATGATACAAAACACATGCCTTATGGAAAAGGTGCAATCAAATTTTTTCTCCCTGACATTGGAGAAAAATTGATTTCCAATGTGTGGTATGTTCCCACCTTTAAGAAAAATTTGTTGTCCTTGGTCATGATTCGACAAGCAGGACATCAAATCATTATGGAAGATGGCTTAGTTAAGATTAATTCAGTCAAACAAAATTTCCAAACAGTGATGACAGGATATGAAGACGGAAAACTGTTAAGGATGAAAGGGACAATTATTCCAAGGCATTCTGATTTTGCAGGGGCAGTTTCTACAGGAATTTCACCTATAAGATTATGGCATGTAAGATATGGATTGAATTTCGACACTCTTTCTCAATTGCAGAAACAAGGGATGGTTAAATGACTTCCGACTTTCAAGAAAGAAAACGCTAAATGTGAAGTTTGCATTTATGGAAAACATAGTCGAGAAAGTTTTCCAACAAGTACATGGCGCGCAAACAGGCTGCGGCAACTAGTTCACAGTGATGTGTGTGGTCCACTACAAGCTTCATTAGGTGGTTGCAAATATTTCTTGCTATTTATTGATGATTTCAGTAGAATGACCTGGGTTTACTTTTTGAAAAACAAGTCAGAAGCATTTGAGAAATTTAAAATTTTTCGACAACTTGTTGAAAATGAAGCCAAAGAAAAGATAGGTACTCTCAGGACAGATAATGGGGGAGAATTCAACTCAAATGAATTCAAAACTTATTGCAGTGAAAACGGCATCAGAAGGCATCTTACAAATGTTTACACTCCACAGCAAAATGGAGTCGTAGAAAGGATGAATCGCACATTGTTAGGCATGGCGAGATCCATGTTAACTTTCAAAGGGTTAAGTCCAACATATTGGGTAGAAGCAATCCATACAGCTGTCTATCTAAGAAACAGATCTCCAACTGCTTCGTTAGAAGGAATCACCCCTTACGAAGCTTGGTTTGGTTTCAAACCTAAAGTTAAATATCTTCGAGTCTTTGGATCCATCTGTTATGCCTTAGTTCCTAAAGAAAAGAGAACTAAGCTTGATTCAAGAAGTTTAAAATGCACCATGATTGGCTATTCATATGAAAAGAAAGGGTATCGTCTTTTGACAAATGGAAAATTTATTGTGAGCAGGGATGTCATTTTTGATGAAACAGAGAGTAAGAGTGCTAAAGAAATCAAAAGTCTTCTTCACAAGTTAGAAACTAAGGGCAGTAAAAGGAAAGGAAATATGCAAAGTCAACCAACTTCACCAAATTGGTATGAACTTGATTTTCCTTCCTCTGAAGATGAGTCATCCAATCCATCTACTTCAACAAAATCATCTGGGTCTTCTAGCAGTTCATCAGCGTCTCCAATCAGCAGCAGTTCTTCTGACAGTGATTCTCCAGATTCACAACCTGAATGACGAACATCAGTTTACATTAATCCCCTCTACAATGACGGAGACTTCTCAGAACCTCAAACAAGTGAGCAACAACTTCCAAAATGGGCAGTTCAACTCTTGAAAGATGTAAGGCCTAATGAACAAAACAAAATAGGAACAAGGCATCAAAACGAAATGAAGGCAATTTTGCTTTAATAGCAAATGATTTTACTGAACCTTCTTCTTTTCAAGAGGAAGTAAAACATAAAGCATGGCAACAAGCAATGGTTGATGAGTATCAGGCAGTTCAAGACAACAACACTTGGCAACTTGTTGATTGTCCTCAACATGTTAAACCTATTGGATGCAAATGGGTTTATCGAATTAAGTACAAGAAAAATGGTGATATTGACAAGTATAAAGCACGCCTTGTTGCCAAAGGTTTTGCATAGCAAGAAGGTATCGATTATGAGGAGACCTTTGCTCCCACAGCCAAATGGAACACCATCCGCCTCACACTTGCCTTAGCAGCTCAGAAAGGGTGGAAAGTTCATCAAATGGATGTCAAAAGCGCTTTTCTCAACGGGGACTTACAGGAAGATGTATACACGACACAACCACCAGGGTTTGAAGTTAAAGGGCAAGAACATAAAGTCTGCAAATTAATCAAGGCTTTATATGGATTAAAACAAGCACCCCGTGCTTGGTATGCCAAAATGAATGAATACCTTCACAAAATTGATTTTCATCGCAATGAATCTGATGATACTTGTATGTGCGCCAACAGGGAAAATATTTGGTCATTCTCATTATGTATGTTGATGATTTGATCATTACAGGAAACAATGATGATTACATTGAACGGGTGAAAAAGGAGTTGCATGCAGGTTTTAAGATGACAAATTTGGGACTACTTCACTACTATCTTGGGGTTGAAGTATTCCAACGTCCACATCAGATCTTCATTTCCCAGAGTAAATATGCAGCAGAAATTCTTCAGCGATTTGGAATGCAGGATTGTAAGCCTGTCCTTACCCCTATGGAACAAAACTTAAAACTTTCAAAATTTGAAGGGGGGGAAAGAGTGGACAGCATGACTTACAGACAGTTGATTGGCAGCTTGATTTATTTGACAACCACTCGTCCTGATCTATCTTATGCAGTCAGTATTCTTTCACGTTTCATGCAGGAACCACTAGACAGCCACTGGAATGCAGCCAAAAGAGTTCTTCGATATATCCAAGGAACAAAATATTTTGGTCTTCTTTACAAAAAGACTAAAAATTTTGTACTTGGTGGTTTTTCAGATGCCGACTTTGCTGGCAGTATTGATGACAGGGCATCAACCTCAGGTTACTTAATGAACATGGGGTCAGCTGCAGTTTCCTGGAGTTGCAAGAAGCAAAGTACAGTGGCCACTTCTTCAGCAGAAGCAGAGTACATTTCAGCATGGGAAGCAGCATGTGAGTTTGTTTGGTTACGTCGAGTTTTACAGGACTTGGGGATTCCTCTAGCAGAAGCTACTTCAATATTCATCGACAATCAATCAGCAATAAAGCTTGCCAAGAATCCAGTTTTCCATTCAAAGACAAAGCATGTGGACACCAAGTATCATCATATCAGATCTCTCATTGTAAATGACGTCATCAAGCCAATGTTTTGCCCTTTAGAAGATCAGACCTCCGACATTTTCACAAAACCTCTTGGCAGAATAAAGTTTACTAAGTTCAGGGATGAACTTGGTATTTGTTGTAATGTATCTTTGGATCATAGGGGGGAATGTTAGATGATCCAAATATTATCATAGGATATAAATTTTGAATAAAATAATTATTAATTTAAGATATTAATTTATTTTTTTTCCGCGGAAAAAATCGGTAACCTTTTATTAATAAAAATGAAAAGTTACACATAGCATATGCATTGAAGCATTTTCAGAAATTTCCCATTGGGCTCATGTGCTCTCACACACAATGCGTTGTAGCAAGGCTACCTTGCATTCAGAGAAAAGAAAGAAAAAAGAATGAGAAAAGAGAAGAGATAGAGGGGCAGAAAAACTGGAAACTGCTAGATCATGGGAAAAGTGTCCCACATATCAGGTTTTTCTCCCTTTCTTCTTCTCAACCTTGCGCCATTCGCCCTGAGATGGCTCGCAAGTGGCAAGGACAATCTGATTTTCTGCACTTTTGGTTCCTGTATCCTTGTCCGAATCTGAAGTTTCTGATGTATGGTGTCTTTTGATCCCTCCACTGCCCGTGTCCACTGCATTCCTGTCTGATTGATTCGTCTGAAGATGTGGATCCACTAGTGCGGTTGTGTCCTTTGTTTGTGCCTCTGGTTCCTGTGTAGTTTTCTTATTTCCTGGTGGGGCTAGTTCCTCTTCTTCTTCTGACTCATCCTCCTCTGAATCAGGAGGGGGCAATTGCCAGCCTTTCCTCTGCTTCCTATTCGGTTTCTTTTGGTTGTTGGCTTTCTTAATTTCTGGGCATGTATTTTGTAAGTGTCCTGTCATCCTGCAATTTCTGCATCTGAACGCAGTATTCTCGTAATCTAGTGATTGCAACCAATTTTGTTTCTTGTAAATCAACAAAATGTTCTCCGGTAGTCCTTTGCTTAAATCTACCTCCACGCAGATCCGGGCAAAGGTGAAGATTCATTGTTCTATTCTTTCCATGTCTGTTTTAATGTAACGCCCAAGACTGTTCCCAATGCTCTCGAGAACCTTATCATTCCAGAAATGAAGGGGCAGGTTGTAAAGTCTCACCCATACTGGCAGTCTGGAAACTGTCATAGTGTTGGGGTCAAAATCTGGAAACCATGGAGTGATAAACAACCCCGTGGACCCCCAGAACCAAGGCCCCTCTCTGATTATGATATCCCTTTCCTCCGAGGTTTGAAATTTAACGATAAAAAATCCCTTAGAACAGAGATATATTTCACATTCCAGGGACCATTGGGTGAAGATCCAGTGGAAAAGGTCCATGGGTTTGGGCCAGAAGCAGTTGAAGCGACATATTAATGCTTGGGCTTTATATGTCTTGATATGCTCCTCTGTTGCTGAACTGTTGATTTTTAGAGCAGGGGTTTGTTCCTATTGTTCAACTATGTAAGGCCTCGGCGTATTTCCAGCTTGTTCTGGAGCTGTGCCGACTCCTTTTTTCCCCTGTAGAATATTTTTGTAGGAGGGGCCACCATTTGTTTGCCTGGGCGTGCTCTGGTTCACAGCGTCCCCTCGCAGGCGCAGATTTAGGGTGATGGTACTCTCTGCTCTTATGGCGTAATCCTTTAAGAGCCTGCAGTCCTGGAGGGAACTGTGCCCGTTAACCAGATGTTGAATCGGTACTGGGTAGCCCGTCATACCCCAAATTTGATGCTTAATTTGCAGGATAGAGGTGTCATCGTTTACCCAGGCCAAACGTGACTTACCCACCGACGGTTTGATAAAGATTTGAAAAGGAGGAGAGTATAGAGGGAAAGAGTTCTTACCTATGGAGTGGGATTTAGAGAACGATTTTGTTGGGGTCGGTCCCTGCTTATACCGATTTCTTCTCGTCTCTGCCTCTCATATCTTTTGAATCAGTAGAGGGTTCTGCTTATCGGGCTTAGGCACCTTTTCTCCTGGAGGAGAGGAATATAAATTGCTGAACTCTGTTTCTGCATGGCTGCCAGATTCCTTGAAAACTGTCGATCGCGCCTTTGCAGCCTCTTCATCCTGTGGAGAACCCCTCCTGGGCAGATCCAAGGCAGATTGGAGACGGATCAATTTCTGGTAGATCCAATCTTCCTTGCCGCTGCAGGATTTGCCTGGGGCAAGATCCGCAAACATTTTATCAGGTTTAAGAAACCTCGAATCGCCAACATGTGACCCGCACCACCTATCCGGCCTTGGAATCTTTGCTCTCCCTTGATGCAGACCCCATGGAGTAGTGGGCGCAACGGTGGCTCCAACAGAGGCGTTATTCGCAGAGATTTTTGAGCTGAGCTCATTGACAGAGCTGTGAAATCTGAGCAAGCAAGAGCCAAGGTGAGATGCTGCCAGATCCAGACCAGAAGCCACGACTACGGGGGAAGCTTTGTTGGGAACAGGATACGCACAGACCTTGACGGCTGCGACAGAGCACAAAGAAACCCTAGCACGTTCCATCCTTCTCCAGCCTAATTGATGCCACGAACTCTTCCAACAACCATTTAAGATATTAAATTAATAATTGTTCTAGAATATTTAATAAATCTTTGAGATATTTAGAAATAGAAATTTGTTATTAAAAATTAGGACTCTAGAAAAGAGTCGTTTCCTAGGCTCTAAGTTAGGAGTAAAGTTAGTAGTTTGGTTAGAAGCTCATTTATTGTAAATGGACACTTGTTTATTTTCCAAGTGATCTATAACTAGATTAAGTTAGAGCATAGAGCTTATAAATAGGTTAGTTTCCTATTTTCAATGTAATGTCTAATGAGAGAATGTGAGAGTGAGTTTACGTGTGTAAACTCCTGTAATTTTCCCTGTAATCTTTTTGCTTGATCAATAAAGTTGTGTGTCTAAGGACACTTCTGCACTTTCATCCTCAAGAGTGAGGCACCTTCTTAAAATTGTATCGACACCATGACGATAAAGTGTATCATTGATGATTAGATAATCTTTGGTTTGGTATCAAATACGTCGTTGGTCAGAGCGAGAGGTATCAGGCTGAAAAGTCTGGTTTTGGAGATAAATGATAAAATCCCTATACCAAGGATCATATGGTCTGATAAAAAACAAAGGCTCGTTAGGAATAGATGGTTTCGAAGTAGTAGCAGTACTATCAGAAGGAAGGTCACAGAGAAGCTCAACGAAAACTAAAGACTTCTTTGACTTGGATTGATGAATTCAAAATCAAATTCCTGCAAAATGACAATCCATTTTGAATATCCCCCCCCAGCAATTGGCGTGCTAAGATATAAGTCATGGGGTTGCAATCTGAAATGACAATGGTTTTCCGGAACATGATATAGTGGCGAAATCTTTGGACAGCTTGAACATCCGCCAAGGTAAGCTTTTCTACGTACAAATACTTCACTTCTGTATCATTGAGGTTACGATTCAAATAATAGATTGGATGTTCTATCCCATTTTCTACTTGGACCAATACCATAGCAATGTTCATATCAGCCGCGACGATATATTAGAAATAATCACTCTAATAATTGGGGGGATACATTAATGATACCCGGACCAGAGTATCCTTGATAGCATTGAAAGAAGCTTGTGCAACTTGATCCAAATGGAAGGGAATCCCCTTTTTCAAGAGTCGAGTAAATCCTTTAGCCATTTAGGTGTATTTGGGTATGAACCTCCTTAGGAAGTTAGCCTTTCCTTGAAGTTTATGTATATGAAGTAAATTTTATAGCGCAGGAAAATCAAGAATGGTTTGGACCTTCAATGGGTCAATTCGAATTCCTTCTTTTGAGACAAAGAATCCAAGAAAATGACTAGAACCAACACAAAACACACATTTATGTGGATTGAGGTGTATTTTTTAGTGTCGATAGCGTAAAAATATGGCTCTCAAATGCATCGGGTGATCAGTCTGATTTTGTGAATGCACGAGTAAATCATCTAGATAGGGTTGAATAATGTGCTTGATGTCATTGAAAGCATAATCTATTGCTCTCTGAAAAGTATCCCCAACGTTATTTAAACCAAACGGTAGCTTCTGATAAGCGAATGTGCCCCAGGGACAGATGAATGATGTCTTATATTGATCCTCTGGGTGGATGTTGATTTGATTGTAACCGGAAAATCCATCCATGAACGAAAATATTTCGCATCCAGCACAATCATCAATAATCTGGTCGATATAGGGAGTAGGATAGTTGTCTTTTGGACAAACAAGATTGACATCCCGATAATCGATGCACACTCTGATGGTTCCTTGTTTGTTCATGACAGGAACGATGTTGGAAACCCACTCAGTTAGCGAAACATGGTAAATGAAACCAGCACGCAAACTTTTTTCAACTTTTACTTTAATGGCAGCGGCCTTCTTCGGATGAATAGGATGAAGGTGTTGACGTATCGGTTTGACATCAGAGTACACATTAATAGTGTGTTCAATGATATTAGTATCTATTCCTGTAATTTCCTCATAAGACCAAGAAAATACATCACGAAATTCACGAAATAGAGAGCGATATGTTTCGATTTCTGATGGAGAACAAGACACACCGACATGAATATTTTCTACAATGCTAGGTTTGGTCAAAATATCGATAGAAATGGTTTCTTCAATATTTGACAAATTTCGCTCAGAATCGATTGCATTAATAGGAAAAGAATTCGAAAAGAAATTTTTGATCGATGGGTGATATAGTTCATTAAGATTGTCTTCTTCATAATCAGGAAGATGGGAACGATGATGATAATCTTCCCATGGTTCTCCTTTCGACATCATGGTTTCCAAAATATTCTCATATGTCAATAAAGTTGAGGAAAAAGGATCAGATGGAGTACCAAAATCTAAGGAGCGATCAACCCAAACAACCGGCGACGATGATTTCAGATTTTTCGCCCGAGCCAGATAAATCGATTGTTATGCCAACTCAATAGGGTTGGGCAACAAAACTCATCCAACATAACAATTCCAGAATCACCCGTACTCTTCCTTAAGCCAGATGGAATGGAAGAGATCAAGTAGCAGGTCTCTATACTTGCAATTTCTGCTGACATCGCAGGCGGCGGTAATGCAAAGGTTCCCATGAGAGTGGAATCCTTTAAGAGCCCTACACCAATGTTATGAAGTGCGAGTTGGGGTGCGTGAATGAACATAACACTTCCAATTACCTGTGAAGTGGAGGCAAAGAAGCATAACTGATTGATGACTGTGATAACATCTTTATGTGGAAAGGCAATAATTCTAAAATATGTAGAAACAATTGCCGTCATAGCATATACCCATGGCCTTCCAAGTAGAATATTGTAGTCAAGGGGTTCGTCAATAACCTCAACGTCAACATTCATTGTTTTCCCCCCTAGTTCAACATGTAGGTTATTTATAATACCACAAGGCTTATATGTACGTCCATTTAAAGCTTTCAACATCATTGATGATTGAGATTAGCGTGGAGAGCCAAGTGACTTCAAACAATTTAGAGACATAATGCATGTAGATGCTCCCTCATTAATAATAATACAATGAACAAGGTGATAGAACATTTACTTGGATATGTTATCACTCATGTTTTCCTAGAAGTTGTGTAAGAGGAAATTATACCCGAGGTAACCACAAACCAACCTTTTAGATGCAGAATCTAGCCAATCTGCATCCAGAGAGGGCTCTCTCTTTATGATTTATCTTTGTTCTTGAAAGGTTTTAGGCTAGTTATAGATTCAAGGGTTTGTTTGGAAATTGGTGGAATCCACAAACTAAGGGCAAGGCTGAGAGTTTTCAGTCCATTGGGCTATGGAGTCAAAGGATGGCTTTACTGGACTTCTATTCTACGCACAAGATGGTATTACAGGGCAAGATAGCTAGACAGAGAACAATCCTTAAAATTTAAAGTGGATGGATGGTCTTGAAGGGATGAAAGGCAGCTAAGAATCTTTCACCATTTTCAAGAGAAAGAAGAGAAATGACTACAAGCAAAGAGCAACGAAGGATTCTTTGTTACAGTAATCAACAATGTTTAAATCAGCAAAACATGAGCAATTAAGAATTCATGCTTATAACTAATCCAGAAGAAAACATCAAGAATAATCACATTTGAAAACAGAGTACAATTAAGCAAATTCTGTTTCAATATTTTATGTAAACTATTCAGAAACAGATATGATGATAGCATAAACTAATATAAAATTTAAACACAAGGGTTGGAAAACTTATTGAACTGAAGTCCAACACATGAATCCTGCAACAAGTCCAGTGCTTCAAAACGTCATCCAGTAAGCCACAAGTAAATTTGTCCAAAAGCTTTTTATTCCGAAACCTCAATGTTACAGCAGAGTAATAGAATCCCCCCAAATGCTTCCAAGAGTGGAGTATTTATACAAATTCTAAACTAAAATATCTTGAAACAAATATCAAAATTGGTTCACAAATCTCTCCAACTATTTACATAAATAGAACTAAAGTAAAGGACACTCAAACTATTTGGCACTATTTTTTATGGATAAGTGATGACAAAGAGGAGAATTCTAATTTGATCCAACTCTTATTTGATGATGAGGCATCCAAGTCACTAACTGCTTCCTTTCTTTGTGTAATCTGCTCCAACAATTCTGCAAACTTGGGGTCCAATGATATCTTCGTATTTCTCAATCCGTAATAGATATGTAAAAAGTGAAAGAGGTTATTGTGGATAAATATGTTGGTGAGATAAACCTCTTTCACTTTCCTAAAATTCCTCTCCAGCTGTGCATAATATTCTCTGTAAAAAATATGTGTAAAACAGAGTTTTACAGAGTCTGAAAAATGGCCTGTAAAGATGCGCATGTATCTCTCATTATAAAACCACTGTGCAAAAACGGAGATAGGTTTTTGTATATGGGTCTCTTAGGAACAAAACCCTCCTTCAGTTTTGTGAAATGTATTTCTAATTGGCCACAATATGCTCTGCAAAATGATGACTTGACTGTAATTTTCTGCAAAAAGTGCTTTTCAACATTGTTTAATATTTCCAAAACCATAATAGCTGTTAGGAAAGTGAGAGAGGTTTTTGTAGATGGTACTCTTAAGAACATAAACCTCCTTCAGTTTGGCAAAATTCATCTTGTATTGGTCACAATAGTTTCTGCAAAATAATGACTAAAACATGTAATTTCTGCAAAATTGTTCCTTCTTGTTATGTTTTTTCATCTTTTTACTTTCTTGCTCTTTTGACTGTTTTACTTTCACTTTAGACAAACTTCAATTTTGGTGAAAGTACTTTCATTTATTTTTACCATTTTACTGCCTCTGTAACTTCATTTTTACTGTTTACCTTTGACTGCTCTGTAACTTCATTTTTACTGTTTACCTTTGACTGCACTGTAACTTTGTTTTGACTTTTCACTCTGACTTTTACCTGATACACTTTATCCACTGATACTCTTTGATTTTGATACGCTTTGACTTGGGGATAAAACTTCTTTCTGATTTGGATCATAATTGGCATGATAACAGTGGATAATTTCTGGGAAAATAAGGACTGAGGGGATGAGATATCTCGGGAAATTGGATTCCCACAACCCTATAAGATCTTGCCCCTTTGAGTATTCGTCTCTGCAGCGACAGAAGCTCAAACGGGGACTTTCATCAAAATACAGGTCTTTTATTTGGAAATCTTCATCTATCAGAGGTAAATAGTCCAATTCACGATGAGGAGCATTCAATGGAGTGATATTTAGAGCTGTCGGAACCTCCATTTTGGTTCTTGTGGATTCAAAATGGAGGTTTTCGTTTTTCCTTACAGACCGGACGGGATATCCGAAAAGGAGGAAATTGGAACAATTTGCAGGTTTGGGGGGCAATTTCACAGGTTTAAAATCTTCAGGGAGGACTCAGTGATGATTTTTAACCACTTTCTAAGCGAAAAAACAAAGGAAACTGAGTTTTTCGTGCAGTCGGGGCGTAAAGGATAAATACCTGTTTTTAGACGGAAACTGGTTCTTTAACAGGTAACAGGCAATGGCAGAATTGTTCTTCAGCACAGGCGCAGCGGAATTTTGGGGCGAAATGGTCAATTACAGCGGAAATTTTGAAAATCGCAGCGGGAGCAACGTTCTTCTCAGAATAATGAAAATGACTAAAAAAACACGAAAAATGGCTTATTTACAAGTTAAAAGGGTTTTTTGTTTTTTTCGAGGTGTGATGTCATGGTAGTACGGGATGACGTGTGCAGAGTCGGGCGGTAAGTGGTAAGCGGGAAGTCCCCGCACCGCTTTTGGTCGAGGGCGGTATTAATCGCGGGGGGAGCGATTCCATAGGATAGTCGCCACGTGGATGGTTGACTATTCTGAAACCGCCCATCCCCCGCTGGTTAACATGCTGGCAAGGGATGGGCAGCGGGATTGATGATCACCGTTGATCAACGAACGGATGATCCAACGGCTGAAAGGGATGGGGACTTGCGCGATTTCAAAGGTGGGCCCGTCGGGGTTTTAAAAAGGTTTTAATGTGAAATCTAATCACCCCGGGGACACGTTAATAGGCGGAAATGGTTGTTAATTAGTCCAAATGATTAATTAACCCCGTGAAATTATGAAATGGATTGCGGCGGAGATTGGCCAGGTGGAATGCCACGTGGAATGCTGACGGTGGCATAGACTTTCGCAAAGTTTATTGATATGTTTTGGTATTAAACATACTTGTCGTATGTCTAAAGTTTTTGTATATATTTTTATTATATGATGAATGAATTAATATAATTAATTCATCATAGGGGCGGAATTTATATATAAGGCTATAGTTTTAACCAAAGGGCTTATAAAGCGGGGTGTTTATTTTAAATGTGCGGGAATATATACTTTGGTAAAACATTATAATAAAGGGTTTTGGGGATATTTATTAGAAAAGGGAGTTATATACTTAGGAAAAGGGATTTCACTAGGGATTTAATATAGTAGAATTAAATGTTAATATGGTAAAGGACAAGGAAAATCAAAACATCTTTGTACATCTAAGAAAGTGATAACTTGTGAAGTAAATTGCAACATTTTATCTTCAACACTTAAACTTAGAATAACAAGTTATTTTGAGGAATTTTATGGAATGTTGCATCAGTTTCCTAAGTAAAATAGGATTTTACTTAGGAAAAAGTTAAAGATGGAAGATAACAATGATGAATTATTTCAAGTGCTTAGGTCTTTTTGATCAGTAGGCCGAGGGTCCGGTCCCTCCCGAAGTCAAGGAAATGCCTTGAGCCCCTTTGATCTCAACTTACCTTAGTACTTTTGGGGGAAATTAGTAAAACTCTTGAGGGAAAAATGATGAGGGAGGTTAATGAATTTGACTTTGCTTGCTGTGATTTTCCAGTGTATTTCCTGCTTTAGTACTTGTGATGAAAGTAAATGATTAACCAACATGTAGCAACACCATTCATCAGATAACACTTTGCAAAGACCATCCATCAGATAACACTTTAAAAGACCATCTACCTACCCTATCTACTTAACACTACCATTTTCTCTTCTTTATTAGGGTGCATTTAGACTTGCAAACCCTTATCAATATTTTTCTTTTTTACAAGGCAAATCTATCTAATTCTACCCTTTTTACATCCAAGGGCTCAGATTAAACTGTTGAGCACTTCTTATTAACTCTACCTATCTACTTATCTCCCAAGATTAAACTGTTTGGCCAGATATTTATTCTCTATTCTATAACATGAAATTGAAATATGATTAAGCCAAGTTTAAACAGTGTGACTTATTCATGAATTGTGGCAAATGTTGAACAAGCTGCACACAATTGTTTTATTACAAAAATGAAATAGTAGTGGCATTTGGATTTGCACACTTTCCTTGGTCTATTTTTGCTTGGGGTTCATTTCTTTCACTTTTTTGACCAATTTATTTTTCTTACACTTTGATTTTTCTTTTAGGGTATACCCTCTTTACATCTTTTAAATTTTTTGATTTTTTTGGTTTTTTCCAAGAATATGGAACACCTTTGCTCAAGAAAAAGGTTTGAACATATTCCATAGTTCAATCAAGACAATCATGAAAGACAACCTATTGGTATACGACTCTAACACCGTGGACCAAGAAAAATCACTATCCCTAGCTAGAAGTCAGAAAAGAGGAGCAACTATCTTAGAAAAATTTTCAATGAATCTTCTATATTAATCAGCATGTCCTAAAAAACCTCTTACTTCCCTTTGAGTTTTGGGTGCAGGAAGATGCAGAATGATTTCGATCTTTGCCGGATCAACCTAGATACCTTTGTCAGAAATCAGATGGCCAAGTACCACTCCTGCTTTGCACATTAATCTGCATTTCTTGTCACTCAAAGCAAGGTGGGCTTCTTGGCAACGAAGAAGTACTTTCTCCAAATTTTCGAGAGCTTACTGAAAAGAATTACCAAACACAGAAAATTCATCCATATAAATTTCTACAAATTCAAGATCAGAACAAATAGCCAAGACTACCCTTTGAAAGGTAGCTAGAGCATTACATAATCCAAAGGGAAGCAATTTATAAGCTAAGGTACTCCATGGTCATGTAAAAGTAGTTTTATCTTGATCTTCGGGTGCAATTTGTATCTGGTTATAGCCACTGAAACCATCCAAAAAGGAGAAATATTTCTTTCCTGCAAGGGTATCAAGCACCTGGTCAATGAAAGGGAGAGGGAAGTAATATTTGAGAGTGGCTTTGTTTAATTCATGATAATCAATACAAATATGCCACCTTCCATCTTTCTTAGGCACTAGCACTAATGGAGAGACCCATTGACTATCAGAAATAGGATAGATAAAACCAACATCTAAAAGTTTCTGTATTTATTCTTTCATGACATCTCTTAGAGCTGGATTCATTCGTCTTTGGGGTTTTCTAACAGGTCGGGTTCCTTTCCGAATATAGATATGATGTGTACAAGTTTCAGGAGGGATACCCTTCATGTCTTCATAGCCCCAAGCAAATGCACTAAGATGGTTTTGCAACAAATTCACATGCTGCTCTTGCTGAGATGGGTCTAAATCTGAACTGATACGCAAGGACTTACCACGGCTAATCTCAACAAGAGTAGTATCAGGCTCCGGAGTACTCAAGGGAGTGGTCAAAGACAGCGGTATAGAAGAATGAGAATCATGGTTTTCTTGGAAATCTAGGCTAAAAATCTGGCTCAAAGGCTCAAAGTTAGGCATGGTGTCTAGATTGTTCAGGAAATCTTGAATCTCATCTTCTTGCGAAGACCTAGTATAATGATGAATAAGAGAAATAGACTGAGTCTCCTCATCACTGCTTTGGTCCAACCATAAAGTGTCTCGAAGGTCCTGAATGGATCTGGGAGGGTTATAAGGTAACTTTCTTCCTAAAATCTCCATGTGAAATATACATATCTCTGGAATGACATCCAATATATGCATCAGCTGTAGCAAGCCATGGTCGACCCAAGATCAAGGGATGTCCTCCTACCGGGTTCTTTGGATGAAGCACAATGAAATCAGCAGGATATTCCCAAGAATCTAATGAGATGATCACATCGTCCAATACTCCTTTAGGCTTAATTTTGGATCTATATACTAATTCAAGCACAGTGGGAGTAGGGCGAAGATGAGATAATCGAAGTTGATCCATGGTTTGCTTATTCATTACATTAATGGCTGCCCCCAGGTCTATAAGAACATTAGAGACAAGGACATTACAATCTGAATTGTGTCAACAGGGTTTCCAGGATCAGTATATTTTTCCATAGACACACATCCCATCATTAACTCTGCTGCCCTACCAACAAATTGAATAGTTTGGGTTTCCAATCTCTTCCTCCCGGGTTTCTTGAGATAGAGTTCCCTAATAATCTTGGTACAAATGGGGATCTCTTTAATGGCTTGGAGCAGAGGTATCTTAATGAAAATATTTCGTAGTTCTGATGCCAAATTAGTCTTAGAAACAGGCTCTCTTCTTTCCGTTACTAGCCTCTCTGGAAAGGGAGGCTGGTTGGAAGAAGATGGCAAGGACTCAGAGGGTAAGGGCTGCTGAGTGACAATTTTCGGAGAATGGTTAAGAGTTTCTTCTTCCCCTTTCTCTTCAACAATCACCATAGGTTGTTTCTGATTTTCTGGTATTACAGTCCTTCCTGATCTTAATTGAATATCATGAACTCCAACTGGAATAGACTGGTATTCGAATGGCAACGACAGGTTTGTTACATGGATCATTTTCACTGCTTTATTATTATTATTAGGATTGGGCGTAGGTTGAGCAGGCAACTGAGGAGGTCGGAAGGGTGGAGGTAAAGGTAATGGGGTGGTCTGACTTGGAAGTTGAGGCATTGGATAAGGTACATGTGTAGATGGATATGGTTGCATAGGTGGCTGGTAGGAATATGGAGAATGAGTTGGGCCTTTCCAACCCTATTGCCATGGTTGGGAAGGTTGCCCATGCTGATACTGATTTCCATACTGCCACTGCTGATGAGAGTTAGGATATAAATATGCATGTGGATTATAACCAAAATAGTGTGGAGGAAATTCAGGAGCCATACCTGCACCTACCTGAGGCCAATGTCTTCTTGCTCCCATAGCATACAATTGTTCAGCTTCAGGCTGCCCCCCTGTAAATACTGCTTTAAGTCCAGGTATAGAGGGACATTTTTCTGTGATATGGTCTTCTGCACAAATAGCACACTTATTAGTTTCTTTCAAGTTAAGAGGGCATTCTTTAGGGGGATGCTTGTCTCTACATTTAGGACAGAAAATACATAATGACTCTTGTTCCTTCATAAGTTTTTGTTGAAATTTTAAAGAGTCTAACTGTTTAGTAACAGTGTTCATTATATAAATTTTCATGTTTTCCATTTTATTTTCCAGTCCAATAATCATAGCGTCAGTAGATTCAGTTTTTCTATTTTTATTTCGAGTTCCTCTACCGGATCTATACTGATTCCTTGAAAATTTCCGGCATAATTCACAAATTTGATCAAAATTTTGCTGAGAAATATCACCTTGTCCTAACAGATTCAAATTGTTTCTAGAATTATCAGTAACTCCTCTTAAGAACAAGGTTCTAATAGTGTTGGGATCAAGCCTAAGTTTTGACCTTTGTAAAATATACAAAAATATTTCCAAATAATCTTCAAGCATTTCATCATCATCTTGTATGATTGTAAAAATTTCATCCTGCATGTCCCGAGTTTTACAATATTCTTGATATTTAGACAAAAATACCCTCCTCATCTGGTCCCAGGAAGTTATGGTGTTTCCTCCTAACCCCATAAACCAGCGTAAAGCTGAGTCCTTGAGGGTAATAGGAAATAATCTTAACTTCTGAGCCTCAGTTGCATAATCATAACTTCTACACAAAATATCGAACTCAAATAGAAAAGAGTTAGGGTCTTCATGAACTTTACCATGGAAATGAGGGAGAGTTGACGGTGGAATATTCTTCATCTATGACACAGTATCAGGATCCACAATTGGAAACAAAAAAGTAGTTTGTCCTTCACTTACCTGGCTGTCACCAGTCCCTTCAAAATGATCTCCTTGGTCTGCCATTGTTTCCTTCTTGCTTGTACCACTTTCCACAGGCTGATCCACACTTGAGCTATTAGTACCAGAATCCAGGTGGATTGTTCATGCATGATGGGTTTGGATTGAATTGGGATTCCTGCTTGCAGAAGGAGACCCAATGTGAGAAAAATTCTTTTGGCCCTTAGTGGGCTTCGAACCCTTACCTTTCCTAGGCATTCATCTAAAAAAAGAAAGAAAAATATCAAAACAATTTCTAGTAAAAAATGATGTCAGAAATCAATCAACACTAGTAAAAACTCCTTCAAAAATACTTGCAAAAATAAAGGAAACTTACCTCTATTATACAATCAGAAAATTCTTACCAAATCAAATCGCCTCCTTGACAACGACGCCAAAATGTTGGGTGCAGGAATTACACTTAAGTAAAAATCCTCAACACTTAATTGTCAACCTAGGGGATTCGTAAACTTAGAGACGAAGCACAGGCAATGCCAGAGATGGCATGAATATTTCTGATATCAACTCCTACTTTTGAAAAGAAGAATTGCAGAATCAAATTTTAGAGAAGAAAGAGGAAACTCAAACCATCAAAACAATATGAGGCTAGAACAAGAAGAAATGTACTTGCAAAAGAGATTCAGAAATAAAGAGGAGAAATCACTCTAGCTAAATATTGATTAGCTACTGAGAATGTGTTTCCTTCAACAAAGACACCTTAGCAGTTTTCAACAAATGGGATCCCTTCAATCCTGCATATGTGAAGATATCCTTCTTGCGAAAATCGATCTTGCACTAGTGCAGGAACAATGATTTATGCAGAAAGTGTAAAGTAATGTCTTTACTAAAAATGATTTTCTTTGTGCAAGGGTTTTGAACTTTCTCAAGTCCGCAGAACTCAGATCCAATACCAAGAAACTGGTTCTTGTACTCAATCCAAGCTTCTTGCACCTTAACTTTTGATCCTTGAAATCAATGATTCATTATTGCAGTGTGATAAAACCAAATCATGTATCAGTAAAGATGAATATCTGTATAAAATAAGAAAACAGTCTCTTTTAATTAAGATATGATTGAAAGCAAGAAAGCTGTTAGAAGTAAGCTAGAAAGGCTTGCTGCATCATATTATCTAGTGCTGGTACGAGAACAGTTCTCCTGCTTGCACCAGGGAGAAACCAAACCAATGTGCAAAAAATAAATAACACACCAACATGCATTGGTGCAGGAACGAACCAGGAAGAGGAAATAAACTAAATCATGTAGAAAATGAATAGCACACCAACGTGCACTGGTGCAGGAATGAACCAAGCAGGGGAAATAAACCATATCGTGCAGAAAATGAATAGCACACCAACGTGCACTGGTGCAGGAATGAACCAAGCAGGGGAAATAAACCATATCGTGCAGAAAATGAATAGCACACCAACGTGCACTGGGGCAGGTAAATCCTCCTACTCGAACCAGGCAAGGGAAAGAAATCAACCGTGCAAAAAGTAACTTAACTACTTCACGCAGCAGCTCTGCTTCCACTCAAACATAAATTCAAACACTGCAAATTAAATCACACTTGACAGTTTAAAACATAAATTACAAGAACACCAAGGAGGGAGAACGTGTTGGATTGGCTGGGCCCTTAGCCAACCAGCATGTTTCCCTTTCAAACGAAAATGCTACTCAGAATTAACTCATCAACTATTTAAGCCAAATGATAAAATGTACAAAACATTAGGCAGAGCTCTTATTATTAGATTCTTAAAGAAATTACATGCGCGATTACATATCTAGCCCAGATTTGGGCGATAACACATGACAGTCCTGTTACCACCTCCTAGTTCTATTCTCTGATCTATTCGATTCTTCAAAACATTAAACTGTTTGTCCTATTTACATTTATGCTTATATAGATCCTTTTGGCTGCAGGCCAAAAGGATCGTTTACCATTACATAACCAATTACATAAATCGTTATAAAAAATTACATAACCGATTGCAAAATAAGCTTTCGGCCTTCAAAATTAAATCTCTTTTAACAAAATAGGCCGCAGCTATCTCTAGTTGTTCGTATCTCTTAAGTCCGATCTCAGCTACTCTCGATTTACCTGCTATCATAGCTGGGACTCGGCTACCTTCGGATATATCCTCATTGATCATATACAAAATAGGCTGTCAAGCCAAGTGATCCGGATTCGTTGCCAAGATTCACGGCGCTGGTGCTGGTGCGGGATCTGTTCTGCACTAAAAATTAGCGATCAAGATAAGTGATCATCTATTAAATAGCATAGGAGGTAACGATAAGTTACGAAAGTAATTATAAGTAAGAAATCACGTAATAGGTAGTTAATAAGTGCTAATATGAGTTAAAAATGTAAAATATGAAGTTTATGCAAAACGTGTCATCGTTCTCGCACTAGTGCAGGATGGGGGTACATAAGATAGGTAAAACAGGGTAAATGATTACAATATGGGAAGGGAAGAATGTTAAAAAGGAATGAAATTTAGGGGACTAACACCCTGAAAAAAAATTCAAAAGTTAGAAAAGAAAGTTCAACATGGCTGTCATAAGTGGTAGAGGAGGTGGTGCTGGTAGAAGAAGAGGTAGACCAGTTGCAAATGCTGAAGTACTAGAGACTATGCAGCAGATCCAAGCTAGATTGGAAGCAATGGAAACAGGACAACAGAGAGATCCTGAAGATGTCAATGAACCTAAAGCTGAAGAAGAAGAAGAAGGAGGATATGTTGAGCTTACTCCTGAGATGAGATTCTTTAAATCAGTTCTAGGATCTACGTCCAAGCCTAGCCTTGAAGTGTCAGCTTTTGCAGGAGGATTGAATCCAGAAGATTTGATAGATTGGATCAATGAAATGAGTAAATGTTTTGATTATGAATATATGGGTGAAGAAAAAAGAGTTAAGTTTGTTGTCACAAGGCTGGGGTATGACATGCGCACTTTGGTGGGATGTGGAGTGCGTAAAGAAGGGAGA
Source organism: Pinus albicaulis (assembly GCA_034641835.2). Classification (NCBI taxonomy): domain Eukaryota; kingdom Viridiplantae; phylum Streptophyta; class Pinopsida; order Pinales; family Pinaceae; genus Pinus; species Pinus albicaulis. The sequence continues at coordinate 1,121,756,777 of CM076577.1, read as the reverse complement.
TAAGTAAACAACCAATCAACAATTGGAACAGTAATGGTAGCAAATTTGAGAGGTAAATTTTTGCCTAGTGATTATGAGCTTTCATTATTTAGACAAATGCGTAATATTAGATAGAGATTAATGACAGAAAAGAATACATAAGAATTTTATAAAGTAAGCATAATGTTGGGGCCCTTGTTTTTGTTTAAGTTTTGAATTTTGAACTTGGACTCTTTTTGAGTTGCGGAGGGAATACACATAGCTAACGCGACCGCACCGCGCGACCAGGAGTTGCGGAGCTACCAAGGCGGTGCGGAAGCACTTGATAACTGAAGATGGAACAGAAAGAAGTACAGATGAAAGAGATACAACAGCAAACAGGAAGTAGAACATGCAGACATCAGAAGAGAAGTCGGGAAAAGTCAGAGCAAAGACGCAGAGAAGCCGCCAGTCGCGACGAGCGGGTGAATAAAAGGCAATCACCCGGCTGAAGAAGAGAGGTTGGTTGATTGGTTGATCGGTTGCTGTGGCGGGAGGATTGAACGCGGAAGCAGCTGCGGAGGAATCAGACTTGTTCTCCCCATTGGTCTCTACTCTCTATGTTTTGTATTCTCTGTTCTTAGATCCATCTGTATCTGATTTATGAGTTATCAGAGAAAGAAGCTATGTAATCATGTACTCGGCTGAAGAATAATATAAAGAAGGATTGATGTCTCTATGTTTTGGGTTATGGGTTATGATGTGTTTACACTGCTTTAAAATTTTTAAGTTGCGACTGTCTGTCTACTTGATTGGTGATCTTGCATGAATATTCTGGTATATGTAATGGATTCTCTTTCTTTCTGTGGTTGCGGGTTTATTCCTCGTCTGTGATTTCTTCCCCTTTCCCATGTGGTCGCGGCACGCCTCGGGTGAGACGCTCTGTTCTTCCTGAGCAGGGTGAAAATGCCGGCGTGTTACTAGACTACTCCGGACCCTTGTTGGCCACAACCCCGTGAACCTGGGTCTTTGCCCGCGAGACCTTATTTTTCGAAAACACATAAGAGCAGGACAAATTCAAGATACAACAGAGAATATTTCCAGGTACATAAATGGTCTCAGATTGGAGATTCAAGATGAGATAAGTATATTGTATCCTAGAACAGTATAACAGGCTTACCAAATGGCCTTAAGAGTTGAGGAAAAACTCATAAGGAAACAATCTACCAAAGGAAGAGGTAACGTCCGAGGAAGAGGAAGTCAAGGTGGTAGAGGAAGATCTACAACACCAAGAAATGGAGCTAGCAACATCTCACCTTAGTATGCACCCATAGAAGGTGATAAAAGTGGTAGAAGGAGTCCTTACAGAGGAAGAGGAGACAGAAACAGAGGAAGAGAAGTGAGATGTTACAGATGTAAAAAATTGGGACATAGAGCATATGAGTGTCCAGAGAATGTGGGGACAAACCAGAGAAATGAAATTGTTTCCCAGACTGAAGAAGAAGCAGCAAAGTTGCCCATAATAGAGAAAGAAATTGTGCCAGAGAAAGGAGAGTCTTTCGTGGTTAACAAAGTTTTGTTAAAGCAAACAAAGGAAGTTGCTAAACCAACACAAAGAAAGACTTTGTTTAGAAGTGTGTGCAAGGTTCAAGGGAAATTTTGTCAATTGGTAATTGATAGTGGCAGTACAGATAACTTGGTCTCTATAGAGGTGATAGAGAAGTTGAAATTGAAGACAAAGGAACATCCAAAACCCTACAAGGTGTCATGGCTTCAGAAAGGACATCAGCTGATAGTAAAAGAACAATGTGAAATAGAATTGCAAATGGGCAATTACAAAGATAAAATCATGTGTGATGTGATGCCTATGGATGTGTGTCACATATTGCTGCGTAGACCTTGGCAGTATGACAGAGTAGCAGTACATGATGGAAAGAGAAACACTTACAAGTTTTTCAAAGATGGCATGAATCAAACATTGTTACCTATGGAAGAAGGTGCATCAAGTAAAAAGTCTGATCCAAAGGATTTATTGTTGAGTGGAAAAATACCTGTAGCAGATTGAAGATGATGAGGTAAATTTTGCTTTAGTTTGCAAATCTAAAGTAGTATTTACTTCTACTAAAATTTCTGATTTGCCATTTGAGATTCAATAAATGTTGGACAATTACTGTGATATTATTGTGGATGATTTGCCTAATGAATTACCACCTGTAAGAAGAATCAACCATCATATATATTTGATTATAGGATCAAATTTACCAAACAAAGCAGCTTATATAATGACTCCTACAGAGAATGAAGAAATCAGAAAACAAGTACAGGAATTGGTTGACAAGGGTTTGATCAGAGAAAGTTTAAGTCCTTGTGCATTACCTACAATATTAAGTCCGAAGAAAGATGGAGATTGGAGAATGTGCACTGATTCAAGAGAAATTAACAAGATAACAATCATGTATAGATTTCCTTTACCCAGAATTGAATATTTGATGGATTGTTTGAGCGGAGCAAGATATTTTTCAAAACTAGAATTGAAAAGTGGGCATCATAAAATTAGGATAAGGGAAGGAGATGAATGGAAAACAACCTTTAAAACAAATGAGGGATTGTATGAATGGATGGTAATGCCTTTTGGTTTATCAAATGCACCTAGTACATTTATGAGGCTTATGAATGAAGTATTGAAGGAATTTATTGGTAAATTTGCAATAGTATATCTGGATGATATATTAATTTACAACAAAACAAAAGAAGAACACCTGAGACATCTTAATTATGTCTTAAGGAAGTTACATCAAGAGAAATTACTGGTAAATTTAAAGAAATGTTCATTCATGAAAGAAGAATTGGTATATCTAGGTTTTGTTGTTTCTGTTGAAGGATTAAAAATGGATCCAAAGAAGATAAAGGCAATTGTGGAGTGGCCTTCACCTAAAAGTGTTTTTGAGGTAAGAAGTTTCCATGGTCTTGCTAGTTTTTATAGAAAATTCATAAGGAATTTTAGTAAGATCAATGCACCTATCATTGAAACCATAAAGAAGGACAAACAACCATTTAAGTGGATTGCTGAAGCTGAAAGGAATTTTTAGTTCTTGAAGCAAAAGATAACTGAGAAACCTGTCTTAGTTTTGCCTGATTTTAATAAACCTTTTCAAGTGAAATGTGATGCCAGTGGGGAAGCTATTGGAGCTGTATTAAGTCAAGAAGACAGACCTGTAGCATATTTCAGTGAGAAGCTGAATGAGACAAGAAGGAAGTACTCTTCTTATGACAAGGAATTTTATGCAATTGTACAGTCATTGAAGAAGTGGAGACATTATTTAATGTCTAAAGAATTTGTGCTATATTCAGATAATCATGCTTTACAGTATATTATGCAACAACCTAAATTGAATCAAAAACATGAAAAATGGGTTGAATATCTTCAAAGTTTTAACTTTGTATTGAAGCATATAAGTGGTCAAGCAAACAAGGTAGCTGATGCCTTGAGTAGAAAAAGCATTCTTGTTCAAGAAAGTCAAATTCAAGTGTTAGGTTTTGATTTTCTTAAAGAATTCTATAAGACAGATTTGGATTTCAAAGAAGCATTTGAAGTATGTTGTAATCTTTGTTTTGATAGACAGAAGTCAGTGGTTAGATTATTTCTTGCAAGAGGGTTTATTGTTCAAAATAAATCAGTTGTGCATACCAAATTGTTCTATGAGAGAAAATTTAATCAGGGAGAAACATAGTGGTGGACTTGCTGGACATTTTGGTGTTGATAAGACTTATGAGCAACTAAGTCATTTTTATTTTTGGCCAAAGATGAGGTTTGAAGTGGAAAAGTATGTGAAGAATTGTAAAATTTGTCAATATGCAAGAGGGAAAAGTCAAAATGCAGGTTTGTACATTCCATTACCTATTCCAGACAGACCTTGGGATATGGTAAGTATGGATTTTGTTTTAGGATTGCCTAAGACACATAGAGGGAATGATGGAATTTATGTTGTAGTTGACAGATTTTCAAAAATGGCACATTTTATTCCATGTTATAAAACCATGATAATCTTTCGAGAAGTCTTGCAGGAGAACATCCTAAACAATGGGATCATATTTTACCATAGCAAGAGTATGCATATAATGATTCACCTAATAGAAGTACAAGATAGAGTCCATTCCATATAGTTTATGGAATGCACCCAAGAGGAGTATCTGAATTGAGGAACTTGGGAAGAGCAGAAATGAGAAGTGTTGAAGGAGAGGAGTTTGCTTCAAAAATTCAAGCAATACATGAATAGGTAAAGCAGCAGTTACAAGACAACAACATCGGGTACAAAACCAGAGCAGATTTGAGAAAAAGAGAAGTTAATTTTGAAGTTGGTGATTTGGTTTTAGCACACTTGAGGAAAGAAAGATTTCCAAAGTGGGAGTAAGCAAGTTGAAATTCAAAAATATAGGACCGTGCAGGATATTGAGAAAATTTTCTGCAAATGCTTATGAAATTGAATTACCATCAGATATTAGAATATCTCCAATATTCAATGTTGTTGATTTGTACAGATATGAAGACAGTGGCATAGATGACAGAACAGAAGACAGAGAAAAGATTGACTGGGTAAAACAGTTACCCACAGCAAAGACATTACAGCTAGAGAGGATCTTAGACAAGAAAGTGTTTAAGAAGACCAGAGGACAGGAGTATTTTCAATATTTGATCAAGTGCAGGGACCAACCAATTAGGGATGCTACCTGGATGACAGAAACCATGTTGCAGAAATTGGGCAGTTCTGTGGAAGAGCTCATGGACAGGAGCCCATGAAGATTTTTGTCCTCAGGAGTCTGATGCAGGAGAATTTTACTTAGATACAAAGGCTTCATTAATTATTCCAAAAATCCAAAAAATGTTACAAGCAAAGGTGTTGGTACCTTTAGCTGTCAATTTACAGTTTTATTAGATAGGGTTGAAATAATATCTAGGAGGATTGAACAGTTTTAGATTAGATTCAGCATATTTAGCTTTCAGTTGATAGATTTAGGGAAGATATTACGTAATTGGGATTTTGTCTAAATTAGGAGAATTCGATCCTCAAGAGGAGGTTGACTGTTATGTAAAAACCTATAAATGTAACCTTTGAGAATGAGGAATTCGAATTTGGACCATGGAGGACTTGATTGAGAGGATCTTGCCTCTAATTGAATAAAATTGCAGAATTTCGTTTATCTGTTATCGCTTGGAAAGTTCCTGGAGGGTTTCACCCTTCGAAAATTCATTGGATTAATGTTTTATGTGTAGAATTTGAATCTATATTAGTTTCAATGTAAAGGATTTAGAGGAATCGAAGAAGTTCTGTTTCTTTGGCTTGAGATTGAATAGTTGATAAATAGCTTATGTTAATTGAGTTATGCAGCAAAAAAAGGAGGGTTCTGAGAGAAGTTGAAGTTTAAACAATAAAACAACGAAACCTGTGTTTAAACGCGATTTAAACAAAGGTTTGAGATTAAGCGGGTTTCGAGAAGCTAGACACTGTTGTCGCGTCGCTTTTGAGTTGTGAGCGATTTTTTTCATTTTGAATGCGATCGTATCGGATCATGACACATCACGGTGTTAAAACCACTAGTTTTGCATTGCTTTGGGGTGATAACTCGCCAGGTTTCAATTAAATGCGATAGCAATCCGATCAGATTTGTGGAAGATCCAACGGTGGTCACGTCAGAAATCACATGGAGGTTAAAAAAGGTATGGAACGATGGTTTATAAAATGGAGCTTTATTAAAAGGTTTGAAATCGAGATATATGATGCCGAAAGGCTTTGAACATTGTTGAAAGTGCATTATAATATTTCCGAGGGTTATTACATTTCCGAAGGTTTTACACATTGGTTGCAAAGTATTATTTTGTTTTTGAATGTATAAAGGGACTTTTTCTTCCGCATGTCTTTTTATTAGTTTTATCAAGTAGATTTAATAAATTTTGATGAACGAGAAAGACCATGAACTGATTCCTCCTGAATTAGAAAACATTGTAACTAAATTTGAATAGCTCTCTTTAACGCCTGCACCCAAACTGACATCAATGGTGGTTCTCTCGCATTTGTTAACAGCTCACATCATTAGCTGGTAATCAAATGATATCTTACCATGTTCGACTACAAATCATATATTCGCATGGCTAGACTTATTCCCGAATGATTGAGTGAACGAGATAAGAAGACCCCGGATCTAGTTTCAGCCATCTAGGCTGTGATTTTAGGAATTTTGTACACATCATCTATACAATGACCTTACGTACAGATTGTCATCCGAACATGGGCCTATATCTGTAGGCATGTCTATATTGGGAAACATTCCAATGTAGATGACTTTCTGAATTATGTACATGTTATTAGATTGTTTATGTGTTGAACTTGGGAATGCCTACCCTCAGCAATTATGATCAAAGAGGATATATCATGATGTAATGTATTGTAAGATTGATGCAAGTGACCACTCTGCTTCATCTCCAACCCATCACAGTGTAAAGCATCTCAATCAAATGTTATTAATATTATTCTGACTTCATGATTTATGGGGCAATTGTTATAGGTCAATTTGGCCACCATTCCCAATGACTTGGTTAACTGGACATCATCTCCAAGATCAATTAATAGGGTCTTTCATCCCCTATCATTTCATTTATTACATGCCCTAAGTCGAAGAACAAGACAAATCATACATGACTTTCATCAAGAAAAGATTTCCAAGGTTTGAAGTTTACTATATAGCATGTGGGAGCTCACCAAAACTGCCTCTAAAGGGACTAAGTGCGTTGCGTATGTAGGTAGCCCCATGCAAGGCTACTCTGCAAAGCACTTCCTGACATTCACAGGTGCACTGGTCACATTGGGAGAGAAATTCTCATTGTTCCGGAATCTCCACTTGTCTAGTGCCTTCTAGAAGAGTTCACATGTGTCAAACTTTGAATCCATGTGTCCATTTGACATCTACACGATTGGGAACATGTCTTGCCCAATATAGGAAAGTCATTGATTGTAAAAGTACCTTCAAGATCTCTATAAATTGAGCACAGATCCTAGTTCTTAGTAAGGAAGAATTTTATTAGAGAAATGTTGGTGAATTTTCAATTGAGGAGAAGATTTGTGTAACAAGCTGCTAGAGAGATTTATACTGTGATGAGGTTGGGATGTTGCTGGTGATGGTCATTTCAAATCAGTCACTTGGTTGTAACCTCCCCTTCTATTCTTTAATAAAGATTACAACTTACTTTTCCCTATATGTATCTGTATTGGCTTTGATTTTCCATATTGCAAGATCTTAGTTGATGTATATGGTTTATGCTTTACTTATTTAGCTAACTAACTTGAATAGAAATATGTATTATTGCTATCTTCTGTTGTTTAGTGTTCATTCTTGTAGGAAATATTTTACACAACCACTAGAATTTGAAGCTGCAACGGAAGCGACAGAAGGAGTCATTTGGAAGCGCTTGGATTTCAAGTAAGCCTCTAATCCATTCTGTGTGTCTGCTCTTAGTTAGGAAAAGTAGTCGTATAGTCTTTAACCCTTTGTTCTATATTAGCACCTGTCTAGAGAAGCGTCTTTTATATGTAATACACAATTATACATAACAGAAAGAGCTGATCGACAAGCAAATTCCCCACAGGGGAATGGCCCATTCGCCTTGCTAAAGAGGGGTTTTTCTAGATTATTTTTCTAGATGTGTTATCTTGTCATGGCCTTATTTTTTTAAATCATCTATTGTATGTTACACCGTAAAAGTGATGATGTGTTTTCCATCACTTGCTCAACAACAAGGATATTTTTGCCTTGTTTTATAAGTCGTGTGATGCATTTATTTCATGTAAAAGTGATGATGTGTTTTTCATCACTTCAAAATGCAACAATGATGTCTTGTCTTGTAATGATAGCTAGGGTGTGATTTCCATTTGATGTAAACTTGACCATCGAGTACATGTTATAAACTCATGGAAAGTAGGAAAATGTTTTGGGTCATAGTTGGTCGTGTTTGGGTAGGTAATTTGCAGGGGACCGTACTACAGGTTTGTAGAGGATGCAGGTGTCAGTTCATCGCTTAAGGCTCCGAAGGACAAAGGTGAAGGAGATGGAAGGGTGACCTTTTTCAAGACACTTGTGGTGCATACATAGCACACAACAATTGCAGATTCTTGTTGATGCTTTTGAAGGACCAAAAGCGCCTCAGTGGGGAGGATTGATCCACGTGGATCTAGAGACACATAAAGGACAAAGAGGGCTTGAGAAAGCTCAAAAATCAAAGTGTTCGACATTATTTTGAACCAGGACCAGAGCGTAAATCTAGTCATCCTGATAGCAGTGATGTGAACGGGTCGTCAAACCGAGCTCGTATGCGAAAGTTAGAGCTAGTCAAATTTTAGGGAAATTGTTACAGATAAAGGAGCTCAATTTACATCAAGGCTAGTGGAGCAAATGATGGAGAAGTACAAAATCAGACATAGAAAATCTACTCCTTATCATCCACAAGCAAATGGTCAAGTGGAATCTACTAATAAGATCATTGAAGGAATCCTAACAAAGACTGTTCATTTACATAGAAGAGATTGGGTAGATAGGCTTCCTGAAGCCTTATGGGCCTATAGAACTACATGGAGAAACACAACAGGCCATACTCCTTATGAGCTTGTTTATGGAAAGCAAGTTTTGTTTCCCATAGAGTTCTAGATTCAAACTTTCAAAATGGCAGTTCAGCTAGGACTTGATTTAACGAAGGCACAAAAGCATAGACTGGAGCAAATTAATGAATTGGATGAGATCAGACAAGATGCAGTTCAGAAAACAAGTCTAGTCCAACAGCAAAGCGCTAGATGGCATGAAAAGTACATCAAAGAGAAGAAATTCAAAGAGGGTGACTGGGCTCTCTTGTTTGATTCAAAATTCAAGGATTTTCAAGGTAAATTTCAGACACATTGGCTTGGGCCATATGAAATTGTTGAAATTTTTGATAATGGGACAGTAAAAATCAGAACTATAGATGAAGAAGAGGTCACTTTTCTTGTGAATGGTCATAGATTGAAGCTGTATCACAAACCACTCTCAAGAGAAGAATTTGTCAAGAAGTTCCAAGAATGCAGTGATGTGAAGTTAATGAAGAAGAATTCTTCTTCTTCATCAACTTGATTAAATTTTCTGAAGTATTTCTTTGAAAAAAAATAAAATAATAAATAAATAAATAAATAAAAAATAAATAAAATAAATAAAAATAAAGGTATAAACATGAAAACCAATCATTGATTGGCATGTTTATACAGAAAAGATAGGGTGAAAATCAGAGTCTCTCTGACACTCTAACTTTTCCCCTTTTTGTTTTTGCAAGAAGCTGTTACAAAATCATAAGTTCAGATCCATAGTGCTTATGATCCATCTCATTTCATTTTACTTCATTCACTTATCCATCCATACTCCATTTCATTCATTCATACTCTACTTCATTCCATATTTCATTCATCTCATTCCATATTCCATCCATCTCATTTTCATGTCAAGATTTAAAGTTTGATGTCTTGCTGTAAATGAATAAAACATGTCATGGATTGCAGGGCAGTTCTTATGTTCTTTCACTCCATTTCATAAACTGAATCCATTCCATTTCATCATCCACTTCATACATATCATGTCTCATCATCCATCTCCATTCATACCATATAACATTTCACCTATATCTCCAAAAACCACTCCATTCCATGATCAAAATGCTCTACAGGTACATTCTGCAGCTTAACAGACATTCTGCAGCTGTTCAGCCTTTCCGCAGCTAGCCAGACATTCCGCAGCTACAAATCCTGAAGGCATTAGTCAGCAGACATTAGAATTGCAACAAAATGATCCAGTGTATCCATGAACAAAAATCATCAAGAAGGATTATGAAGACTCTTCCAAAGGTGAACAAAGAAGACAAAGACTACAAAAATCAAATGAAAAGCAGAGGTAACAAGTTTAGATTATAATGGCATTTCATAAAGTTTAGCATAGTTCTAGTTATGAATTGTTCGAAAAGGTTGTTTTAATTATTTTTATTGATCAAGACCAATAAACCCTCCACAGACTTTGGATTAAAATCTCTCATTTCAAATTCTATATCCGACATCATTTAAGCGGTTGAAATGGCCGAAGTATTTGAATTCTTCACGTCTCTTAACCAAATCATTCAATGATGATTCTCTTTACCGTTGTAAAAATCTCCGCCATCTTTTCAATCATTAATTCGTTTCCTCCACCTCACTCCATTACCTCATTCCGTGACCACTGCCATCACTCCATTCTGTAGCCGGCACTTCATTCCGCAAATAGAGATATTCTTATCATTGTGAGCAGAGCAAAAAGGGTATATCAGTTTGAATCACCGTGGGCAGAGATTGAGCATTATCATTGGAAACGCAGAGGTATAGCAGCGTGAGAATTTGAAGCCATTTTTTACCATGGGCAGACAAAGTATCACCGTGGGCAGAGATTGAGTATTATCACTGTAAACGCAGAGGTATAGCAGTGAAGAATTTGAATCTATTTGCCACCGAGAGACAGAGGTATAGTAATGTGGGAAATTTGAAGCCATTTGTCACTGTCAAACAGAGGCATATCAGTCCAAAGTTCCATTGTCAACTAGAGGCATATCAGCTCGAAGATTGAAGCTGTTTTCATTGTCAACCAGAGGTATATCAGCTCGAAGTTTGAAGCTGTTGTCACTATCAATCAGAGGTATATCATTCCGAAGTTTGAAGCCATTTTCATTAAGAACTTGAAGCCATTTCAATTCGAAGGTGAAAGTTATTGTTTCTGTGGGTAGAAGAGTGTTAATCTGAACATTGAAGAAACAATTATGGGTTTCATTGTAAGAACTAAACCAGTGGGTTCAAAATACTTAGAAGGCTACCCTCAATGCAAAGAAATGTTGCAACAGATAGGATGGCTTCAATTTTTGGAGAAATTTAATGGCTTCCACAAATAAGTCACTAAAACATTTGCAAGATCATTTCAAGGAGCTGAAGTTGAAGTGGGGGATGTCAAATTTACTGTCACTGAAGTTTTCATTGCAGAAGCTACAGGGTTGCTTAGAAATGGAGAGAGATGGTTCAAAAATAGAGAATTCCACAATGAATCCTGGAAGCAAATTCTAAAATTACCAGGTATGGATGTCACTGTATTTAAGAAAGGAATTCCAAGTTCTGCATTGAAAAATAAATGGAGAAACATACTACTTCTTCTGCAAAAATTTATTACATGTGAGGTTAGATATGGCACATTTTATGTCTACCACATTAGACTGATAATGCATTTTCTGGGGGAAGACTTAAACCTACCCTATTTCTTGCTTCAAAGCTTGAAAAAGATGGCCTCCTGTGTTCAGAGAAGGGTTCAATCTTTAGAGACAATCCTATATCATCATGGTATGGTTAAAATTTTGATCGAACATCATTTAGCCAAAACAAATGATACATGGGACAATTTCTTGACAAGAAATCATTTTGAAGAGCCAAAAGAGCCCTCACCTAAACCACAGCCTACAAAGAGAAGCAGGAAATGGAGGGCTTGAAAAATTGAAACTGATAAAACAGTCCAAGAAAGTAGTGAGGAAATCATTTCAGAGAAGTTGACTCAAATCAAGAAATCTGCCATGGAGAAAGGAGAGGGATCTTCTCAGCCTGGAAGAAGCCACAGACTAAAGGGGAAACTGAAGAAAACACTAATCAAACAAACAAGGGTGATTAATATAGAAGACGAGGAAACATCCATTGAAGAAGATGTTGAAGAGGATTTTAATGAAGGAACCTCTGAAATTGACCCTGCTCAACAAGAAATTTACGATTATGTGGAAACTTTGGAAAAGAGAGCTTCAGAAAGTAAGGAGAGAACCCCTAGTCCTCCACTGTCTGAAATAGATGTATTAAGAAGGGATAGATATGAGTTGGAAATACTTAATAGACACATCAAAAATGAGAATGAAATTCTCAAGGATCAAGTCAAGCTCAAAACTAATATGAACTCAACCTTATCCCTACATATAGACAAAGTGGAAAAGACCAATGACAAGTTGAAGAAGAGGAACAAAAAGTTAATCAGGCACTTACCAACCTAAGGTTCAAACTTGTTATCAGAAAACCTAGAAGACCTTTAGCTTCCAGAAAAAGGAGAAGGAGAGGATTAGATGTTCTTGCAGAAGCCTCTGAGTTCATAGGATAATTTGCATGAGGACATGCAAGGAGACAGCAGTGGGGGTATGTTGAGCCTCAAAATTGTGCTTTCTTTCATTCCATTTTACCTCATTTTCCTTTGTCCATTGCTATTCCAGACCCAATTGATCAATGAATTTAGTTAAAATTACTTTTAGAATGATTAACATTACTGACTTGCTAAGTTTTATGATTTTTGTCATTGTAATGCATTTTGACCGGAACTAGCTGCAGAATGCAGACATTCCGTAGCTAACCGGCGATTCTGCAGTTGTCTTCACGTTTGAGTATGTTCCAGGTGGCCTCTCAAGAAAAACCACATATGGGCATATTCCACGTCATGTCTACATGGTTCGTTGCTCACCATGAAGGAAGAAACGAATTCTGTGTATGGTTTTGGTACGTGGGAACACATTTAAGAAGACAGACTTCTAATCGGACTGTCTTAGTCCAGATGTCCATTTCCTTGTTACGCGGCCACTTCAAGAGTCCTAATGTGATTCCGATAAGGAAAGACAATGTTCCTGAAATTGTTGCAAGTCTTGTTATTTACATTTGTTATATAAACACTTGGGAAACCGAGAGCTAGGCTAGATTTTGTTCTAGATTTTGCTTAGATTCTGTGCTACATTTCTGAAGAAGCAGAGTGCTCTGTTCAAGTTATTTCACTTTTAATGAAGCAGACAGTGTTGTTTTGAAAGCGTTGATTTGATTTGGAGTTATATTCCGTCAGGTGGTAGAGGGCCCCTGCCTCTTGCACGGATTTATTTTCGTAATTTAGATAAGTATTCTAGTTGCCTTTACGTTTTTGAAGTTGAATTCGTAGTTGTTTTCATTAGCTAATGTAGTTATACTCATTCTAAAAACTCTTCCAAAAGAAGAAACTCTTCCAAAAGATTATAATGATGAATGGGGAATGGCTATAGTATTGTAGGATTTAATTGTAGTCTCTTTTATTCACCATCACAGTTATACTTATGATAAGCACTCTTCCACAAGAATAAACTCTTCCAAGAAATCTTTATACTGTCTTAAGCATGATTGTGATCTTGAACATTTTAGTTGTGTGTTTTCACTAAGTACCATAGTTGTTCTTGCTCTTAAACGCTTGTCAAAAATATCATAATGATGGGTAGGAGATGGCTATGATATCTTAGTTTTTCATTGCTTTCAGTCTTTATGTTTGCATTTGCATTCAATTACACAGTCAGGATTGTTCTGAAAACTCTTCCAAAAGAAGGAACTCTTCCAAAATACCAATCATGATGGACAAAAAGACTGCATAATTCCATAGAATAATGCATGATAGCTCAGATAGGATACTCCAGAGTTTAATTGCACTTAACTCATGTTCAGTTGTTTTGCTTTAAGTTTGATAATGACTTGTAGTTCAGCATTGTTTTAGGTTAGTGACATTTTAGGTTTAGTTGTAGTTCAACTCATTGCATTTGCACTCCATATTTAGTTGCCATTCACTGCATATTAGATTACTTCAGTTGTTAAACTTAACAAAACAACCTTCATTATTCACAAATCTCTTGTTGTTCTAAAATCCATAATTGATTCATAAACATATGAACAGAAGACCATATCACTTTAAGGCCTGAAGTACTTCTGCAACTTCCTTATCATCTTACAAACAAACATTTTCCTCAATATACTATTTCAAAAATCTATAACCTTTGAGTGAAGTGTAGTGCTATAAAACTGAGTTGCAGAATAGAGTTAGGAATTAGATTTAGAGTAGAAGATCTTATGATGGTATCAATGTTTTACTCCAAATATACTTCAACAAATCTCTAATCAAGGATAAAATGTTGCATCATTATAAGTTAGTTGTTTAAACTGTTTAGTTAGGAAAATTTTCATACTTAGTGACCATGTTTCAAGCTCTCTCTCAAATGCCTTTGATGAAAGAATTTGACAAGTTTAGTTTGTGTTTTGAATCATTTTCTTAAAAGTCATTATCAAGCTTTGCTTTTGCTTATTCATAGTTTAGATTTAATTCTGTTATTAATATTGCATTTGCATTTACCATTTGACTTCAACCAATTAGGTTTCACTCTGTTTTTAATCATTAGCTTCCTTCCATTAGCTTTCTAGTCATTTTCCTTGTGAACATAAAACCACCAAAAGATCAAAAACATCATAAATCATCACAAAATACCAAAAACATCACAAAACACTACACACAATGCATTAAGATACAAGCACAGAAGGTACATACAGTACACTTCACTTCAGCAGTTTACCAACCCTGGTTGACAATTAAATGAGCTCAATTTAGGAGACTATATTGAGACCAAACACCAACCACAAGAAGTTG